>JAVMKO010000010.1:44687008-45194912 GCA_032164245.1 Sternotherus odoratus
AGAATAAACTATGCAATTGAAACAGCAGGGAGATCTTATTTAGGTTAGAAAATAACTATCCTAATTTAACTTGACTAGGAAGTTGGAGTCAGCATACCTGCCCTTGCAAAAGTGAAACAGGGTTTTTGTAGATGACTAGAGATGGTCAGGATTTGAAGTTTCACATCTCATCCAAAATATAGCACTCCCTGCAAGCATCCTGTGGTGGCAGTGACTGCTATGAGGGGAACTTCCAGGGAACTGGCTTTGGTTCTAAAGGCCTTGGAAATTTCCTAGGCCAATACTGACCATGCTTACAAGATCTGATAAGATGAGAATCTGAAAGCTCAAGTTCTGGGATACCAGATGCTACTCCCTTGCTTTCTTATAGCTGCATTGTCAAGCCTGTGAATATGCTGGTGAGTTTCAAGTACAGTAAAATGCAAGAAGTAGTGGGTTTTCACAGCTTCCTCCCTGAATCTCCCTCTCTGCTGGGTTTTTAGCAGCCTCTGCTCTTCACAGTTTCCTTGGAGTTTGTGTGGCTCCTAATCACCAAATGGCTTGGTGCTGCTGCTTTGCAGGCTGTCACTGTGGTCTGTGGATTCCCTTTGTGGTATGTGGAAGAGATGTGATGCAGGAAACGCTAGTACAAATAAGGCCAATATCAGACTAAAGTAATTAGATTTATTGCACTGCTGAGAGGCTTCAGCATTTCTGGGTAGTTCATCTCATCTGTAGAGGGAATACTTGATGGCTTGTTATGTCTGAAGAGGAAGCTGTGTGTCTGGGATTAGGTAGTTTGGTCTGCATCCCACTTAGCACTGACTGAATGTTGTCTTTTAAAAACGTCCATGAGGTCTGCTGGAAAGAGCCAGGTGTATGCCCTGCTCTGTGGGATGGGAAATGAGGACAGTGACTTAGGCCTCATTTACACTATAAAATTAGGTCGGCATAACTACGTTGCTCATGCAAGTGAAAAATCCCCCTTATCCCCCCCCCCCTTCCGAGCAGCATATAGTAAAGATGACCTGAGTCCCCATGTAGAAGACAGTGCTCTTCCACTGACCTAGCTACCACCTCTGAATGATGTGGATTACCTACGCTGACAGGAGAAACCCTCCAGTCAATGTGCGTAGTGTCCACACTGAAGTGGTGCAGCTGTGCCGCAGCAGTGTTTTAAGTATATACAAGCAAGACTTAATTAAAATGATGCAAGAGAGATGACTGCCCATGCTTAGAAAGACCGTCATGTCTTCTCTTCATCCATACCAGGCTTGGCTGCAATCCTGTCAGATCTCATCAGTTAACCAGATTGAGGCCCGTACAGTACTTGAATGGGAGACTTCTGAGGAATACTTTAGGGCAGTGGTTTTCAAACGGTGGTATGCATCCCCTGAGAGTACTTGAGCTCTCGTCAGGGAGTATGCAAGAAAAATCCAGTAATAGTGGACAATACACTTTATTTAGTAAGACTTGGTAATCTAATCATAGGTATATTATGACTCTATCTGAGAAAGGGATACTTAGTAGACTACATTATATAGAAAGGGGTACACAGCCCTAAAAAGTTTGAAAACCACTGCTTTAGGGCTTGTCTACACTTAAAATGCTATAGCAGCACAGCTGTGGAGCTCTAGTACTTCAGTGTAGATGCTTCCTATGGTGACTGAAAGGGTTCTTTGTTAGCCTAGATCAGTGATGGCAAACCTTTTTGAGCCCAAGTGCCCAAACTGCAAACCAAAACGACTTGTTTTTTTCAAAGTGCCAACACTGCAATTAAACCTGAATAACGAGGTTTTAGTTTAGAAAAAACAATTCGTACAGTTTTTCAAACTAATTAACAGCTTTTGTTTAAAAAAAAAAACACAATAACAGAGCTTTCCATTAAATATTTTTTTATTGGGGAAAAAAAAAAAAAAAAAACCACAACTGTACACCCCCCCCCCAACTGACCCACCCAGCCCGGTCTCTCCCCCCCAAACCTCCTTTCCTCCAACCCCCCAACTGACCCACTCAGCCCGGTCTCTCCCCCCAAAACCTCCTTCCTTCCCACCCACCCCCCAAATGATCCACCCAGCCCGGTCTCTCCCCCCCAAACCTCCTTTCCTCCAACCCCCCAACTGACCCACCCAGCCAGGTCTCTCCCCCCCCAAACCTCCTTTCCTCCAACCCCCCAACTGACCCACCCAGCCCGGTCTCTCCCCCACACCGCTTACCCCCGCTCCCAGCCCAGCCTTCCCCGAACACCCCCTTGCACACCGCTTACCCTCCCCCCCCCCCCGGCGCTTACTTGTTCGCTGGGTCACGCTGCTGTGACCCGACTCCAGCGAGGCCCCTGCCCCAGTCGCTCCTGTGATGTCCGTGTGTCAGGTGATAGAGCGGGGGGCGTGGCTTCAGTGTTCTCTGGGGAGGGTTCTCCCCAGAGAACTGTGGGAGATGTAGTCCGCGGGAGCCAACGCCGTGACTACAGTGTATGACTGTAGTCACGGCGTGCCCACAGAGACGGCTCGGCATGCCGGCAGCGGCACGCGTGCCACGGGTTCGCCATCACTGGCCTAGATAATCCACTTCCTTCAGAGGCGGTAGGTTGACAGAAAAATTCTTCTGTTGACCTAGTGCGGTCTACGTGGGACTTTAGTCAGCTTAACAGTGCTGCTTGGGAGGTGGATTTTTCCACAAGTAATTAAGCCAACCTAATTTTCTAATGTAGACCTGGCCTTAGTTTTGGTAGTTAAGTAGATGGCACTTTTCTCTCTGAGTCTGTCTGAACTATGTCCCAGTATGGCAGTTTCAGAGAGGAAGGGTGTGAAATTGTTTGTGGGAGCAAGGGGTGTGAAATCGGTTTCAGGGAGGAAGGGTGTGAAATTGGGGTAGGAAAGGGGACAGTTACATATTGGTGTATGTCCTAGACTCATAATCTCCAATGCCCTCCGAATTGGTGTACTCCCCCAACCCATTCTGCGGAGTGCGGGCATGCCTGTTAGCAGGGGTTGGGTGCAGTGGATAAGGGTGCTGGATCTGTGGGGTGCTCGGTGAAGGGATGGGGGTTGGAGGCAGCTGTGGGTGGTAATAAGCAGCCAGCTGTTGATACTGGCCTGGAGGGTACAGAGGGCCGGGAGGGGAATGGCTATGGGGCAAGTGATAAGGGGGGTGGCGTTCAGGGGCCTGCTGCTCCTGAACAGCAGCGATCCGCTGCAGAGTCTGTATTTGCAGCTCTAGCATTCTAAGCAGCTTGTCAGTGCGACAATCAGCGCGGTCTTCGCGAGCCATCTCTCTCTCCTTCCTTTGTTGTTTCCTCCGCTCTTCCAAACGGCTCATCTGCTCCTCCCTTCGGCTCATCTGCTCCTCCCTTCGTTGGCTGTCAGCGCGGTTGTCCATTGAAGCCTGTTCCAGAACTTGCCTCATAACCTCCTCTTTGCTCTTCCTTGGTTTGCTTCGCAGTCTACTCACTTTTTGAGCCACACATGCAGCTGGTGAGGATGTCAAGGGCAGAGCTGGGAAAAGTTACAATTTCAGAGTTAAAACACAAGATCCCATTGTTTGCAACAGACACTCTTGGGGAGTCCCACGCATTCCTTGAATCTTTTGTGCAGTTCCCCTGTCCAAATAAGCCATTTCACCCACAGAGGTAACCAAGGATCCCCTGGCATGGTGAGTCTCTGGGACAAACACTGTTTCCCTGCCTTTCTATACCAGTGTTTTGGGGGAGCGGAGGGCGTTACTAGGAACTGTGTTCTGATTAGCATTATCCCAACATTCTGTGTAGGTTTTCATTCTGGAAGATATCTCTCTGTTGCGGGTGAGGGAGCAAGAGAGGGCGGGGATTCTAAGGAGATGTGGCTTCCGCCCAGGCCCATACGCGGCTTGCATCTGTGCGGCAATGCTTCCCCCCCGCCCTCCCCTTAGAAGAGTGGCGTGGACTGGTGACCATGGCCTGGACAGCGAACACGCTGGGGCTACCGCAAAACCTCCAGAGGCACATTGCAAGAGCTCTTATTGAGACCTTTGCAGAAATCACTGATGAGGATTACCGTGAGGTGATAGAGTACATCAATGCACTATTCCATATGTAGCCAACCATGGAAGCATTCTTCTCCACCCTCTGCAAATCTGTCTGCCCTCCCCCCTAGAAAAGTTTGCTGTACCTGTGCAAACCGGTGTTGAAACCACAGCACCTGCAGCTGCCAGACGCTGTGGCTCGCTCTGGGTACTTTCTGGGCTTGAGAACAGTTCCTGGCTGCATGCATCCAGTGATTCCTCATTGCCCTGGCTCGCTCCTGCTGACGTGTCTGCCTCATCCATCTCCTCCTCGTCTGGGTCCTGCTGCGAATCGCCATGCTGAGAGTCTCCAGCATCCATTTCCCCTCCCCGCCCCCCACCTTGAGGGGGCTGGGAAGAAGCGTTGTGGGTGTTCGCTGGAGCGCACGTTGCATCACCACCCAGGATCGCATCCAGAGACTGGTAGAACTTGCAAAACACAGGGGCTGCCCCAGAGCGGCTGTTTGCATCGCGGGCTTTGCGATATGCAATCCTAAGCTCCTTTACTTTTGCCCGGCACTGCAGAGTGTCTCGTTCATACCCTCTGTCCCTCATGGCTCCTGATATCAGGACATAGGTATCATAATTTCTGCGGCTAGACCGCAACCGAGACTGTACAGCCGTTTCCCCCCAACAGCTGATGAGGTCCGTGACCTCATGATCAGACCACGCTCGAGATCGCTTATTGCGAGGAGGCATGGGACGTGGAGGCATGGCTGAAGCAAAATGGTTACCTGAGGAGCACTCCACGCCTGGCTTCAGTAAACAGGAAAAGGATTTTCAAATTTCCCTGGGAATTTAAGGGGAGGGTCTGACGTGTGGTCACCTGAGGACGTGACAGAAGAGTTTTAAATGATGGCCAGAGAGGCTATAATGGGAATTCTGGGCCAGTCTGGAGGAGGCTGGAGGCTCATTAACGTGCAATGGGTGTTCACATTCGCACCCTTGCGCTATAGCGCTAGCGCAAAAAGCCTTATCACGTTCGGATAGGTGACTTTACAGTTGCGCTTTAAGCGGAGACTTATTGCGCAAAATGTGACTTGTAAGTGTGTAAGGTTAGAGTTATAGCGCTACTGGAGGCTTTTAGCACTATAAAGCGCCAGTCTAACCATGCCCTTGGAGATTTTGTTTGGGATATTGAGCTTGAATCTTCCCTTTGGTGTATTCCCCATCTGAGTGGAGAGCCTATGCACCTGGGATTGTAGGGGAAGGTGACTTGGCAGTCATTGAAAAATAGCAGTTTGATAGTGATGTATCTGTTTCCCTTTCAAATGTAGTACAAATGTGGTAGTGGTGACAGCCCTTTGAGGCTTCCTGACCACCGAAAAGCCCCATCCCTTATACATCATGATCTAACATGGCACAAGTTGGGGCTGATCTCCAAAGCTAGACAAGACATGTGAGTTAATTCCACTTTGTCTCTGGATGTCAGTAACTTTGCTTCCAAAGCTATTTTTGTGTGTGTGGCTTTTCCTTGCTAGTTCTGAGAGCGCTTTCTCACTTACTCTGCATATATAAATGGCCATGGTTCTGTCTCTTGAAATTGCCTGGAGTCCCTCCTCTGCTGGCCAGGCGGGGTTTCACAGGAGGCAAATGATCTTGAATTTAACAGTTTTCATCTTTGTCTGAGTGAATGTAGGCTATTAATGCTGTTAAGGCCAAATGTAATACAGATCCAAAAATAATCTTGGAATTGATTGATTGACGATTTATTCATTGTGCTTTGGAGAGAGAGGGGCAGAAGATGTCACGAGGCCAAGAATCATAAATATTTGGGGTTTCCAGAGAGATCCAGCACTTGCGTGGAGGGGGGAGGGTGCAGCATTTTGTTTGTGTATAATGGGTAAATAGACTCTCAGGACTTCCTGTTTGTAACCTGATGACAGAAGTTGACTTGAGGAAAATGCCAATGGATTGTTTTTCCTTTTGGGTCACTGGAGGCAGTGATGGGCAAAGCTCCTCACACCCACACTCAGGAATCAAGGGATATGAATTTGCAGATACTTTTTTTTTTTTGGTTCTGCACCACAGGGTTAAAATGTCAGATTGTAAAGCCCAGACTGGCTCAGGCATTGCCTGTGTCTGTTCCTGAGCTGGCCCTTCTCTTATCGACTGGTTCACCACATACTGAACTCTCCCATTCTTAGATCTTCAGTCGTGTGGGCTTTTTCTTCATTTTTTTGGATTAATTCAACAAGTGCATTGGAACGGAAGCTACAGACCTTTGCTTGAGTGATGAGGCAGAACTGTGTGATATACAGCAAACCAGATATGGGTGTAGAAGGTATTTTGTCCTCAGAGCTATTCAAAGGCTCTGTTGTTGAGAAATAACTGGGGGTTCTGGCTGGAAAAGTGCGTCATGACTTGGAACTGTTTTTGAGTGGGAGACATGGTAAGGGATTCTTTGGGGTTGATAACCAGCTCAGCCTAGGGCTGCTTACCTTTTGGAAGGACTATAGTAATGCTGAGAGCTCTGGTTTTGGTACATTGGTCTTGTCAGAGCTTCAGAATGGCAGATACTAAATGCCTGTGTGTGTTATGGGTGTGTTACCTTTATATTGGTAGTCAGCATCGTCTGCTAGGTTGGTTAGGGTCAGCATCAGCTGCCCTTGGAAGGGACTTGGATCAGCCAGACAACAGCTGGAGGACTATGGGGTGTGTTTGTGAAGGGTAAGGGGTGGTAAGTTTGTATCAGGTACTATGACAAGGTAAAAGCAGCCACTCAATCCTGGCAAGTGGAATGCAGCAGAGTTTGCTGCTCAATAGGTGTAAAATACACAGTGGAAGCCTGAAGGAAGTAAAGTCTGGGAATCGCTTCTGTGTGTTACAGGACCTGTTGGATCTCAAGCTCTTTGAAAAGGGCCTTTCGAGGTTCTTGTACACCATTATTTTCCTATAAAACTGGCATAACCCAGTCCATCTGAAACCAGCTTGAACATGCGGTTCTGTGGGTGCATGCACGTTCCCCCACCTCTGAATATATTTGCCTTGCCTTCTGGAATGGAGCATCATTCTAACACTATTTCCTTTTGTCTTCATAACAGAGATAATCACACTGAGCACTAATAAGGACAGTGCTTTGTATCTGCCAAGTGCTGCAAATGTTGGTTAGTAGCCAGTTTGCCTTCGATTCATTTTCTTCCAAACAGAAGAGGGTCTCCTATTTTCCAAGTCAGACAGTGCAAGGATATGACAGGTGGCAATTCCTATGTTCCTAGTGGAGCTAGTGGAATTTGCTGTCTTTTATAGCTTTACAGGTTATCAGCGTTCGCTCCCCATTCAGAACTTTGGGGTACAGATGTGGGGACCTGCAGGAAAGACCCCCTAACCTTATTTCTGCCAGCATAGGTTAAAACTTCCCCAAGGCACAAATCCCTTCTTGTCCTTGGATGGTACTGCTGCCACCAAGTGATTTAGATAAAGATTCAGGGAAAGGACCACTTGGAGTTCCTATTCCTCCAAAATATCCCCCCAACTCTCTATACCCCCTTTCCCGGAAAGGCTTGAGAATAATATCCTCACCAGTTGGTACTGATGAGCACAGAGCAAACCCCTGGGTATTTAGGACACTGAAAATCAATCAGGTTCTTCAAAGATGAATTTTATTTAAAAAAAGTAAAAGAATCACTTCTGTAAAATCAGGTTGGAAGGTAATTTTACAGTAAAATAAAAGGATTTTGTTACAATGCCTTTTTGTTTTTGATATACTTTAAAATAAATCTCCTTATTGTCCTTAACTCTGCTTGCCATAAATTTCTCATCGTGTCCCTTTGCTGGTTTAAGCCAGCCAGTCTGCTATACACTAGGGACCGAATGGCTAGGCAGCAGTTCTGCAGAAAAGGACCTAGGGGTTACAGTGGACGAGAAGCTGGATATGAGTCAACAGTGTGCCCTTGTTGCCAAGAAGGCTAACGGCATATTGGGCGGTATAAGTAGGGGCATTGCCAGCAGATCAAGGGATGTGATCATTCTCCTCTATTTGGCGTTGGTGGGGCCTCATTTGGAGTACTGTGTCCAATTTTGGGCCCCACACTACAAGAAAATTGGAAAGAGTCCAGCGGAGGGCAAAAAAAAAAATGATTAAGGGGCTGGAGCACATGAATTATCAGGAGAGGCTGGGATTGTTTAGTCTGCAGAAGAGAAGACTGAGAGGGATTTGATAGCTGCTTTCAACTACCTGGAAAGGGGGTTCCAAAGAGGCTGGATCTAGGCTGTTCTTAGTGATAGCAGATGGCAGAACAAGGAGTAATGGTCTCAAGTTGCAGTGGGGGAAGTTTAGGTTGGATATTAGAAAACACTTTTTCACTAGGAGGGTGGTGAAGCACTGGAATGGGTTACCTAGGTAGGTGGTGGAATCTCCTTCCTTAGAGGTTTTTAAGGTCAGTCTTGACACAGCCCTGGATGGGATGATTTAGTTTGGGATTGGACCTGCTTTGAGCAGGAGGTTGGACTAACTAGATGACCTCCTGAGGTCCCTTCCAACCCTGATGTTCTATGATTTAAAGCACAGAGAATTCTCCTCTAGGTTTAGTTTCAACGTTACAAAAACCAGGAATAAACCTCCCTCCAGCATAGGGAAAATTCACAAGTTAAAACAAAAGATAACTTGATGCATTTTCTTGCTTTACTTACTATTTTTGCAATCCTAGATGCTTATTTCTGATTGTCTGCAAGAGAGAAATTTTTCTGCCTGGTCCCTCTCTGGCTCCAGAGAACAGACCAACAAAGCTTTCTCCCTCTCCAGATTTGGAAGTATTTTCTTTCACCATTGGTCCTTCTGGTCAGGTGCCATATAGGTTATACGAGCTTCTTAACCCCTTACAGGTAAACTGCTGGCCATGGTGGATTTTATATTACTGCATATATAAAGATTACGCTTCCTTTTATATTTATGACGTGGGTTGTGACTCTTGCTTCTGATAGGCCCCTGAGAGGCAGCATGGCTCTGCTTGGGGGCGTGATTCTAATATTCTGAAGTAACTACACTCTGCCAAAGGAGACATATTTGAGAGCTCAGGGTTGAATGTTTACTGCCAGTATCATAAACCACCAGGTGTAAGGACCAAATGGCGGGAGTGGTCAAAAGGGATGTAACCAGGAGTAATGAAATGTAACCGAGGAAAGGAAAACAGGTTTGATAGTAGGAAAACTTTGCCAGTAAAATATATGGGTATCATTACACTGCCAAAAAAAAAAAAAAAAAAATCCACAGCAGCAAGTCTCAGAGCCTGGGTCAGTTTACTTGGGCTCACTCTATGGGGCTAAAAATAGCAATGTGACGTTTGGACTCGCTCTGAGACCAAACTCCCCCGCTGCGTCTCAGTGCCCATGCTCCGTCCGGAGCCCGATCACGTGAGGATTGAAAACTCGACTGGACAATGCATAGGACAGTGTACCTTAGGAAGCAGTCCTGTATTAGCACCCCCGGAAAGGAAATTGTGACCTTTGATAGAGCTTTCCTATCTCTACTATGTGTGATTTAGACTAAAACTGCTTGAATTGCATCTTGTAGGAAGAGGAACTACATGTCTTCAGAGAGCAGCCCTCCATTTCCCAGTCCCCTGGCACAACTTAGCTGCCTTCAGTGTTCTTGCTGGGCGGAAGTACAGTACCCAGGCAGCTGAGAACAAGGAAGAGGAGCCCCTGCACACCATCATCAGCAATACAGAGAATGTGAAAGGTGAGCAGAGGCCGGGGATATCACTGGAAGGCAGTCTCTTGGGGTGCATTGAAAACCCAGTGAAATGCCACTGACTGGCCAGTGCCTAACTGGGAGGGCAGGAGCATGGGGCTATCTCCCAAGGTACCTTCCCCACCTCTGGAGGTGCATTTTTTTGTCATCTCATCAGTTAGAATGGCTTTTGGGATGGACTTTCGAGACTTGTGGAAGGAAGTTGTCATTGATGCTTCAATAACAGTAAATTCTTGGAGTCTCATGTTCAAGGACTTCCAGGTATTCTAGCAAAAATAAAATCACCAGAATGAACACAACAAGGCAACCCTTCCTCTAGCAAAGAGGTAAATACAGAATGAAGAGTAAACGGGAAGAACAGGTTCACCCCGGTACCCTCTCTCTGTTTCCCTGCTGAGAAATAAAACTACTTAAGAATGAGATAGACACACCTGCTGTGTGCTCTGGTGGATGTAACTTTCGTGTGTGTAGGTAGGGGGTTCCAAAGGACCTGCCTCTTGCCTGCAATTACGTTTATTGTTACATAAGTGAAATGTCTGCCCAGCTAATTGCTTTTGATGGAGATCTCTGATTAAAATCATGCTGTCATCCCTTTAGTTAGAATTTATTGCTTTGCCTGCCTCCAAGCAGAGCTGCTTTAGAACAGTCATCTGAGTTATCTGAACACAGAAACAGCACCGTAATATTCCAAGGCCTTTTCCATACACTTGTATTTTTGAAGATCCAGGGCTCTGAAGCCCTTAAATGAACGTTGTCCCCCTGCACCCATCATCTTGCCCTCTGGGCTCAGAGAATCTGGGGTTTTGTCCACAAGCAGGTCACGGGTAACTTTGAATGTGCTGTTTAGAGTCTTGAAGTGTGTCTAACATAGGAAATGCCAAAGATTGGGTTTGTTTAAAAGCCTGAAAGAGAGCCTCTTGAGAGCACTTGTAAGTGTTATTCTCTCTGAGATGCAGGTGTCATTCAGAAAGATTAAGCATATTAATCAGTGGGGTGTGTGCAGTATCAAGGGTGCTTCAGCAGAGAGGTGCCAGATTAACACAATGGCTTCTTCTGTTTTATTTAGAGTGTGCTTTTTATGTTGGGATCTTAGCCTGCTTGTTGAAGCTCTTAGGGTGGGATGTTTGCAGATAGCTCCTTTACATGTTGGAGTTCCCTCTCTCCACCAGTCTCTATTTGGTACAACAGTGAGGGCTCATGTCTGGCAGTGTGTGGTACTCTAAAAGTTAGATGGGGGAGGACTGTCTACAAAGCAGGGGAGGGCATTTTAGGGATGAAGATTTGGGGATCGGATGGCTCCATGGATTGGGAATGAAGTGTAATTTTTTCACCTCTAGGTCACTGGCTCAGCTTCAGCCCTGACATGTAGTGACCTAAACTCCTATACTATGGCTGTTCTGCAGTCTGTGAGTTGTCTCAGCCCTTGTCTAGGCTGGCAGGGTGCCCACATGGCAAAAACCATTTTCACATTTGGAAATAAATAACGCCTTTGGTGGCAGTCTCTGTGGAGGCTATAGGTGCCCATATATCCCCTGCTGCTCCTAGCCAGGGCCCTGAGAGGCAGAATCACACTTGTGAGGCTGTGTATGCCTTTCCTGTATGAGAGAACTGTGTGAAATGCCCTTGGGTGTACGTGTATGTGATTAATTCTAGGAGAAGCCTCCAAACATGAGTTCCAGGCAGAGACGAAGAAGCTCTTGGACATTGTTGCACGCTCCTTGTACTCGGAGAAGGAGGTAAGGCACCTGCTAATCATACTGATGCTGGTAAAGCCTCTGTTGGCAAAGCCATGTGTGTGTATATATATGTTTGTGGCAGAGCCAGACAGTGCCCTTGCAGTGGGAATGCCTGCTTGACTTCCCAACAGACTGGGCTGGTCGTGCTCCAAGCTTCCATTGAAACCTTCAGAGTATGTTTTTAATTTCATGTGTAAATACATCCAGATGACTCAGTGGGCCTGTTCTGGCTGTGGCAATTGGCTGGGTTTTAGCACCAAGTTTAAACAAACCAGCCCCCACACTCCGAAATGGAGAGATGCGGTTGGCTCTGGGCTGCACTGCATGTAGAGTTCCAGCATGATGGAGCTAAGGGAGTCGAGACAGTGCTGTGCTAGAGCCCCACTGCCTCACTGGAGCTATCCTCTTCCTTTGAGTGGCCATTTTTCTCCCTTAGCTTTTTAGGGCAGCATTTTAAATGCAGGGATCGATGGAAGGCTGCCTGGCCTTGCCAGCAGAGGTATGTGTTTGTGCCCTGGTGAGAATGGTGTGTGCTCCAGATTTTTGATTATGGCCTTGCCTATACACACCGTCCAGCCATGTTTGGGAAAGGAAGCTTCACTCTGGAGTTCTGGCATCAGTATCACTCAGGAGACTGAAGTGCCAAAAACCCCACATGTTCTTTCCATAGGAGCCAACAGTGCCAGTGTAAAGAACGTTCTCAACCCCTCCTCTCCTGGTACCCCATTTATAGGCTGTGATATGGCCACACCTAGAGTGTTGCAGTCTGTGTGTCTGTCTCTCCTGACAAGTCCCTCTGTTGGGATAAAAACCTGCGTAGGAACCAGCAGCGTGCCCTGAACACTCTGGAGATGCCATGCAGCTGGCTGGGAGCAGTGCTGCCTAGACAGAGGCTGCGCTACATAACAATGTTGCTTCCCTAGGTGTTTATCCGGGAGCTGATCTCCAATGGCAGTGATGCACTGGAAAAGCTGCGTCATAAGCTGATGTCTGAAGGGAAGGTCTTACCAGAGATGGAGATTCACCTGCAGACAGACAGCGAGAAGGGAACCATCACCATCCAGGTATCTCCCTTTGCTGGCACAAGGAACAGGAAGTCACTTTGCTGCATGGCTTGTCTTAGCTGAAGCCCAGTAAAAGCTGAGGTGGCATGTAGCCCTCTTCAGTCTCCACAGCCTCCCTATGCCCCTGGCCCTTCATAGCAGGGTGTGTGCAAGGCTGGTCAGTGCTCAACAGTGATGCTAGATTGAGTCTGTAACCCCAAGCGTTGATGAAAGGCCAGTAAGTTTGTTCCCCACTCCCCATACCATGCCCCTGTGAGGAAGTTCCCGGCTCCAGCCCTTTCCTGGAAACAACTTGTGGATTCTCCCATTGTGCCTGTTACCGTGTTGGGACTAAAGCACTTTCCATGTTCTGTGCGTGTATCCCCACTAAAAGGCAGCTGCCCATGTGGGAGGAGGGCAGCCAGGCGCACAGCATGCTGCTGTACAGTGTGTGCATGCGGGGGCTCTCTTCACCAAGACCCTGCTCTTCTCTAGGTCTGAGACCTCATGTGCTGGCAGCAGGCAGAGCTCCCCTCCTAACTAGCTCTGCAGGAGGTGCTGGTGCAGTGAGGACAACCCTCCCTTGGTCAGGGCCGGCGACAGGGGGGTACTACGGGTACAGCTGTACCGGGCCCCCTGACTTTAGGGGGGCCCCGGTACACAGCAGTACCCCTAGTCATCCCCCCTTGTCGCCGGGCCTGGAGAGCGGGGAAGAGGCGGGGAGGCGGCGCGGCTCTCCTCCGGACGAGCGCGCGTCCCCGGCAGGAGCAGTGAGCCCGGCCGGCGGCAGGAGCGCAGTCCGGGGGAGAAAGGGGGGGGGGAGGAGGGCAGAAACAGCAAGGGCGGCTCACGCCGCTCCCGGGCTCTCGCTCCCGCTGCCGCCAGCTGTCAGGGGGAGCGCCGGCTGGGCTGGGCTGGGGGGGGGGGGGAAGGCCGGCTGGGCTTCCTCCCCCAGCCGCTGTCAGCTGGGGGGGGGGGAGGGGAGCGCCGGCTGGGCTGGGGAGGGCAGGCTGGGGCCCCCCAGTCGGTGTCGGCTGGGCTGGGAGGGGGCGGCTGGGTGGGGGCCCCCAGCCGCTGTCGGCTGGGCTGGGGGGGGGGCCCGGCTGGGCTGGGGGGCCCCCAAACTATCAGAGTAGGGGCCCCCCAAATTTCTGTCGCCGGCCCTGCCCTTGGTTTGTTGTGTTCCTCTCCCAGCCACACCTGCTCTGTCAGGGTGAGAGATTCCCCTAACTCTGGTCCCCGGTATTGAGCTATAAAATATTTCACCCTAAAGCTGCACTTCAGGGATTACTAAAAGTCTCTGGCAGGCAGAACTTTGGTGCCTTGTCTTTCAAATGCTCTTGCTTCCTGCTGCCCAAGTTGAGGTTGAAGTTTGAGGGATTCCTGATGCTGGCAGAGGGGTTGTGGAATTTACTGGGTATCCAAATTTGTGACATTTCTTTCTTACGCAGCATGCTCCAGAGGAAAGGGGGTGCATCTCTGGCCTTGTCTCTCTTGTAGCAGGAGCGAGAACGCACTGTTCCTCTTGCAGAGGCAGAGAAAGGAGGACAGAAATGCTTTCACTTTTCCTAGGAGCAAAAGAGAGGCAGTTTTCAGGGTAGGGTGAACACTCCCAAGCTATGGCCCGCAGAGCACTAGCACATGGAGCCCGCTCTTCTCTCTGTTTCTAGTTGCTTCTATTGTTGGCCGGGATCTTCCTTATTTAAAAAAAAAAAAAAGAATCTTGAAATGAGCTTAGGTGCCTATACTGGGGTCATTGCTATATAAGCAGAGGTGGAGAGGAAGCAGGAGCTTTCCTCATAGGGCAGAGTGACCAGTGAGACTGGAGCTTTGAGCCACCAGCAGGCCCAGAGTGTTGCTTATTGATTAAAGAGCTTGCTGGCTGACTGGGAGCAGTGCAATCTGGTGACAAAAGAGCCTGTGCACTGAAAGAGAGAAGTTTGTAAGCTGATCACGTTTATCTTGGCCAGTCCGGGTATTTTCCTGCAATATGGCACATCATTTTGCTGGGATTCTCGGCCAGACATGCATAAGCACCATTCCCATTTCCCTATAGCAGCTGGGTTCAGAGCTGTTCTGGGAGCAGTCAGTTTGAACTGTAAGCTGTTTTCACTGCAGTTTTGTTTCATTCCATTCAAACTAGTCTCCAGAAATTTTCCTTAAGCATTTTGCAGTAAGTTTGGCAGAGATTCGATAAAGGTCAATTACATTCAGAGAGCAGGATTATTATTTTTTTAAGGTATAGGAATTTGGGAATGACGTGCTATGCTATAAATAGGAGTGGATCAGAGGTGCTCAGAGCTCTGTTCAGGGGTCTGGAATGAATGAAACCTGAACCAGATGCTGAAAACTTTCCTTTCTGGCCTGGGGGCAGGGACATTCTTGACAGATTCTTGAGATTTTGCCATTCACTGTTTGTTTTTTCTGGCTGTACAAACCCTTCTATTGAGACCCTACCTGGCATTCAATTCACTTTAAGGTGACTGATTGGGCTGCCATCTTTAATCAGATGAAAGGTGTTGTTTTTCTGTGTCAAAAGGGGGAGCTGTGTGGACAGAGGAAGCACCTCACCAGTAACCAAGACACATATTTGAGCAAATATCTTGCACGCACTTGAAGATCTTCTGATCATCCATTGGAAATAAACACTGATCTAAAAACAATAATTGTGCATTGTCGGCATTAATTAGGACATTTTGTTTCGATAGTTAAGAACAGGGGTCTCCAAACTTTTCAGCCCGAGGGCCGCATTAACTATTAAATAGCGGTTCGGGGGCCGACAAGATAAGAGGGCGGGGGGGGGGGGGAGGCGGGTGTAAGAGGGCTGGGGGGGGGCAGGGCCAGCAACATGAATTTTGGGGCCCCGTACAGCAGACCGTACGGGCCCCCCCGCCAGTCTCCCACTGCCCGCGGGCCCCCCCCCGCCAGTCTCCCGCCGCCCGCGGCCCCCCCGCCCCCGGCCAGTCTCCCGCCGCCTGCGCTCCCCCCCCCCTCCTGCCTCCCGCGCCCCCCCCCCCCCGCCGATCTCCCGCCGCCCGAGGGCCCCCCCCCCCGCCGGTCTCCTGCCTCCCGCGGCCCCCTCCCCCCGGGTCTCCTGCCTCCCGCGGCCCCCTCCCCCCGGGTCTCCTGCCTCCCGCGGCCCCCTCCCCCCCGGGTCTCCTGCCTCCCGCGGCCCCCTCCCCCCGGTCTCCTGCCTCCCGCGGCACCCCCCCCATCTCCTGCCTCCCGCGGCACCCCCCCCGCCCCGCCGATCTCCCGCGGCAGCCCCCCCGCCCCGCCCCGCCGATCTCCCGCGGCACACCCAGCCGGTCTCCTACCTCCGGCATGTGCTGCCGCCACGTGGCCGGCCGGGAGAAGGGGGGCGGGGCTGGCTGCTGATTGCCGGGGGAGGCGGCTGGTGAGCTCTGCCGCCGCCGCCGCCCCTGCGGGGGGGGGACCCTGCTCTGCCCCCATGGCAGCGGCGCCGGGGGCTCCTTACCCCGGGAGGGATGGAGGGTGCCCCGGCCGCTGCCCCCGAGCCTCCCCAGCGCCTCCCGCGCCCCGGCCCAGCCCTGCCTTCCACGGGCCGGATGAGAGGGCCTCGCGGGCCGCATCCGGCCCGCGGGCCGTAGTTTGGAGACCCCTGGTTAAGAAGAAGCCTACATGGTGAGGAAATAGCTAGCTGTGGGAGGGGGTTGTGATGGGTTGAGATCACAGAAACCCTCTTGGGGCTGCAAATTTATGTGCCCAGACTACTTCTGCCCCTGCTTCCTTTCCTCTAACAGAGCTATGTTACATGGCATATGTAGCATAAAATATATTCCAGTTGTATCATATATACATTTATAAGCATCTCCCCATAAAGCACTATGGGGTGCACTGTCACAAGGGTAAATAGCAGACATCAAAGGAGCTGGATTTCAGTGAAATCCCTGCTCATGCCGTTCAGTTCCACTCAGATTCATTCTGCTAACAAGTTGGGAACCTGGCCCCCTGACTCTAGACAGGATGTGTTCAGAGCATCTGAAATCAGACCTTGTTCTGTGTCTGGTTTTGCGAGGCACATAGTGATTTGTGCTCTGTGATGGTAGATGACTCAAACCCCTTGTTTGGATGAAAACCTCATTTTATTGTGGCACTGAATCTGGTTACAGTTCATGTGCCATTGTGCATAATCAGAGGGACTCCATTCCATCTGCTGGAATGACTTCACTTAACCCTTTGTAATACAGCTAGCAATGCTTTGCTGTGGGAAGGTTGGGTTTGAAAAGTGACACCAGTCCCATTTTCTCACCGTTCTGATGTGATTAACTTGCACTTCGTTTCTGTGGAAGGTATGAAGGGAACAGAGTTCAAATGCAGCAACTTAAAAGGGAAACCCAATGTGGGAAGGGTTCAGGGAAGCTCTTTCAAAGCAGGAGGTAAGAACTGGTGTATTGGCAGTGAATTGGACCCCTATGTTATGGGCTGACCATCTCTGAGTTGTGATTTTTGCCATGCTGCCACAGAATTGTCCAAAGGAGCAGCAGGGAAAACTAAAGCTGAATCAAATCAAACCAAAGCCCATTCTTACTGCTAATGTCCAAGGATCTCCTGTCTGAGAGATGGACATGCAAGGATGGCAAGGAGGAAGTTATTTATTGTGATAAATAGTAGTGTAAATTCAGACTGAAATGGATGAAAATAACTAACAATAGACCAACAAACTTCATGCTATCAGAGGCCAGTGTTACACGGCAGGTAACAGTCGGTGTAATAGCCCACCCAACACAAATGGCAGCCTCTGTGGGAGAAGCCAGGATGAGAGTGCTCTCTCACACATTCATACCCAGTTCTCCAGCCTGGATACCAGAGTACTACCTGCCTGCTCAGCAGTGGAGTTTTGCAGAGGGTAACATTGGGCTAGTGAAGGTGACAGAGAATAAAGAAGAGGTTAGTTAACGGTAGCACCCACAATGAGGATGGTCTTGTGGTCAATGTACTGAACTGGTTGAGGCTTGGGAGATCTGGGTTCAATTCACTGCCCTGGCACAGACTCCTTGCGGTACCTTGGGGATTAGCCTTCCTTTCTCCCACACTTGGTCTGATCTCTTTAGGACAGGGGCTGTTCTTCACTAAGTGTCTGTACAGCCAGGGCTTTTGAGAAGTGCTGTGGCTCCGTTCCAGCTCCAGGCAAAAACCCGCAGCTCCACTGCTCTGCGCTCCAGCTCCAGGCTCTGCTCCAAAGCCCTATACATCACCTACCACAGTGGGGCCAGTAGGCACTGCTGTGATAAGAGTATTCTGTTATGAGGATATAGAAGTCACCTGGTCTCTTAGTGCGTTTTTGTGTCTACTCTGCCTTCTGCTAACATCTGGTTTGTAGCCACTGTGCAGTCATTTCTGCACCTTAGAACTGCATTTCCCAGATTCCCATGTCCTGGCCTGGGGCAGGGGAGCCATCCATTGTGGGGGGGAAATCTACTTTTATTTTATTAGCTAAAGGTTCCCGATGGTGGTAGTGTCTGATTTCAGGAATTTACTGGGATGCTCTGTGTCCTGTCTGCTACGGAAATGCACGTGCCCTGATACATCAGGTTCTGTCATTGTATTTTCTGCAGGATACTGGCATTGGAATGACCCAGGAGGATCTTGTTTCTAATCTTGGCACCATTGCGCGATCTGGCTCGAAGGTAAGAAAGATGCTGTCTCCTCATGTCCTCATAGTCATTTTCATTCCCCTAAGGCTCCTGCACCCTGCTTCTCCTGAGGCCCTGTCGTAAAGGCGACCCTTGTTGGGAGGTGAAACCAGTCCAGTGCTCCACTGTCATTCCTGACCCATGAAGTACCAGAACAACACTAAAGAACCATTTTCCTTTCATTGGGGAAGCAGGGTCCCATTAGCTAGGGGATTCCTTATGTGTCTTGTATTCTGTAGATACAGACTCTTTATATAGTCCTGGTGCACCTGACTGTGCTGCTTTGTAAAAGCAAACTTCTTTCCCCCAAGGCATCATGATCCAGATCCAATAGCTCTCCACCTTCATGTTCTCCAAGTTCTGACTGGGCCGCAAGTGGCAACACAATTACTGGCAGGCCAGGGGTGGACACAGCTGTTTGCTGGTGCATACATTTGCCGGGTTTTTCCATCTCTGAGATTCCCATTAATTTCTGACAACTAAGCAGTCACACCCCATTCTCTTTCGTCTCTCGCACCCCTTGCAGCAGGCACTGTCCTATGCAACACTTTCCTGTTTCAAAGCTGCATTCACTGCTCCTCCTTGACTATGTTGCTCTGTAAGAGCAAGTCACTGGAGCTCCTTCCACTTGTGCTGTCCTTAGGAGGGGGTGAGCTCAGTCCCCCAGAGTGCTGACTACTTCAAAGCAGTTGAAGGGGAGGGGTCCCCTTGGAGAGATATGTTCTGGGGTGCCATGCTCATACTGAGCAGACATAGCAACAGGCTGAGTCAGGGAACGTGGAGAGAGCAGCTGTGGGGGTTTGGGAGGAGGCTGCAGCCTCCTAGCTGTAGCCAAGGGTCAGTGGACCTGCAGTCCAGTATATCTGCTACGCGTTGTCCCTACAGGCATTTCTGGATGCACTGCAGAGCCAGGCGGAGGCCAGTAGTAAGATCATTGGCCAGTTTGGAGTGGGCTTCTATTCCGCTTTCATGGTGGCTGATAAAGTGGAGGTGTACTCGCAGTCTGCAGAGTCCGGGAGCCCTGGCTACCACTGGTCTTCAGATGGGTAAGTCTGCAAAACTGGAATTATTGGAGGCCACTGTATTGGCAAGGACAAGTGAGTGTTGTGACCTTGTCTGTAGCTCCACCCGGGTGGGGACTGGAAGTTGTGCAGGGAGGGGCAAGAGGTGACAGGGCACTGGTCTTTCGCAGCTAGGCACTGCAGTTAAAATCCTGCTTAGGTTGCAAGTGGAAGTCTTCATTATAAACCCATCACCCCATGTAACTCAGCAGCCTGGCTGTTCTGGCACAGAGATTGGGTTTGAATAGCCACAGCTGCTATAAGGCAAGAGAATGGTGCATTAGGAGAGCTGGGTGGTGCCCCTCACCGCAGCCTGAGCTGTCAGCTCCTCACTGCTATGTCCAGAGCCCTAGAGGTGAAAAGCTCCATGTCCTAATAAAAGCCCGTCGGGAGAAAGAATTTGCTCAGTTTATAAATCCCTGAAAACTGTTTTACAATTTGAAATTTTGGATCCTCTTGCGTTCCAAATAATAATCCGCTTTATTGTGCTAAATGTTCAAGTTCTCCTGCTTGTACCTGTCAGGGTCACTGAAGGATCACCTTCCATTCCTGCACCGTTCACCCTTGAATCGGTGCTGCTCCCGGGAGCATTTGACCCTCAGACAGATGGAGCAGTCGCTCGGAACTAGAAAGCATGGAGATGACCATTGGTAGAAAAGGGGACCCTGTAGCTGAGTGCAGCAGCCTTTCATCAGTGTGTGTCACTGCAGTCTAGTGGAAGTAATCATGGACTGGGGCACATGTGCTAGACCAACAAAGAGCCATACAGCCTGCTTGTCTAGAGCCTGGAGGGCTGCAAGTATCTGTATAAAATGTAGAAGATTTCAGTTGCTGCCATGGAAGGTTAGCCCGGGCAGAGGACATCACCCGGTGTGCAATGCTGTTGTCAGTAGAGGCTGCTGGTATTGTGAAACATTGTCTGCTGGGACCTGTAGTCTCTGCAGGCTGCATCACCATATTATATATCTGGGTGACAACACGTAAAATTCCACACTGCCCAGCTTCTATTGACTTCAGTGGGAGCTGGGTGCTATAGTGTCATTTCTGCTTTGAAAACCATCCTCTTGGTTAATGAAATGTTCCCTTTTCATTCTCCCTTGTTAATAACCATCCCCCAAGGGAAAGGTTTCCATACGATGCTGTGTTTCTAACCCTAGCTCGGGAATGTTTGAGATCGCCGAAGCTTCTGGCGTCAGACCTGGGACCAAAATAATTATTCATCTCAAAGAGGAGTGCAAAGAGTTTGCGAATGAGGACCGTGTCAAAGGTGAGCAGGGTGGGGAAATGAAATGGTATTCTTTGGACTCCTGTAGCCCCTTCCCCCTGAGGATTGCTGTCCCCATCTCACAGAGGCCTGGAGAGGTGGTGATGTGGTGGCAGAACTTAGATTAGACCCCAGCGTCCTAATTCCTCGTCTCCTGCACTGCCTTTGATGCTTAAACACTTGTAAATTGCCTGTTAGTTGATGCTGTTTCTCCCCCCTTCCTTCCCAGAGGGTTGACGTTTTATTGCCAGAGCCCCGTGGGTCTTCCCACTTTACACTCCTACCCTTATGGGGCTCCACGTCAATGCTGTTGCTCTTGTGAAGATCAGCTGGGCTTCTGGAGCATTGTGGGTGGGTGTAAAGGTTGCAGTGATGGGGGTAAGACATTGTGGACTTGTCCCCTCTGTAGCTCTTAAACCACTGTGATTTCACTTCCTTTGAGCAGTCCCAGACAAACCCTAATCCTCCCAGGTTATCCCGAAGATGTGGAAAGCGCCATGGCCAGTGTTAGAAAGCTGGGAGGATCCCACACCTCCAAAGTTCTTTCTTACTTGGGTGTTGTTATAATGGAGTGGGTAATGTTTGTAAAGTGCTCTGAGATCCTCTGCTGAAGGGGCCTGGGAAGGGCAGAGGATGATGAGATTTCTAAGGGGTGAGTTTGGACAGATGGGATGTGGGCAGAGAATATCTGTCCTTTGCTCACCACAGGTGCTGCTCACCAAAGTAGAATGTGGCTCCTATTTCATATATTCCAGGAGCACCTTGCCAGCTCCAAAGACCAACTCCACCTCCTTCTACCTCTGTTCTAATCCAGGAATACAGGGTGCTGCCAATTTAACTCATTGACTTCTCCCAAAGAAATGGGAAAATCTGATTGAATTGGCAAGTCTGCTTTTTCAGAGACATGTCTGGGAGCTTAGACCCTAGTCTTTTTAATCCTGGCTTAATTCCTTATATATCACAGGGTAGGTCTACACTACCCGCCGGATCGACAGGTAGTGATCGACCTATCGGGGATTGATTTACTGCATCTAGTCTAGATGCGATAAATCGATCCCCAAGCACTCTCCCGTTGACACTGGTACTCCACCGCTGTGAGAGGCACAGGCGGAGTCAACAGGGGAGTAGTGGCAGTCAACTCAGCGCTGTGAAGATGCTAAATATGTTGACTTCAGCTACTCTATTTGTGTGACTGAAGTTGCATATCTTAGGTCAATTTCTGCCCTCCCCAGTGTAGACCGGGGCACAATGTATGGGGAAAACTGTTAAAAGAGACAATAAGATTTCAAAATGTAGTTAGCAAATGAGACGATTATGGCAGGCTGCTAACTTTAACTTTGCCGCTTCCGCATAGGCATTGCAATCAGTGTCTAAATACATGATCTGCTGCTGCTATTTCCATGAACACCTGTCTGTTTTGTGTGCACTGTGGATGGTGGATTTTAAAATGGTTCTAACATGGCCAAATTTAAACCAGTTTTTCTTGGGATCCTGAAAGTTGCTTCTCCTCCCTAGGAACCATATTCCTACCAGTTTCCAGCTCTCTACTTCACACTGCATAAGTTCTAGAGCTGCAGGGGTTTTCTTTGGTTTTGTTTTTTAAAGCAAGAATTCCATATCTAATGGGAAAGTCCCCTTCCCTCTCTGGCTGTCAAATAGCTGAATAATTTTTGCTCAAACTTTTCAAAGAAACTCGTTGACCTCTGGGCAGAAACCAACCCTCTCAAATTTCATCCTGACAAGAGAAAGATTCAGGAGGTTGTGAGCCCTACTAAAAGATGGGCAATCTTTAACTGTGAGTGTCCCTATGTTCTCACCCCATAATGTTTTGAGATCCTTTGTTGAGAAGTGCAAAGTATATGGTTACCACAGAATCAGCTATGCCATACCAAAGTTGTAACGGTAGAGGTGAGAGAGAGAAAAGTCCTTTAACATCATCCCCTCCTCCCCATAGGGCCAGTGCAGGATAATTTGTTAGAGTTTTTTTTCTGGCATTTTGTTGGTTAGGGCATATAAAACAATCTACCCCTTCCCTCAGGAGAGGGTTCTACAGCTTGATGGCTCTCACATTCAGCCAAAATGTTCCCTTTCCTCTGTACCATTACTCCTACTTGTACCTCAGAGTGCTACTTTAAATACTCCTCTTCCACTTTGTTATTCATGCAGTTCAGGTGTTTACAGATTGTTTTCACGGCTACTATCTCCAGTCACCATCCCTTTGCTAAGATAAACATTCAGTCTCTCCAGACCTCTAATGTTCTTTGTTGTTCTTTTCTGATCTCCTTCAGTCCATGATTTTTTTCTGATTACCTGATGGGCTCTGATAAAATGCAGTGGCGGGCAGGAGCAGGCTGCAGTGGAGAGCAGGGACACTTCAAAGAGGCTAATCTGTGCTGATATGACAGGCTCCCATAGCTCATCTTGGTCACAATGATATGGTGGTTGAAACTGATAAGATCCATGTTCTGTTGTGTGTGTGGTTTTTTTTTTTTAATGTTTCTCTCTGTTCCAGAGGTGGTGACAAAATACAGCAACTTCATCAGCTTTCCCCTCTTCCTCAACGGGAGACGCCTCAACACGTTACAGGTTAGATTAAGAGCCATGGTCAGGGCAGGGCAGTGATTGGGGAGGGGAACTTGTAACCCTGCAGTGGGCTCAGGAAATGAGTGAATGAGTCCAAAAAGGACCACGGACTGTGAATGGGTGAGGTGATGGCGATTGTCCAGGGCAGGGGATCACAGAGCCTTTCTGAGATGAGGAATTTTTCAAGATGAACGTTCTTTCTGAAACCATTGACCTAGTGAGTTGAACCATCTGGTTGCGGTGAAGCTGGCTGGATAGCTTCAGCCATAGGTTCTTGTGCCTGACCGGGTCATAGAGTGATGACAAGTTGATAAAAGCTGCAGCCATTTTAAGCTTCTGCTGGAAGCTGGCTTGAGAATGTGTAGACAGTGCAAGCAACTTTCTCTGTTCTGGGGGATTATGGTCTTCAGGATGAGGGCAGGATCACCTAGTCCAGTAATTTTGTATCTTGTACAGAGAGAGAGGGCAGTAGCTGTGTAGGTTATAAAATGGCAATGACTTCTGATAGTCTCCAAGTTGCTGGGAGTTTGTTGGTGGTGATGACTTCCATCAATAGTGCTGCCATCCAATTGTGCCCTTTTGGCCGTCTTTTGTAGGTAACAAATCTGAGAGATTGTCACAGATTAAAGTGTCATTAGGGGAGGTTTTGGAATTAATTGATAAACTTAACAGTAACAAGTCACCGGGACCAGATGGCATTCACCCAAGAGTTCTGAAAGAACTCGCATGTGAAATTGTGTAACTATTAACTCTGGTTTGTAACCTGTCCTTTAAATCCGCTTCTGTATCCAATGACCGGAAGATAGCTAATGTAACGCCAATATTTAAAAAGGGCTCTAGAGGTGATCCTGGCAATTACAGACTGGTAAGTCTAATGTCAGTACCAGGCAAATTAGTTGAAACAATAGTAAAGAATAAAATTGTCGGACACATAGAAGAATATAAATTGCTGGGCAAAAGTCAACAGGGTTTCTGTAAAGGGAAATCATGTTTTATTAATCTATTAGAGTTCTTTGAAGGGGTCTACAAACATGTGGATAAGGGGGATCCAGTGGACATAGTGTACTTAGATTTTCAGAAAGCTTTCAACAAGGTCCCTCACCAAAGGCTCTTATGTAAATTAAATGGTCCTAGGGTAAGAGGGAAGATCCTTTCCTGGATTGAGAACTGGTTAAAAGACAGAGGTAGGAAAAAGGGTAGGAATAAATGGTAAATTGTTCAGAATGGGGTGGGGTAACTAGTGGTGTTCCCTAAGGGTCAGTCCTATGACCAATCCTATTCAACTTATTCATAAATGATCTAGAGGAAGGGGTAAACAGTGAGGTGGCAAAGTTTACGGACGATTCTAAACTGCTCAAGATAGTTAAGACCAAAGCAGACTGTGAAGAACTTCAAAAAGATCTCACAAAACTAAGTGATTGGGCAACAAAATGGCAAATGAAATTTAATGTGGATAAATAAATGGAAAAATAACCCCACTATACATACAATATGATGGGGGGCTAATTTAGCTACAACTAATCAGGAAAAAGATCCTGGAGTCCTTGTGGATAGCTCTCTAAAGACATAAGAGGATGGAGAATATCTTATTGCCCTTATATAAATCCATGGTGTGCTCAGGTCTTGAATATTGCATACAGATGTGGTCTCCTCATCTCAAAAAAGATATATTGGCATTAGAAAAGGTTCAGAGAAGGGCAACTAAAATGATTAGGGGTTTGGAACAAGTCCCATATGAGGAGAGATTAAAGAAGCTAGGACTTTTCAGCTTGGAAAAGAGGAGACTAACGGGGGGATAAGATAGAGGTATGTAAAATCATGAGAGGTGTGGAGAAAGTGAACAAGGAAAAGTTACTTACTTGTTCCCATAATACAAGAACTAGGGGCTACCAAATGAAATTAATGGGCAGCAGATTTAAAACAACTAAAAGGAAGTTCTTCGCACAGTCAACCTGTGAAACTCCTTGCCTGAGGAGGTTGTGAAGGCTAGGACTATAAGAGGGTTTAAAAGAGAACTGGATAAATTCCTGGAGGTTAAGTCCATTAATGGCTATTAGCCAGGATGGGTAAGGAATGGTGTCCCTAGCCTCTGTTTGTCAGAGGGGGGTGATGGATGGCAGGAGAGAGATCACTTGATCATTACCTGTTAGGTTCACTCACTCTAGGGCACTTGGCATTGGTCACGGTCAGTAGACAGGATACTGGCCTGGATGGACCTTTGGTCTGACCCAGTACAGTCATTCCTATGTTCAGCCCAACATACTTTATCAAGACACTTTCTGGATACAGGCCTCCCTATGCAATCACAGGGGAATCCTTGGGAGGAGAGCGGGGAGGGGTCTGGCTGCAGGGAGAGAGCCTGTCTTTGTAAGGCGTGAATCCCTAGGCTTTCCCTGGGCTGTGCAGGGTATGGAGGCTGGTCAGCTTTGAAGACCAGACCAGAATTAGTGATTCCCAGCTCCGGGCCCTGTCAACAAAGGAAGCTGTTGATAATGAGACGTGCTAGGAAGAGTCAGAATTAAAAGCAAATGAGTCAATGTGTGGGGTGGGAATGTGTGTGTTACTAGACGGGCATGGATTTTAAGCCTCCTTCCTCCCCCACAGGCACTCTGGGTGATGGACTCCAAGGAGATTGGTGAATGGCAGCATGAGGAGTTCTACCGCTTCATAGCCCAGGCTTACGACAAGCCTCGCTACACCCTGCACTACAAGACAGACGCCCCCCTCAATATCCGCAGTATCTTTTATGTGCCTGAGATGGTGAGACTCTGGCATTCTCTTGTAGGTGTGGGAAATCCTCAGTAAAGGGAAGGATCAGATGGGTGAGATCATCACAGAATAGACGTCCTTTCCAACTTGAACAGCTGCAGCCTTATGTGCCCGGCCCTGCAGAATTGCTTTTGGACTAGCCAAAAGAGAATGCCCACAGCCTAAAAGAGATGGAAGCATCTCTCCATTGGGGGATTAGGGTGCATTGAACTGTGCCTATTTGTCCGGAGCAGAATCTAGCTCAGGTGGGAGAAACCCTCACAGAGCAAGATTCACGTGCTCCTGTAGTTCCGTTCTGGTGAGGAGGATAAAAACATGATTTACTCTGATCACCCCAGATCTGTGAAACGCATAGTGAACATCTGCAGAGTATGTGGCTTTCATATGAGCCCCACTTGGGCCACCGAGCAATGGACCATGGGTTTGGATGGTATAACCTCTTCCCCTCTTTCTTCCACAGAAACCATCCATGTTTGATGTCAGCAGGGAGCTGGGCTCCAGTGTTGCCCTCTACAGCCGCAAAATCCTCATCCAAACCAAAGCCACTGACATCCTGCCAAAATGGCTGCGTTTCCTCAGAGGTAGGCTGGTCAGGGAACAAGCAGGGGAGTGCAACAGGCTGCAGCAGCACCTTCCTTGAGTTTCACTTAGGGCAGTGGAGGCAGATTTCTGAAGGCAGCCAGGCTGGTGACATGAGACATCTGCCGGAGATTTATGGGGAGGGATGAGTTAGCAAAGGGCTGAGTTCTCTGAGTCCAATTGTATCCTAGTCTTGAGTCACTTCATTGCCACTCTTTGTTCTAGGTGTTGTTGATAGTGAAGACATTCCCCTGAATCTCAGCAGGGAGCTGCTGCAAGAGAGCACCCTCATCAGGTGAGCAGACAAAGGGCTGGTTCCCAGGGGACTGTGGTGAGCGCATGAGTGCTAACCTGTCTCTGCGTGGGTGGTGATAAGCTATAGGGTGTCATTTCAGATCAAGACCTGGCAGGTGAGCTGTGCAGTTCCTTTTAACAAGTATTTCTGTGTACAGTCTGATACTGTATAGCCTGAGAAGCTCCAAAGTCTCTCTCATGAGGTGTTTCTCAACCAGACACAGTAGACCCGCAGTTCTCAAACTCTTTGAGACCGCAACCCCTTTTCCAGCTGCGTTAGCGTGGCGTGACCCCTCCAGTCCCCGCTGCGGGCGGCCAGCTGGCCGGCTGCGCCCCGTCCCCCCCCGCCCCCGGGACCGCCACGGCCGGCTGCGCGCCCCCCCCCGGGCCCCGCCGCAAGTTGCGGCAGTAAGAGCTCGCAACCCCCTGGGGAGCGCTCGGCGACCCCCAGTTTGAGAAACCCTGATATAGACCCTGATCAATTAAAAAAAAAAAAAGTTAGAACAGTTAAGTACAAGCAGAGTTCCCACCCACATCGATTAAGGTGACTTAGCAACACGTATACACTCTTTTTTAATTTCTTTTCTTCTAGGCCAAGGCTTCCTTAGAACATCAGTTTTCAAGACAATATCATTAATAACTGGACAAGATATAGCATCCAAGCTGGCAGGGCTTCTCTGTTTTGAAGGTCCCCACAGAATGGGCACCTACAGTAAAAATGTAGACATTTAAATAAAATCAACCTTCTCTTTGTTACACCTGGTATTTTAGCCACTCTGCCTTTTACACACACAATAATTGCAACTCTCAGGTTCTGCTACTTGGAATCAGGAGAAAGAAAAAAAACGTACCAAGTTTTTTTTATCTGATTTGGTTTGGGAGGATTTGGCATGAACCATTTGCGGACGGGTAAAAAAAAGTTAATCTGCTCACTCCAATGTTAGCCTATAACAACAAAAAAGCAGATTGTGGTTGTAACAACAGGAATTATAGAGCTAGAAACGTCAAACTGAAGGGAGACCACACTGTAATTTACTTCTATTGCTTCAAAACATTTTTCCCCCCATGTATCCTCAACCACATTGATCAGAGTTTGATCCTCCTGGCCACTTTTTTTTTTTTTTTTTTTTTTTAAACATGAACTGGAAAGGACTGTTTTTTCAGTTTCCTCTGCATCACTGGGAGCACAGATTGAGATTTCTTACCTAAAAAGATAATTAATTTAATAAAACATCAGATACATATGAGGTCAATCAGCTAAGTGGATTTACTTCCATTATTAGACTTCAATAACCTGTGGTTCTATTGTCCGCATAAGAAGTAATTTACTGAAGTGAAAACAACTGGGGTATTATATTTTGGTATAACCAACCAGAAAATATCAGCTGACACCAGTTTGATATTTACTAATGTGTACAGCAGCGGTTCTCAAACTTTTTGAGACAGCGACCCATTTTCCGGTTGCGTCAGCATGGCGTGACACCTCCAGTCCCCGCCGGGGGTGGGCAGGTGGCTGCGCCCTTGTCCCCGCCGGGGGCGGGCGGCGACCCCCTGGGGGGTCACGATCCCCCAGTGGGTCGCCGGGGGCGGGCGGCGACCCCCTGGGGGGTCACGACCCCCAGTTTGAGAAACCCTGCGGTAGAAGGAGTGTTAACTTGCTGTGCACCCTCCAGCTTCTTCTTTGAGTAGTGTCCCTCTGAGCGCTCCACTTTCTGGTGCTCCCGAAAAATGACTACATTATAGCCAGCTCCTCACTGCATTTGATTTGGTAGGAATGGGGTGAGCTGCATATTGGGAGCGTGCACTAAGCCCCTTGTGCAGTGCAGAATGGTGGAGTCTCCTAAGTCAGGGGGAGCCAGGCTCCAGCAGCAGATTTGTCACTTGCACCAAGAGCTGCCCCTGCCTGAGATGAGAGTGGAAACCGATTTCAGATCCCATGTGAAGATGGCATGAGAGGAGGAAGGCTGTGGCTTGGTATTTCTCTTTTTGTTCTTTCAAAGCTAACCCTTGTGTAGGAAACCCATGACTGAAGCTGTATACGGGGAAAGGGACATTAACCTAAAACCATTCAACACCTTGGCCTATCGACTGCTTTTAACAATACTTATTCTCACTGCAGGAAACTCCGGGATGTTTTGCAGAAGAGGCTGATCAAGTTTTTCATTGACCAAAGCAAGAAGGACCCTGAGAAATATGCCAAGTTCTTTGAAGATTACGGGCTGTTCATGAGAGAAGGGATTGTGACCATAGCAGAGCAGGACGTCAAGGTACATACCATACTAAGTGTCTGGCTGGTGTGAAGGAGCACAGGCTGTTGCCCGGATTTGGGATAAGGCTGTAGTGCGGGAAGGTGATTCTCTTCTGGGGATCCTACCATTTGCTCATGTGGCCTTTTGTGCCTGGTTCTTTGGAGATTTACAGATCCTCCAAAATATTCTGACCTCCAGTGTCCTACAAGCTTTAAGAAAGGGGTGTGTGGACAGGTGCCATTCCCTATCTCTTCTCAGACACAGCCCACACACTATACAGAGTAAACATGCCCTCACTCTGGCGCGTGGTTTTATTAATATGAATATTAATACTCCCACTTCCCTAATTATAGGCCTGTTAGTCTCACATCGATCCTAGGCAAGATAATAGAGCAGCTGATATGGGATTGATCAATCAAGAATTAAAGAAGGTTGATATAATCAATGCCAATCAACACGGGTTTATGGAAAGGAGATCCTGTCAAACTAACTTGCTATCTTTTTTTGGTGAGATTACAGGTTTGGTTGATAATAGTGATGATGTAATAGACTTCTGTAAGGCATTTGACTTCTACTGCATGACGAGATTAAAAAACTAGAAAGATATAAAATGAACGTGACACATGATTAAAAGCTGGCTGACAGGACTCAAAATGTAGTTGTAAATGGGAATCATCATTGAGTGGGCGTGTCCCTAGTAGGGTTCTGCAGAGATTAGTTCTTAGCCCTATGTTATTTAACATTATCAATGATCTGGAAAAAATCGTCACTGATAAAATTTGCTGATGACGACACAAAAATTGGGGGAGTGGTAAATAATGAAAAGAACAGGTCACTGACACAACAGTCTGGATGGGTTGGTAAACTGGGCTCAAGCAAACAATATATGTAGAGCCCTGTGCAGATACAAAATTTGTATTCGCATCAGATCTGCAAAGATGGTCCATGGATGCAGATATCCATGAATATAAATCAAATATCTGCAGATTTGCAGACCTCTAAATATCTGTTTTTTATATGGTTAAATATATACAATCTAGGAACAAAGAATGGAGGCCCTTCTTACAGGATGCGGGGAGTCTATCCTGGGAAACAGCAGCTCTGAAAAAGATTTTGGGCTCATTGTGGATTGTAACAGGGCGGCTACTCACCCCTGCAGTGCCTCCCGCTGGCTTGTCTGGGAATTAGCTCTCCAGCATCCGGCGCGCCCTCCGCAGGCCGATGTCCCGCTCCTGCTCTGGCCCCGTGTCCCTCCCGGACCCCGGGGTGCCCTCTTACTGAGGGTGCTGCACCCCTGCAGAACCCCCTCAAGTCTAAGGGTCTCCCCTCCCTGGGGAATCCTCCACCCCCTATCCCCACCTTGCCTCAAACTAGGCAACTGCCAGTCACCACTTGCCCCCGCTCACTGAGGCAGACTGCAGTATCATTGCCACTCATCACTGGCAAGGGGGGTTGGCCTGCTGCTTCTATTGCTAGCCATGGGCTGCCCCCTGCAACCCCAGTACCCCTGGGTGGGGCCCTCCTCTAGGCCCTGCAGACTGGGGCTTCCAGGCTAGAGCTTCCCCAGCTCCTTGTGCCTAGTCCCAGCCCTGCACCACCCTGGATACTCACTCAGGCTCCCAGCAGCTAGGCCAATCTGCCTTCCCCCTAGAGAAGGAGACTCTCCCTGCCTCCCGGCCTTTTTATATGGCCTGTGAGTGTTTGGGGCGTGGCCACCCAGCTGAGCCTACTTCCCAATCAGGCTGGGAGTTTGCTGGCTCCTGGCCACAACCCCCTTCCTGGGATGTTTCAACCCCTTCAGGCAGGGAGCGGGTGATCACCCCGCTACATGGATAATCAGTTGTATATGGGCTTCCAACACAAAGCTGTACCCTAAAGGGCTGATGCGATGTTTGGATTTATAAACAGGAAAATCTTGAGCAGAAATAGAGAGGTGGGAGGGATAGCTCAGTGGTTTGATCATTGACCTGCTAGCCCCAGGGTTGTGAATTCAATCCTTAAGGGGGGCATTTAGGGATATGGGGCAAAAATATGTTGAATGATTTAATTGGGGATTGGTCCTTTTTTGAGCAGGGGGTTGGACTAGAATGATCTCCTTACGTCCCTTCCAACCCTGATATTCTATGATTTGGCACTGTTGTGAATTCTGTCCAGTTCTAGTGTCCACAATTCAAGAAAGATGTTGATAAATTGGACTGAGTTTAGAGAAAAGCCACAAGAATGATTAAAGGATTAGAAAACATGCCTTGCAGTGATAGAGTTGGAGTTCAATTTAGTTAGCTTATCAAAGAGAAGGTTATGGCATGATTTTATTAGTCTGTAAGTACCTACACGGGGAACAAATATTTACTAATGGGCTCTTTAATCTAGCTGAGAAGAGCTAACACAATCCAATGGCTAGAAGTTGAAGCTAGACACACACAGACTGGAAATGAAGCATACATTTTTAATAGTGAGAACAGAGAACCATTGGAACAATTTACCAAGGGTCATGGTGGATTCTCCAGGAGTGACCATTTTAAACTGAGATTGGGTTGCTTTTCTAAAAGCTCTGCTCTAGGAATTATTGTGTGTTACACAGGTGGTCAGACTTCACTATGAGACTGGTCCCTTCTTGCCTTGGAATCTAGATGTAAACAAGAACAGAACATAATGTTCCGCTCAGGCTTTCTCCCCAGGCTTCGCTTCTCCCAGGCTTCCTCTCTCAGGATTACTTAGCCCACACTCCAGATCCAGTCTAGGGTCACTCCTACTTCCTTTGAATCCAGGAGGGATAGGGAGTCGGCAGAACCTACTTAACTCTTGTAGCAGGATCAGCGCTTGCTAACGGGGCTGAGTGTTTATGGCAAATGTTGCCAGTCTTTTGCTGACATGTATATGCCATATAAGAAGCTATAGTTACCCCCACACCCGCTTGCATAGTGACTAAGGCGGTTGCTCATATTAGGTTTTGTTGGTTGCTGTGGATTAGAGTATGAGAGAGCTGGGCGTAACCTCCACCTGCTGCAATCACTTGGATTTGTTAAGTGCAGAGGAGAGTTTTCTCCTCTTCCTCCTCGGCCTTAGAACTGAGCTCCCTTCTGCCTGCTCATGGAGGGCTAAAAGCCCTATGATATGGTGGGATTATCTCAGTGTCCTGGCCAACACCCTCTCTCCCACAGTGGTAAAACAGCTACTGACTGCCCATGCTTGTTCTGGGTGCAGAGGGGCTGCACTGCCCCAGCCTGGCCTGCTGGCTAAGGTAGTCGAGAGATCTGTGTGGAACCCTGAGGTGCTCGGCTACTGCGGGGACAAGTATCATAAAAACACCCTCTAAAGCATCCAAATTCTGTCTGCTATGGGGGAGAAGCTCCTCCAGTTTCTCTGCTGACTCCAGGGAGCTGCAGTGTACTGTCTGGCACTGCAGGAGATCTGGGCAGAAACCAGAGCAGATTTCCAGCCCCTTGCAAGGGAGATCACACCTCTAACAAGGTAAATCTCCTCTTCCAGGAGGACATAGCGAAGCTGCTGCGTTATGAGTCCTCGGCGCTGCCCGCAGGCCAGCTGACCAGCCTGACAGAGTACGCCAGCCGCATGCAGGCAGGGAGCCGAAATATCTACTACTTGTGTGCACCCAATCGGCACCTGGCCGAGCACTCGCCATACTTCGAGGCCATGAAGAAAAAGGATATGGAGGTGGGTGAGCAATGCGCTGTCTCTCAGCAGGATGCAGCAGTGTGCTGCCCTCTGCTGCTACCACTCGGTATCAGCACCAGGGTGCTGTCTGCTGCCAGACCCAGCTTCCTCTCCACAGGGTCCCCTGTGTCTGGTGTATTTTATGAGCTCGTTGGATACAGCAGAGTTGCTGCAAAGGAGGCACAACCATTGAGTTATGTTGCTCCCTGCCCTCTGCATACGTTATGTCTTCTTCAGTCATTTGGTGGGGCCTGTGCAGGCTAGCAGCCCTCTGCCTTCGCTTGGGCTCGGATATTCACCCTGCAGTGGGGAGGGATTAGAGCTGTCTCTTTATTCAGAAACGAAGGGCAATGAATTAGTATTGGTCCATACTCCGTGAGCTCTTGCACTTCTCTCGGCTGAACACCACAGTGGTAAAGCTGCTGTGCTTCAGAGCCCAACCATTGGTTTGCAGAACTTGTACCAGGGTGATGAGTGAGGAGCAGGTCAGTGTCTGGGCCTTTGGTCTTTTCCAGGTGTCCTCCCCAGGGCAGCAAGAATTCTCCATCTCCAGACCCCTCCAGGTTAACTTTGGAATCCTCCAAATTTGGGGCAGGAGGGAATTTCCTCTTTCGTGTATTAGCAGAGCCCCGTGGGATGTTCAGTTTCTCCTGGGCACTGAGCAGGAATCTGATAGGATCAAGTGGGCATATTCCACAGAGTCCATTTCCTGGGACTGTTAGGGATCGGTGATAGAGCGTAAGGATGGAATCTGGAGAAGTACAAGAAATTGTATCTATAATCAGCAGTTTCTTGACTCAGCACTGCCCCTGCAAAGAGGAGACCTTTTCAGAGAAGGCTGTTTTGTGCATGCTGCAACTTTTTGTACATCGTGGCAGGCTGGATATTACAAGGCAGGGATTCCCATGCTTTTTGCCAGCATGACCCCCTTATAATGAACCCTTTCCTCCTGGGACCACAGACAGCAATGGAGGGTGCCACTTTGCAAAGCAAAATGGCATCCTCCCCCCTCACATGACTGCACACACACCGTACATGTGAGCTCTCATCACACAGAGGATGCCATTTTGTCCTACAAAGTGGCGTCCTCCACACAGCATTACCTCATACGTATGGTGCGTGCAAAGTCATGCTGTGCGGAGGGTGCCACTTTGTAGAGCAAAATGGTGTCCTGCATGCATTGTAACCTTGCAAGCACCAGACATGTGAGGTTACGCTGTGCGGAGTAGAATGGTGTCCTCTGTGCACTAGGGACAGCCCTGACCCCATCTGCTGGTGGCATGACCCCATTTGGGAATGGCGGTTGCAAAGGAGGGCGGGATCTGTACACAGCTCAGCAATGTCCATCAGCAAACCAGTTGGCCTGTTCAGTTGCTGTGTGTCTCAGGGGGACAGGCAGTGGTGGATCTGCCAGATTTCACTGGTGATGCTCTTGCTGGCTAGCACAGCTTTGCACCCTGGGAAAGGGACGAGGCTGTTCATCACTGGACACCACGTTTCTTACTGTCCTTTCCAATGCAGGTGCTGTTCTGCTATGAGCAGTTTGATGAGCTGACACTCTTGCACCTTCGGGAGTTTGATAAGAAGAAGCTGATCTCCGTAGAGACTGACATCGTTGTTGACCACTATAAGGAAGAGAAGTTTGAGGAGAGCCGCCCAGGTAGAGCATCCCTTCCCCAGCACGTCCCGTGCATGGCCTTTGGCTCAGTATCTACATTCTCCAGCTCAGCAGCCGGATGGGTCTGAGCCTCCCACATGGCAGCCAAGGTGTTAGCCAGTGAGAATACCCTATTGTTGTACCCTCCCTTAAGAAAGCATTGCCTTTGCCGGGCATGTGAGCAAACTCTCTCTAGTTAGCATCCTGCCTCTGCAGTGCTCAGAGGCACCCGTGGCACCACTGCCTGGGCAGCTGTCTCTTTTTGTATAGTGCCTGCTCTTGGTTTGTAAGCTGCTGAGCACCAGTTCTTGCAAGTTCCTTTCCTGTTACTTCCCTACCCTCCCTGAAGAAGGAGGGGGTCGGGATGCAGCCTCCCTTCCCCAACCGGTGCTGCAGGCCCACTCTGGGAGGCATTTTAGCCAGCCTGGACTGTCCTGCGAAGCTCACTGGGCCACTGAGGATCCCTGAGGCCAGTGGCTGTAAAGGGCTACAAAGTGTTGATTATATTTTCAATAATAACACCAAGAACCGTGAAGCAAAAGCATTATAGGACAAATGTAAATTCTTCTCTTTAAAATAACAGAAATCTAACGTTGTCCTGTCTGCGCTGGGGTCAAAACCCTGTCTGGTAAGAGAGCAGGCCCTGCTCCGGATAGGACCCAAGCAGTTTTCTAGTTTAAAACTGATTCAAGTATTGCGTAGCGAGTTCACGGGCACCTTTGGTCAAGCCTAGTTTTAAGACCAGCTTCATTTTAAAAGACGCTCCTGATCCGAGGGGTGATATTGCAGAGTGAGGGGACTGAGGAGGAATAAGCCTGCCCTCTTTACGTACGAGGGGGTCTCTGGAATGATGCAGTTGAGCTTGTGCATTTGGCATGGTGCCATATCTCTGCATCTCTGCTTGGCAAGAGAACAGACAGATGGATACGTGAAACGGACAAAGCTGCTTTTCAGGAGCAAAGCACACATTCCTAGTGCTGCCCAGTGACTGACAGTACTGAAATGTAACCCATCCTCCTCCCCAGCTGCAGAACGCCTGACGGAGAAAGAGGCAGAGGAGCTGATGGCCTGGATGAGGAATGCATTGGGCTCTCGAGTCACCAATGTTAAGGTACATGTGCTATAGGATTCTAGTTGCTAAAGGTGGAATAGACCTAAATAGATCATAACCTCTGAAAAGAGGAAGGAGGATCTTGTGGTCAAGGCACTGAACTAGGGCCCAGAAGATGTGGGTTCAGCCACAGATTTTCAATGTGACCTTGGGCAAATCATTTAATCTCTCTGTGCCTCAATTCCCCACCTGTAAAATGGGTGCAAGAACCCATCCTTTGTCTCTCTTGTCTAGTTAGCCTGTAGGTGCCTCACGGCAAAAACAATCTCTTATATGCAGCACCTGCCACAGAGAGGCCCTAACCACAGGTTGACCCCTAGATGCCATGGTAGTATAAATAATAAGTCTCCTCCCCACCTTGCTTCTGCCAGGGCAGAATGTAAAGAGCATATCTGATGGTCCCATGCTTATTAAGAGATAGGGCTGGATCTACATGACCCTTTCAGTAATATCCCTGCATACATTCAGCTCTTGTCTTTCCCCTTATATCTGTTTCAGTGTTGCTCTCTTGGACTCTGTCTATACTCCCCAGCTTGTTTGACAACCAAAGAGCTAATTCAGACTATCTGTCTTCTCGGCCTGAACTGATTGGCAGCCCCACGGCAGCTAGGAGTATTAAAGGGTTGTATTGCAGGAGGGCAGGGTGGCTGCTAGAGAGACAGAGGGACGGTGGAGAGAAGCTCCTGACAACAAACTGGTAAGAAGAGAAGCCAACACTCCAGAGAGAGTGAGAAGCAGAACAAGAGGCTGAAAAACCCACAGAGATAGGAAGCAGCTCAGGGAACAGCAAGGGTCTTGAGAAGAGTTAACTCTTCCTGCTCTGAACAAGGGCCCTCAGCTGGGGGGGGACCTGGGTTCTCCTACCTCTTACCCAGACTAAGAAGGGAGATGGAAAACGGTCAGGGACAGTGAATGTTAGATATAGACCTTACCTAGAGAACTAGGCTGCATAGGATGACAAATTCTCCTGACACCAGAAGGGCTTGCATGTTTGTTAGATTGAAAGTGCTGCAGCATCGCTCCGAGACACCGGAAATCTCTCTAGAGGTCAGGGTGTGCTCCACAGACACTGGTTCTTTGGCTTGGCTCAGAGGCACAATTGCAGTTGGATTGTTCAAGTACACTTGGGTTACCAGCGAACAGTTAGGCTAGTCGTGAGCATGCTGAGTGATCAATAATGTTTGTTGGTAGAATAATTCCTTGAGTTCTCACTCTATGAACAGTAGAGTGAACTGATACAGCGCCTTGTCTTCAGAGCTCTTCACAAATGTTTACAGTCCTCTGGGTGTAGGATCTTCATTGGTCTGCCTCTGCACACTGGCTTGAGGTCAGAGAAAAGGGGCGGTGGAGCACTTTACACATTGTGGGGGTGGGCACTGTAGGTAGGTAGGTAGATAATGGCAGTGGCAGAATTAGATCCATATCATCCAAGCTCCCCGCCCTGTGCTCAGTGTCTGTCTCTCTCACTCTCACACACGCATGCAAAAAGGTACCGTTCAGGCCGTGGGCTTTCACCCCGTTGTAGGCAGTTTCTTGATGTGGGTGTCAGTCCTCTAGGAGCTTTGTGTAGCTTCTGCACTGAAAGGACATCCTCCTCCTTGGCCGAAAACCAGCCTTTGAGCCCTTCATTCTCCCCCACCGCAGGACTGCATTTCCCGTCCAGTCACCGTTTGTTGTTCCTCTGACAGGTGACTCCACGACTGGACACCCACCCGGCCATGATCACTGTGCTTGAGATGGGGGCTGCCCGCCACTTTCTGCGCATGCAGCAGCTGGCCAAGACCAACGAGGAGCGTGCCCAGATCCTGCAGCCCACGCTGGAGATAAACACGGGGTGAGCAGGGCAGAACCAGAACACTTCATCTTGGATGTTGTGCAAAGACGGACACTGACTGGCATGGCGAACTTGAACCAGCTGGGATCCTCCATTCTCTAAGTGCTGCGTTTGTGCTGCTGTGTCTGGGCCTGTGGAGCCATGCATAGGGATGGCTGCAAGCTCACATGATGTCCAGATTCATGGGGGTGTCCCAGCAGCAGTCTTCTGCATTATCCACCCCACAGGTTATGGGTCTGGGATGTGGACAGAGTGAGGGAGAAGCTTACAGGTAAAGAGGAAGAGAAGGTAGCTTTTGGCTGTTAAGGAGGCATTTTGTTATTTCCCCCATAGCCTATTGCTCCTCCTGTGATCAGTGGCTTTTTCATGCATCCAAGGGGCACTGCGATGCTGTGCTGATCTCTGATTCTGTTGCAGGCATGCGCTGATCAAGAAACTAAATCAGCTGAAGGTCAGCCAGCCTGACCTGGCCCAGCTGCTGCTCGATCAGGTGAGAGCCATGTCTGCACCCCCATGCTCCCCGGGCAGGCTGCCGTATCTGTGGGCAGTAAGGGAGTGGGCCAAGGCTGTCCTCTTGGCCAGCTGGAATCATACACCCAATGGTCCCAAACTCTAGGTATTTTTAGTCACGCATGGCCCAGGGTCCATTTCCCTAGACTGTTGTGATGCTGTCCAAGAACGGGATTCGGTGTTACCCACTCTGACTCTACCGCAGCTCATGTTTGGTACAGAGCCAAGAACTATGCTGTTCACACTGGGGTGGACTGCACTTGGGAAAGGGCAGGGAGGGAAAAAGCAGAGTGGATTCATAGGCCTGTCCACTGGAAGCTCCTGGCATTTAAGATGGCTCTTTTGAAGTGGGGAGGGGATGCTAAATCTGTCTGAAGCTGACCAAGGCTCCAAATGGTATGTCACACTCACATGCCCTCTGGGGCATGAGGGGCTGGAGAGAATCCCTGGGCAGCGCCTCTTCCTATCAGATGATCCCCCTCCCCTCCCCCCCCCCATGTGCCTCAATCTTCTACAGAGGAGCAGCACTTCTCCATTTCATACCAAGGTGGCTCCTGCTGCTAATAACATTCCTTCTCTTCTCTGTGCCCTTGTCTCACTCAGATTTATGAGAACGCCATGATAGCAGCAGGACTGAATGATGACCCCAGACCTATGGTGAGCCGTCTGAATGAACTCCTTACCAAAGCCCTGGAAAAACACTGAGCCCAAACTGATTGAAAAGGCAAGCTCTGCACCAGGGGCCCAGCTCTGTTCCCTCCAGCACAACCGCTTCTGTTGTCGACTCTTGGAACATCCGTCTGTTCCCAGACTCTCTGCAGCTCTGCGTGACACCTAAATGTGCTTCCAAGTTTCACTTTATAGGGAGGTTGCAGTTGTAATTACTGGACTGTGTGTTACCCACACAGAGTGCCATCCTCCTGCTGAGACAAAACCTGGAGATTACTGCTAAAATGATTTTCCAGGATTTCTAAGTTTGGACCAAGAGCCTTAATTTCATATTGATTCTAGAAACAGCCTTTCCCAACAGAGCAATTAACATCAAGAGTCCAGACTAGCTCCATGGACTAGAACCCCATATGCCCACCCAGGAATTAGCCCTTATACACCAATGGGCTCAGAACACCAGCCTTCAGCACTAACAAAATTCATTAGCTTGTCAGAAAACCTCCACCTCTGCCTGGCACCTAGGGCTTATCAGGCACAAGGATAGATTGTTGTTGTTCGCAAACACAGGTACTACTGATGGAACAATGATCTGTCAACAGAGTAGTGTGGCAGATAAGGTAGGTCAGCTGCTGGATAAATGAACTCATCCCTATATCTGGAGAAACGTTTGATGAGCTCACTTGATTTTTTTGGACAGTTTCCAGGGTTTTTGCCTCCCTTGTGGTATAATTTGCATGCTCCAGGTAATCTCTGTTCTGTTTATGTTAAATAAATTCCTCTTCATTTCAAGATACTTTAATCATGGGGTTTTGCCTTATTTTGTTCTGTGTTGTGTCCCAGGTTTGATAGCATGACAGTTCGTAACCCATCAGACAGTCCCGAATTCTGAGAGGCAGCAGGGTCCTAGGATGGTGGGGGGAGGGTTCCCTCTACTGGTGGGAATGTGAGTGGATTGCGGGAGGCAGAATAGAGAGAAGTGGAAGGGCAATAGGACGCAAGTCCCTCCGCTGTGAACTCTATTCTTGTCCTTAAGGTTATAAGAGCCGAACTCCAGGTTTCTAATGTGTGCTTGCTACCTAGCAGAAAGGGCTTGGGATAGAAGAGTGATCATGGTCCTCAATTACACCTGGACAAATCAGTGTACACGTGTGTTTTTGTTGTTGTTGTTTTGTTTTTTTAATAACTGGAAACTCTGCAAACTCAGGCGGGCTCTGAGAGTCAGGCTAGGCTCTTTCTAGTTCATCCTTAAATCTCCAGTAATATTCTGTAAGTAGAACTTGGTTAATGATTCTGGTGCGATGTGAGCCAGAATGGATGTCCGCTCTCTCCCAAAGCTAGGTGAGATTGGTAAGTGAACACAAATAAGTAGTCAAAACTTGTCACTAAATCAGCATTTCTGATGTTGATTAGACAAGATCCAAGAGTAATGTAGTGTCACTTTTACATACCATACACTTAACTTAGCCTTCAGTTTTACTCAGATGAGTAACTAATGGCTGGTCTAGGGGCTGATAATGAGAGTAGAACCTTTCACCTCTACATCTCCAGGATTAACCCATCCACATAAATGATGACCAGTGGCATCACTGACTGAAGTCTGTTCAGTGGCTTATATGAAATGAGGGGTAGGTCACAATCCAGCTCCCAGTAAGATACATACGTCATCTTTTCACTGTTTGTGATGGAATTCCGTAGTCATTTAAATGAGAAGTACCCAGAAAACTGTTCTTACACCTAATCTGCATTATATTGTGTATAACAGTAAGAGTGCAAATGAGCTTGCGTACATAGGCCACTGTATTTGCAGCCAGTAGTTAATCTGACATTAAACGCCTCCTTCCATGAACTGAACCAAGACTCCATAGTTGTTTGAGAGGCGACCTTCTATGCAGAGTCCATTAATAGATATAGTGGATCATTCTGCCAACAAATCAGTGCAAGTATATAGTAATGACAAGTTATTTCTAGATGCAACATATATATCCAGGGCTTGTTAGAACTCTGAATGATCACTGGAGAAATAGTATGCTGTCCTATACTGCTAGAGAAATAGTATGCATCCATGGAACTAGACTGTATTGTAATGTGTTGCTATAGCTTTTTATGGAAACAGAGTGAAGAAATGAGAACGTCTGGTGAATTCCTGCTAAGTACTCACCTGTACTCTGGCCATTCAGAGTTTACTGACAGTTGCTGATAGTGGTGTCTCTTCACTGTCTGTCGGGGGAAGATGTTGCGTGGTGGAATGGAATCCTTTTGGCTGAGGTGAAGTTAAATGTTGGTTTATAAACCTTGTGTGTTCTATCAGGAAATCCTCCCCGGCAGGGGCATGAACTCTATCTAATAAGCTATGATCCCATGAATCCTATGCACCACCAGTCCTTTGGGCCCTAACTTTGGGGTTGAGAGGTGACAGATAAGCAAAATAACAGTTGTTCAGAGGAAAACCTACCCCCTAGTCTTCGTTGTGTCAGTATGAGAAGGGACAATAAACAGTGTGTGAAGGAGGCAGTACCAGCAGCATGTAGAGGGTCATACTTTGATCAAAAAGTCACATTTGTGATCATTCTATAGCAAAGTAGGAGATGCATCACTGATTCCTTATTCCTGACCCATCCCATCCTTCTGCATTAATGATGGCTGATATGAGAGCCCTGATGAAGGGGAACAGTGACTGCCCATGCAGCAAGAGAATGGAAACAACTGAGTCATGATGTGAGAGAATTAAAATGAGCTATTGCCATATCCTTTGGATGCAGGACCCATAAATTTGCAAAGATAAAGCTGTGCATGACAGGAAAGGCAATGACCAGCAGAGACAGGCAGGCTTTGTGAACCTTTTACACTTGACTAGCACTACAGAGCACAGGGTGGGAACACGAGATGTAGCACCACTAGAGGGATGAACAAAAACTACTGACCCCTTGGCAGTACCATGCTATGGATGCAAAGGATTTGCTTGACAGCTGGTCTGCAAATGGGCTTTGAGTCTGAGGGGGACTCTTCATAGTGCACAACAAAGGTTCCTTCGTTAAGAAAAGTGGTGTAAAGGATGAGCTGTGCCAAACATAGGTAAAAAAGAGGCACTTGGGCTGGGAATAGACAGCCTAGTTTTCCACTTCCACTCCATATGGGAGCACTCTATGCAGAAAGAAGAGTATTGTATGGAACATGCACGTTACAGTAATTTCAATACAGAGGGTGGCAGCAAACCAGTGTTGTCAATTGTCTTCTGACCACATTCCTTTCATGCAGAGATACTAATTACTCATCCTCCTTTGCATTTGCATCAGCAAACTCTTTCCATCCCAGCAGGTACTTTTTCTGGATTTTCCAAATAGAACAGAGCAGCCTTTGTGACTCCTCTAGCAAGCAAAAATCAAACCTCCCAATAACATTTAACATCCTGCAATGTTGGTTGGGCCACTTGGTTCATCCTCCCTGATGTATTCTGCTTTCAGCCATGCTGCTTACTTCCATGCCAGATTTCACTAGGACCCAAGTTAGGATAACATATGGGTCCTCTGAAGTACTCAGGCCCCATCCATGTTGTTTTGATTCATGGCTACAAGCACTAGTAAGTTCGGGCCTACACATCATTGTATCAATAAGGTGTGATTTTACTCTGAGTTAAGTTAAACCATTTCAACTTGTGTGTGTGGGCAATCTATTGGTTCAAAACTGGTTAAGATTGTTAGGTTGTGCTTCAAGCTACTAAGCATGGTTTTAACTAAATTGGAATAAGTTTAAACCAGTTCAAATTCTGTGTCTAGACAAGCTCTAAGTGTTTATGTAGTTCTCAGGGGTAATAAATTGGGCTCTCAAGCCTCCTTTTTCTGAGGCTGGTCAGCTGACCCCCAGGCAGCATTGACGAGTCACACATGTCCTTAACACAGGAGACCCAAAATGTTTATAGGCCGTGCAATCCAGTTTGGAAAGACCTGCCTGAGACCCTGTGCTGTAAGACTTGGACAGAATCCATTGCAGGTCTGGCTGGGACCTTGAAACCGGACCAGCTCATAAAGTAGTTCACTGAGCCACATCACTGAGAACAGAGCTTTCTTCATCCAGCCTTCCTCCTGAAACATTCAAGAGAGTCTTGGATAGAGTCCAGCTTTGTGATTTACAGACAAACCACAAGCCTGGAATCTGCAGTCTTAAGTTCCTCCACCAGCAACTGTTTAAAACATTAAGGGAAGAAATGGCCCTTGTTTTCAAAAGCAGAGAACTCAGGAGACATTAATAATACTTAGCATGTCTATCTTGCTTTACAAAACACTAATTCTCCCAACTCCTTGTGAAGTAGGTCAGTACTGTCTGCAGTTAACCAGTGGCAAAGCTGTCACAGAGGGTAAATGAGTTGTCTGAGAACACAGTGAATCTGAGTTAGGGATAGATCCCAGAAGTCCTAAATCCCAGGCCTCTGCACCTTATAAATTTCAACAAAAGTAGAACCAGGCCATTTCAGAGTTCTAAAACTATCTAGAGATTCTGGCCTAGATTGGGATAGGCAGCAGCTCAGGAGCCTGTTTCCCAAGAGAATTCCTACCCATTCTCCAGTTTAGTTTAATGTTCAAAAACTGTCTTTAGGGGCAATTCTGAGGTTTGCTATGCGATAGTCAAGCCAGAGGGGTTGTGTGCGCTTTCTGAGGAAACCAGTTTTGTTTAGTAGGAATGTCTTAAGGGTCCCGGAATGCCTGGCACTTTGAAGTGTTGTAGCCATGGTACCAGGATATGAGAGAGACAAGGTGGATGAGGTAATAGTTTTTATTGGACCAACTTCTGTTGGTGAAAGAGACAAGCTTTTGAGCTACACAGAGCTCTCTATTTCAGGTCTGAAAAGTAGTCAGTGTATCCTAGCTAAATACAATGCATAAGGAGTTAAAATGTATGGAAAGAAACCATTCAAGATGAAGTGGGCAATTAACACCTCTCCAGTTGTTACCTGGAGTTTTCTGAATATGAAACTATGGTAACTAGTCTGTTTTCCAGGTGCTGTCAGGACATAAATCAATAGGGACACAGTTCCACTGTCTGATGAATGATTGGACTGCATGAGTACTTTCACCCCAAAATCCTTGGTTTTTATTGAGACTACAGCACACATCAAAATTAGCAATAATCTAGAGCCCCCTGCATACACTTACCATAAGTCTGAGATGGTGTTGAATGCTCAGCATCAGGGTTCCCGTGCCCAACCTTCCTCCTAGCTGCTGGGGAGTTAAATATCAGTCTTCTAGATTATAGAAATCCTTTCCGAACTTCTCCCAACTATCTCCAAATTGCACACACATTCTTTATAGGTTGCTCAAAACAAAGCCCACAACTCATAGTAACCCCTAAAGGGCTGACAATTTCTCTAGCAACAAAAAACTCATTTCTACTTAACAACAAAAGCAACTCCAGCAGGAAACTTAAGAGTCAGACACACAGATCCAAGGTCAGCTATCCACACTCCCTTTCCTTCTCATGAGTCCATCACTTTATCTGTCCTTATTCGTGACAAAGCAGCTGTGCAACTGCTTTATCTGCCTAAGTGAAAGCCAAATTATTCCTGACTGTGAAGTGTCTTGCTTCCAGTTAATGGTATCTGAGCATACAAAATGGCTGCTGTTATGTCAAGTCCCATTCTCTCATAACACAGTCATAGGACAAAGAGCAGGGAGGGCTAGTGGATTACAGGCTGTTGTAGTGCAGTGGTCTCTAACTTTAAGCACAAGATCACTCTTTGAATTTAAGTGCAACCCAGGATCTACCTCAAAGAAAATGTAGAAATGAGTTAAGCTGAGATTGAGTGCTTAATATACATAATTATACATTTTTCCTTACCGAGTCTCAGTGTGACACTTGTGACTGTACATTATCTGCCAGTGTCTCAAAATTCGGATTGTAATTTGAAATAGCTAGTCATATGCAGTCCTACAGATGAGCATCTGTGAAACAGGTGCAATAGCTGGACTTGATCATCTTCATTTGTGAGAACGCAGTCTCAGATGGGTGGAACTAAAGGAAGCTTTAACGCATAGGACAATAAAACAGGACTCAACAAGACAGGGTTCTGGAGTCGCAAGCTGCCAGGGAAAACGGCTCAGAGGTAATCTCAGCACATCAGGTGACAGTTCCAAAGAAGTCTCTGACCAAACCCATCACACAAACAGATCCAGTTTGAATGCATTCACCTCACTGATCATATGTGATAAGTTTCTGTCCTTTCCAAGCAGTTCACTTCAGCTTGTTCAATTAGGACATCATCTCAGTAAGGTTAACTTGAAGTCTAGCAGCCATGCATTGTCTGACAGCTCATTGCACACTTCATTCCTTGATTTAAGAAAAGTGATGATTTCGGGCATTAGATACAAAAATCTTTGCAGGACTTTCCCCCTGCTTAACCACATCACATCCACAAGGAGGAGCAGCTCACCGTAAGCAGAATCTACTTCAAGTAAAAACAACAAGGAGTCTGCTGGCACCTTAACTTAGCCGATTTATTTGGGCATAAGCTTTTGTGGGTGAAAAAACAACACCCACTTCTTCAGATGCATGGAGTGAAAATTCCAGATGCAGACATAAGTATACTGACTGTGGTGTTTTAGATGCTGCTTGTCATTATTAGGACTGGGGGACTGTAAGACAGGAAGGAGGGGGGAGGAGTTGAGCCCAGCCTGAGTTAGAGCTACAGAGGGGTACAGCAGGAGCTGTGTAAAGAGGTTTCACTGTTGTTAAATAAAGTCTGTTCGTACCTTGCCTGCTTGATACAACATTTTGGGTATGAGGATGGACCTTCTGCCTCTGAATCCACCTGCCCCCTTTCTGCAAAGCCCAGGTGAGCCTCCAGTTGCTTTTACTGTCTGGATCCATATGTTTCAGACTTGCCTGCTTGCAATCAGTGCTACAGAGCTTTCTGAAGTAAGAAAGCGTGCTCTGCTAATCCACTGCCTTGGAGCAGAAGGGCAGCGTATATTTTACACTTTCCCCCTTGCAGATGATAAATGGGACTGCACTCACTGCATTAAAGAACTTTTTTGTGCCAAAAGTGAATGTAGTAGCTAATCGCTACAGATTTTGCCAACGTGAGCAGAAACCAGGGGAGACTATAATGCAGTATATTGCTTCTCTGAGGGGTTTGATTGTAACTTGTGACTTTGGGAATATGGCAGATGAGATGATTAGAGACCAACTCATTCAGAAAACAACCATGCTTCGTGTAAGAGAACGCTTCTAGAACCACAACTTACACTAGAAAAAGCAATAGCCATTGCTACCCAGATTGAGTCAGCTATAGCAGAAGCCAAAATAATGAGCATGGATACAGGAGGCACAGTTCAGGCTGTGACTCCTTTGCAGAAAAGTTCACTATTATTGCAGCCAAACAATTACGAGAGGAAAACTAATAAAAACCCACAGAATCAGCAAATGCAAAGTACAGTAAAACCTCCATTTAACGGACTAATTCAGGCGAGGGGCGAGGGGGTGTCCGTTAAATCAAAAAGTCTGTTATTTAATAATAAAAAAAAACATGAGCTGTCAGAGCAGCAGCCCGCCCACCACAGGGTTGGGGCGGCAGCTCCGCAGCCCGCCCGCTGCTGGGACCCGGGCGGCAACCGGGAACAGTCAGCCAGCCCGCAGCCGGGAGCTGCTGGCGGGACTCAGGTGGAAGCTGGCAGCCCGCCCGCTGGCAGGACCCGGGCAGCAGCCGGGAGCCAGCCCGCCCGCTGCCTGGACCCGGGCGGCAGCCGGGAGCCGGCAGCCAGCCCCCGAGAAATGGATTTCGGATGCATCAGACTTGCTCAGAAATTTTGTCTGTTGCATCCGAAGTCCGTTAAATCGAGGTCCGTTAAATCGAGGGTTTACTGTACAGCAAAGGCATGCTTTCGCTGTGGATCCCTACAACACTTTGCAAGTACACAAGATGTCCTGCAAAAGTAGCTCAGTGCAATCATTGCAGAAAGATTGGGCATTTTGCTAAAGTATGTCATAGTAGCCAGTCCAATCAACAGGTGCATGCAGTTACAATACCAGATGTTACTGTGCTGAGCGTGGACAAAATCACTGCTGCACATATTCCAGAACTGATAAAGTGCACTGTGAATGTTTCTGCCATACCCTCAGGCAAATCACACCCTATTCACCTAATGTTGGACACTGGCTCAGCAGTATCTATATTACCCGATTCCATCTATTTGCATTACTTTAAAGATGTGCCTCTTACTGAACCCAAACTTCACTTGGTATGCTATTTGAAAAAACAAATTCTAGTACTTGGCTGCCTGCCAGCAAGAGTGAGTTTTGGTGATTGCTGTGTAACTGCAGAGTTCTACATTGTCCACAAAGGCACTGTTATCCTTGGCAGAGATTTATTGGCTGCTGTAAACATCAGGGTAGCTAATGGATGAATTGATCTTCCTCAGCAAAGCACTCTTGCAGTACACACACCAGCTTCAGCTGGGACCCAAGACCAGGTTGAGGAGAAACTCTGCTGTGCATGTGAGTTTCTGCATAAAGTTAAAATGCGAAATAGTGTGATGCCTGTACGACAGAAGTTATGGCGCTTACCGTTTTCAGTCAGGGAAGCTGTTTCAGAGGAACTTAAAAAGCTTGTTCAAAAGGGCATTATTGAAGAGTGACTCCTCAGAATGGGTTTCACCTATAGTCGTGACACAGAAGAAGGATGGAGGCATTCGCCTTTGTGTGGACTTAAGGGAGCCAAATAAAGCTATTGTGATTGACAGCCACCCTCTTCCTCACATAGAAGAAGTATTTGCAGAACTCTGTGGAGCAAAGATGTTTTCTACTCTTGATTTACAGAGTGCATACCATCAAGTTATGTTTCATGAAGATAGCAGAGACCTCACAGCATTTATTACACAAGGGACTATTTTGTTTTAAACGTGTTCCATATGGTCTTGCATCTGCCCCAAGTGCTTTTCAAAAAATGTCAGTAATTCTGAAGACTCAACAGGGAGTTCAGTGCTATCTAGATGATATTATCGTGTTTAGAAATACTTCTGAGGAGCATGACAATAACCTGCAGTCTGTCCTAAAATGCATCAGCACAGCAGGCCTCAAGCTTAATAGGTCTAAATGCAAATTTAGACAAACTGAACTCTCCTTTCTGGGGCATACAATTTCACCGGCTGGACTAAAACCTGATCCAGATCATATACTAGCAATTTCAAATGCTTCTCCTCCAACAGATTTGCAAACCTTATGTTCCTTCTTGGGTCTTACCTCCTGGTATGCAAAATTCATTCCCAATTATGCTTCTGTCATTGAACCGTTACGAGAATTACTACGGAGAAGTTCAACTTTGGTGTGGACAACGGATGCACAAGCTAGTTTGGAAACTGTGAATGACTTGATTGTACATAGTCCAGTACTTGCACTATTCAGTCCACGATTGAGGGCAATGCAGACCACTGATGCTTCTGATTATGGACTTGGGACTGTCCTCACACAAGTTCATGAGGACAACACAAAGAAGACTATTGCATTTGCTTCAAGGACACTAAGTGATGTGGAGATAAAATATTCTACAGTTGGGGGGGGGGGGGAAAGCACTTGCTTGTGTCTGGGCTACTGAAAAATGGAGAACTTACTTGTGGGGCCGCACGTTCAAGTTGCGCACAGACCACAGCCCTCTGACAAGATTGCTAACCACAAAAGGACTGGGAAGAGCAGGAAATCGTATTGCTAGATGGTCTGCAAGACGACTCTCTTTCAATTACGAACTGGAATATAAGCTCGGAAACCAAAATGTGGTAGCTGATTGCCTTTCTCGCCTGCCTTTGTCTTCACCAGATGGTCCACCGGAGGATGAGGATGAAATAGTTGCACTTCTTACAAGCTGTTGCGAATTACACTCACAAGTCACGCACAGCCCGAGGGCTGTTACGAATTACACCTACAGGTCACACACACAGTTCAAGAGAACCGCTATGAATTACACCTTTGGGTCACGTACAGCTCGAAAACTGCTGTGAATTATGCCTATAGGCCACACAGCTCAAAAACTGTTAGGAATTACACCCCCTAGTCACGCAGAGTTCGAGTCTAGGCTGAGGCACAGGAATTATTTCAATAAAATGCAGAAAAAGAAAAACCCAGTTTATTACACAGCTGTGTGGTACTCTTGCTAAGCAAGAAGGACCCCGAAATACAAAGGATAGATGATATACTCTACAGCAGGACATGTATCCCTCGTGCAGCGGGCCTTCTAGCCTATGGTAAGGCAATTTTCTTATCTCCCACCTATCCCCTTCTGCATTGAGCTCATGACCACAGGCTGATGTTCACGTGAAGCTCATCTTGTCCTAGCGGTTTCGAGGCTGCCCCTTACTTTGTCTAGAGGGTATTTGAAACCGCTGGTGACTAGAGGCCCCCCTTTCTCTGGTATGCGCTGTGTTGGCTTTCTTGATAAGGGCCGAGAGGAACTTCAAAATGGAGTTACATGAGCTAACTTTCTCTAACAAAGCGCTCTTACTGCAGTGACAAGAAAGCAATTAAAGCTGCTTGTTCAGCGTGTCCAATTCAACAAAAGCTATGGGAATTTCTGACAAAGAGATGGCCCAGTAACCCTAAAAATCTGGACTCAGTTTTGCTGCCTTATTTTAGAGTTCGGGATGAACTTTCTTTGCTTGATGGCTGTGTGCTATGAGGTACACTCCGGCTACTTGTGCCAGAAGAATTACAGTCAAAACTCATACACCTGGCACATGATACTCATCAAGGAATTGTCAGAACCAAACAACAACTACGGGATCTGTATTGGTGGCCAGGGATGGACTCCCAAACTGAAGCAATCATAAAATCCTGTATCACTTGCCAAATGCATAAGACAGCAGTGACATGTTCCCCACCATTACAGCTTGTTCCTCTTCCTGATTCTGCATGGGGGAAAAGGTTGCAATTGACATTGTAGGACCCTTTGATACTGCTCCAATTGATTGCCGTTATGCCATCACTTTAATAGACTATTTCAGTAAATGGCCTGAGGTAGCGTTTACATCGCAAATCTCTTCTGCTACAGTAATTAAGTTCCTCTCTTCAGTTTTTAGCAGGGACGGTAACCCCAAAGAACTGGTTTCGGATAATGGTAGCCAATTTACATCCCTGGAATTTCAAACTTTTCTAGCAGAGAGGAACATTTTACATAGAAGATCATCCTTATATTACCCTCAAGCCAATGGGGAAATCTAATGGTTTAACCAAAGTTTGAAAGAGTTTGCAAATGGCTAAACTGGAAGGGCAATTGTGGATACCTTTCACTACTGATTTCTTGCAAGCATACCGGGCTACATGACATGCCACAACACAAAGATCACCCGCAGAGTTACTGCATGGGAAACAGATGAATACTAAACTGAACATTGCTGGATTGTTAAAGGCAAGACCTGATGCCCCAAACGAGGATGATGTGAGAAAAACAGTTGAACAGAACCAAACAAAGTTATAAGGCTTTCACAGACAAATGGCGGGGTGCTAAGGAACCAAAGTTTGAGTGTGGGTCCTTTGTTAGAATAAGAAAACCTGGACTTTTACGCAAAGGGGACCATAAATTCACAGCTCCTCTTAAAATCATAGAGAAGAAGGGACCTTACACCTATCTACTTTCTGATGGGCGAGTATGGAATGCTGATCTTGCACCTGCCTATGCACCATGAGGAGATTATGCCAACACCCAGTCTGCATTGGATTACTTCACCATAGTACCAACACAACAAGACGTTGCACTGGAACCGGGGTTTGAGAGGCGGTCTGTCAGACCCAGGCGACCACCCGTCTGGACTAGAGACTATGTTATGTAGTATTTACCGTGTTTTCAGTGTAACAATTCTGCCAACAGTATGGTGTCTTGTTCTGTATTTGTTTCTGTGATTGGAACCACCATAGTTATTTTAATTGAGAGAGTTTGTTAAGAGAGGAGGGAATGTGGTGTTTTAGATGCTGCTTGTAATTATTAGGACTGGGGGACTGTAGAACAGGAGACAGGAAGGAGGGGGGAGGAGTTGAGCCAAGCCTAAGTTAGAACTACAGAGGGGTGCAGCAGCAACTCTGCAAAGAGGTTTCACTGTTGTTAAATAAAGTCTGTTAAAGTTTGTTAGTACCTTGCCTGCTTGATACAACACTGACACATGAATGGAGTTACCTTACAAGTGGAGAACCAGAGTCAACAGGGCCAATTCAATCAGAGTGGATGTGGTCCACTCCCAATAACGGATGAGGAGGTGTCAATACCAAGAGAGGGAAAATTGCTTTTGTAAGGATTTAAACAACGGTGCTGGAGGGCTCTTGCTCAATGAGTTTACAGTTCTGACTATTTTCATTACATGTGAGAAGTCCATAACTTCATTTGCTAATGCTTGCTGGTGAATTATACAGTGGTAATCCACACATGAAGGAAAATCTGGATTATTTCTGTAAAATAACTAAGTCAGCATGTGCACCAAGCATGGCAGGTGCACCATCAGTTGTGATTGAAACAAGTTTCTTGATTGGAATGATTTTCTCAAGTACGTACTTTTTGAATTCGTTGTAGATATCTTCACCTCCTATTCTTCTTTAAGGGTCAAAACAGTCAAACTCCTGTTTAGTTGTCACGTCCTTAAAAACCTTTAGAACAAAAACAATTATCTGGGCTGTGTTGGTCATGTCGATTCATTCATTGAACTGCAGTAAAAAGCATTCAGTCATTCAAAACCTCCTGTAGTTGCAGAAAAACATCTTCGAACAAAGATTCCACCCATCTTGCTACGGTGGAAGCACCAAGTGATAGGCTCTGGCTTGCTATCATTATTTCCTCTGTTTTTAAAGTATTTAAATAAGAAATGCCACAGTCATTGCTTCTTTAAGTACTTCTCCACCTGCAAATGATTTCTTGTGTTTTTCCACCAGATGGCAAACCTGTAATGATGCTTCAGTAGAGACCTTCCCTTTTGCTGCTGATTTAGTAAAAAATGACTGTTGAGCTTCCAAAATGGCCTTCAATTCATTGACTTTCTTTGTATGGAGTGTGCCATTCAAGGGGAAACTGTCCTTGAATTTGCTATGCATTGTTTGGTGGTGTCTAAGGGCAGGTCTTCACTTGGGGGGGGGGAAATCGGCTGTAGACATGCAACTTCAGCTACGTCAGCCTCTCTACAGCCGCCTTACCTGCTGTCCTCACGGCGGCGGCGGTTGGCGGCACGCTCCCCCTCGACTCCAGCTTGTGCCTTTTGGCGAGCTTGAGTCGACGGGGGTGCCGCTGGCGATTGATTTATCGTGTCTGGACGAGACCCAATAAATCGATCCCTCCCCGCTGTAGTGAAAACAAGCCATAACTTCTCCTTTTACTTATCAATATACTTGTGTGACAGAGAAGACACACACTTACCATTCACTGTTGCAAATTGAAATTCACTTTCCCATTCCAAATGAAAGTTGTAGGTTTTCAGTTTCTTTTTAGATGGTTTGAGTTCATCACTCTTTGTTAATGCCAGCTAGGTATGTATTTTTTACTATAAAAAGAGAAAACAGGGGAGCACTACCTATAACTGTAGTAGTCTATAGGAAACACTTCTGAGTGGTAGACATGCATGATGTGCACAATATGCTTTTTTTCTTTTCTTTTTTTCAATTCTGCATTTGCAACTACCCTAAGTGCTGTTTGAAATGTAGTTACAAACCTGTTTCAAATTTATAACACGTCCCGTTGAAGGTATCAACTCATCATGACTAGCTAGCAACCCTGGGCTGCAGGTAAAGTTTCCCAGCGGGGAACCTACCTTCTTGTCCCACCTCTTCTGGCCATGGCCTACCCACGCTCAACCCCAGCCCTCACTGTATCCTGCCACGAGACCACCCCCAGTCCCTCCTCATCTCCCGCCTGCTGCGAGACCACCCTCCTCGCGCCAAGACACCCTAGTCTGCTCACCCGGCTGCCACAAGACACCTGCAGCTGACACGAGACGCCACCCAGCTCTGCGCCCACATCCCGCCCACCGGCCCGCCATGAGAAACTCTCCCCGCCTGCCACAAGACGCCCCGCTGCCTCCCCGGCCTGCCACCGCATCCCCCCTGCCTGCTACTGGCCTGCAGCTCGCCTCCTTGACCGCCCACCACAACAGCTCTTAGCGTTGGCATGGCAACTACCACCTTTTCGTGGTCTCTCTATAGCTCCCTACTCTGTGTTCCATTCTAGGCATCTGATGAAGGTCGGTCAGCTTCCCACGTGACTGACGAGCGGCCGCCGCCACCATTGGGAGAGCGCCCCTATTATTTCCGGCCCCGCCCCTGCCTAGCCCCTCCTGGGCATGCCCAGCAGGGCACACATGGGGTGGCTTTGCGCACGCGTAGATACGTTTGCGGGGTGGACCTTGTGAAGTGACGGTATGCGCGAAGGGACAAGGCGACGGAAAGCGCTCTAGTGTTCACGGGCAACGGCCGCCGCTTGTTCTACGCCTGCGCGGCAGATCATGAGCGCATGCACCTGGGACGGAAGTTGCAGCCGCCGGGTTGTTAGCGTCCAGAGGTGCGGAGCGGATGGAGCCCGCCCCGCCCAGCTGAGGTCAGAGGGGCCGGGGAGAGACGGTGTAGCGGGAGGGGGGCAGGTTTCCTGTTGCCCTGACACCACTGCTTGTTCCCATGGAGACGGTGCCGGGCAGCACGGCTGTCATCGTGACATCAGCACCGCGCCTATGATGTCACGTATAGTGATGTCATTACTGTGCTGTTATACCATGGCCACGTCAGGCTGCGCTGCTTTGCTGTCACACAGCAGCATAATGTCTCCCGAGCACCAGGGCCCTGCTGGGAAATGGGGCGAGCCCAGTGAGAGCGCGACGGGCAGCCCCTGCCCACCAGCAGACAAGGCGCTTGACACAGCATTGCGCTGGTTAAACTTCCCTAATGTGCATTGTACCCCTACCAATGTTACCCCCTCCTTTCCGTGGCTAGCAAGTGCAGGAACCCTAAACCTTTCCAACCGCCCATGGCCTAGAAAGGGACAAAGGACACCCTGGTTTCGGGGAGCGTAAACAATACTAGATCTGCTTTAAAAAAATGATCTGCACCCCATGTCTAGGACAATGGGAAACATTGCTATACAACTCAGTCTGATTTTCATTGATTTTAAAAAGTGGCAAAACATTTACCTGGAATTATGGAGAAAACATATGACAGTATGGGATTTGGTGAATAAATGCCTTTTAAAAGGAAGAGTAAAACAACTGTTATATTATCCTCTTTTTACTATGCCTTTTAAAATTGTCATCTCTTTTCTAAGTGGACTGTGATAGTACATGATAAAAGTCTATCAAATAATTACTGGTATAGAGAATCTAGATCAGGAGTTTCTGTTCTTCCTGTCCTCCAACACTGGAACAAAGGGATATCAATAGAATTAAATTCACAAGTGTAAATGTACTGTGGAACTCATTGCTGCAGTATGTCTTTGAGGCCATAACATTAGCAAAATTCAAAGAGAGATTGAGCATTTATATGGGTAACAGGAACATTCATAGTTACAATAGATAATGGTAACAAATTTTTAAAGAGAGATGAAAACCTCATGCTTCAGTGCTCAACCCAACCTCTAACTATTAGGGATTATGGTGAGGTCTTCATGGGGGCATATAATCCCATATCTTCATACTGAGTGGTTTCATGCATCTTCCTCTGAAGCATCTGGTGCTAGTCATTGTTATGGACAGCATATGGACTAGATGGATCTTTGGTCCAATCCAGATGGCAATTCCTATATTCTACAGTAATTGTTCTGTGGATTGAAGATATCAGTATCCAGTGTGGGGCGGGGCGGCGCTTCCCCCCCGAGCCCACCCGCATGTTTTGGGGCCGGCGGGGAACGGGAGCAGCCCCTGGGAGCGCCCGCCCGCGCGGCGGGGACGGGAGAGCGAGGCGCTTTTTGTGTGTGGTGGTGGGTTTTTTTTTTTTTTTTTTGTGTCCGGCTTTTTTATTTAAAAACTCGGGGGCGTCTTATACGCCGGAGCGTCCTATATGGCGAAAAATACGGTACATATATTATGATAATACTCAAAGGCCCCAGTCTTAATTAGGGTTCCATTGTGATGGACATTGTACAGATGTTAGAAAATGTCATGTCTCCAGGTGGGTGGAGTCATTGCTGTAGCATTGATAAAGTCCCAATGTGGATTGAAGTTCACATCTTATTGAGATCGATGGAGGGGGGATAGGTGAGTTTCCACCTTTGCTGCCTGCTGCTACTGCTGTTGCAATGTGGCTGGAGGTAGTTTTTTGCATGCTCGTTATTAGGAAACAGTGCATCACTTTAAAAAGATGTAACTTTGTTATTGAAATAGCTAGAAACTTTTTAAATTTCAGCTTTAGAGTCCAGGAAAAATAAAAGGACCTGTGGGCTATGTATGATTTCCCTCCCAGCCCTATCCATATATGATAATAGGGATATCCAGTGGAAGTGCCTAGTGGTATGGTACAGAAACATAAACAGCGTGCTATGATTAAATACTTTGTTCTAGGCGAGTCAGTCTCAAACTGTGTTTCAGGATTGTGCAAAGCCCTTGTTTATAGTTTGTAGAATTAATCTTTTTGAGAAGCGTGCATCAGAGGATTTCAAATGCAGGTCTATGAGAGGGTCTCTTGTTCTTGTGCAGTAATCTGCAGTATGAATAGGTGGGAATTCCTGTTCTAAACTGAAATTGTTTGTATGGTGTCAGAGCTCAACAATTGCATTAAGAATAGGTGTGTAACAATGGTAAGTAACATTGCAGTGGGATACTGAGTGGTCTGGAACTTAAATTAGTAAGAGAAAAAGTAGTTTACTGGAGAGAAATGTAAAAATACATTTTGGGAGCAATAAACCAAATCAGAAAGTCTATTTTCAATAAACTTGGTCAGCTTGATAAGCAGGTAGGATTATTAGGGAAACTTCTCAAAAATATTTGCCTAGAATGTGGTACTGATGGTATTTTGTGGTTGCACTTGTACACGGATTCATAAGAATGTCTATGCTGGGTCAGACCAGTGAATGGTCCAGCTATCCCCATATCCTGTCTTCCAACAGTGGCCAGTGCCCGATGCTTCAGAGAGAATAAACAGAACAGGGCTATTATCAAGTAATCCATTTTCTGTTATCCAGTCCCAGCTTTAAGCAGTCAGAGGTTTAGTGACACCTCTGACCATCTGAGGTAATAGTCATTGATGGGATTCTCCTCTGTGATCTTTTTTGAAGCCAGTTATAGTTTTGGCCTTCACAACATCCCCTGGCAATGAGTTCCAGAGGTTGAGTGTGCATTTTGTTAAGAAGTACTTAATAAAACTAAGGGACCCTTGGTTCTTGTGTTATGAGAAGGTGTAAATAACACTTCCCTATTCATTTTCTCCACGCCATTAATTATTTTGTAAACCTTTATCATATCTCTTTTCTAAGATGAACAGTCCTAATTTTTGTTGCTCTTCTCTGTACCTTTTCCAATTCTAATATATGTTTTTTTGTAATGGGATGACCAAATCTGCATGCTGTATTCAAGGTGTGGACATATTATGGATTTCTGTAGTGGCAATATGATATTTTCTTATCTATCCCTTTCCTAAGGGTTCATAACATTCTTTTAGCTATTTTGATTGCCATTGCACATTGAGATGTTTTTTGTGCACCCGGGCCATAGGGAAGCCATACCTTGTGACAAGTCCAGCAATATAGTGAGTCTGCCATACTGTGTTTACAGATTTCAGAGTAGCAGCCATGTTAGTCTATATCCGTAAAAAGAACAGGAGTACTTGTGGCATCTTGGAGACTAACAAATTTATTTCAGCATAAGCGTTCGTTTACAGATACTACTGTGATGAGCATGGTATAAGAACCTGTGTAGAACTGGATAGAGACTGCATGAGGGAAAGCCTGTGAGAGGCATAGAGGTCTCTGCTCCTCAGGAAGGTCTGCTTTGTATCTGTGGGTTTCTCTCCAGCAGCTATAGGAAGTACTGAGAACTGTAGGAAACTTTGTAGTTGCAGTACAGTAAACCCTCGATTTAACGGACTTCGGATGCAACGGACAAAATTTCTGAGCAAGTCTGATGCATCTGAAATCCATTTCTCGCGGCCTGGCTGCCGGCTCCCGGCTGCCGCCCGGGTCCCAGCAGCCGGGACCCGGGCGGGCTGGCTGACGGGTCCCGGCTGCCACCCGGGTCCTGGCAGCGGGCGGGCTGCGGAGCTGCCGCCCCGACCCTGTGGCGGGCGGGCTGCTGCTCCGACAGCTCGTTTGGTTTTTTTTGATTAAATAACGGACTTTTTGATTTAACGGACACCCCCTCGTCCGAATTAGTCCGTTAAATGGAGGTTTTACTGTACTGGGGTTGGAAATATTCCAGGGGGGGTCTCTCTGTGGTGTGGTTTCCAGCATAAACACCAATTCTTTCCTCATGCTGTGTTTTGAGTGGCTTGATTGAAGATTCTGCCACCAACCTTCCAGATCTTTTGTAACTAGCCTTCAAGGGAGGGGAAGCAATATTTATGGTGCCAGCAAAGCAGCATGGAACTTTCTATAATTAGAAATCTAGGTGCATTTGGAAAAAGAAACATTTAATTGATTTTTTGAAGAATGAGGCGCTTCCAACCTTCCTGCTACTTTGACTCTATCCCTTGGGACCTCCTTAAGTTATAGCCACCCTTGAGGGACCATCAGTGCCAATACTTTATTGATATGCTGTTGAGTGAGGTGATGCACTCCCCCAGACATGGGTGTGCTGCTTTGTTAGCAGTCCAAGAAGTGGGTGGCACGCAGACTGTTATTTGAGTCCAGGTCTCCTGGTCTTCCGTGTCAGGCACTGCAAATGTATCAATTCCTCCCAGTTCTCAGCATACCACATAAGAATACACACTCTCCTTCAAGGCAGTGCCACTGATGGAGCTGTGGACATATGGAACAGCAAGGCTCTCTGTAGGAGGGTGTAATCTGCACTGTCTCCTCAAGGGAACCCAGACACACCCCAAATCTCCTAGGAATGGGACACCCCTCCCCTGGCCCCAACTCAGCCCCAGTGCTGTTGGGGGGAGTCTTCTCTCCCCACTGTAGCCCTGGAACAGCCTGTACCCCAAGTCCCTCATCCACAGCCCCACCCCAGAACCGCACCCCCAGTGGAGCCCTCACCCCACACTCCTATCCTCTGCCCAGCCCTCACCCCAACCCTCTTCCCCAGCCTGAGCCCTTCATCCCTGGTCTGGCCCTAGAGCCCACACCCCCAGCCAGAGGCCTCACACCCCTGCACCAGTCCTGAGCCCCCTCCCACACTCTGAACCCATCGGCTCCACCACACATCACTTCCATCTTGATGCACATGACAAAATTCATCCTGCACATGTGTGGAAAAAATTAGAGGGAACACTGTTGGTGACCACCCTACTTGCACACCTTACAGGGTTTTAAATTAAAACCTTGTGAAGTCAGGACTGATAAAAAGAAATACTTTTTTGCACAACACCCATTTAAACTGGAGAACTCATTGCCACTGCATGTCAGTAAATCCAAAAAAATAGCAAACTTCAGAGAAGGATGGGATATTATATAGGTAAACGAATATCCAAAGTTGTTATTGTTACTGCTAACACATTTTGGAAGGGATATTAAATTTCATGGCTCTGGGTTTAAGATGATCATTAGGGATTAGGATGAGATTTAATATGTGGTGCAGATTATTCCACATCTGCTTAGTACGTGGTTTCATGTACCATGTTTTGAAGCATCTGGCCCATTGTTGGAGACCAAGTACTGGACAAGATTCAATGTTACAGTTCCTATCTTCCAATGAGACAAGAAGTCATCTATTTCAGGAGGAAATAGAGAAATAAAGTATTTTTATTAATAATAATAATTAATTTATTTTGTGGTGTCTAGTTTTCTTTCTCTTTCAGTAGACTTGCTCACTCACTTTTTCATGCTTTCCCTCTTGAGAAGGGCTCCTGGTTCACTTTTTTTTTTTCTTAGAGTACTTCACTACTTGGAAAAAAGAAAGCCTAAAGCAGCTGAACCTTGCAATCCCTGAGACCCTTATAGCTGATCTCACAGAAAATTTTAAATCATTTACACTATTTAAAGGAGATGGCAAATTCTTTGAAAAATCTAGCACCTAATTTAGAGTTGTGTTCCCTGTCTGTTAAATAGCCTAGGTGAAAGAAGCACTCGGAACATAATTAACTCTTACCTTTCCTTCCCTATTTTTCCGGGTCCCAACATCCACTTTTAATTGGTCCAATTTTGTGTGACATCCCAGCATGCATCACCCTTCCCTTTTTAGCCAATGCCGAAGGATGTCTAAGGGCTTGTCTACATGGGAATACTCAGGAAAGTTATTCTGAATGATTTTTTAGAAGAGGATTAGTCAACGTGCATTTGACCCGTGTGGACACTCTTATTCGGATTTAAAGCAGCATTAATATGATTTATCTTAATTCACTTTGGAAGTGAATAAAAAACCACTCAGGGATTTAATGTGGTTTAATTAATCCACTTTAAATTCACACCTTTAGTTTAATTTGGATTAATGTTCTTGCATGTTCTTGTGAACACAAGCCCCAAGTTTCATGTGATACTGTCAGCACAGTGCATGACCAAGAGCCTGCAAATCCAGATTTCCAGACCTGAAAAAGAAGGAATATAAAAAGTAAGTTCTACATCAGTTTTGTGCTTTGCCCATCTCACCTATTCTACTTGAGGCATTGAGCACATACAGTAAACAAAGAAGTGCTGGATTTATATTTGGAGGCCACCATTAAGTAAGGTGACAGCACTAGTTTGTCTATGAGAACTGTGTAAAAACTCAGAGGCTGAAGATTCAGTTTCTCTCTCTATGCTGTCTTCTACTTAGAAGAACATGGCCAATTTGCAGTGATAATTGCCTCAAGACTGTCCAGGAAAATAGATTTATGAACTAGCTACCAAAAAAAAAATCTGTTTCTCTTGAATAAGAAATTACTCCAAGATTCACAGCAAAATCTCTACAGGTTTGGGAGACACGGTTGAAAGAAAAATATCCATTAACATCTGTCATTGCTTATAGGAGAGGCTGAGCCATAAAGCGTGTAAAGAGCATTCCTTTGCCTTGTGCGTCTGAAGTCAAGCCATTTGAGAAAACAATCCATCTTGTGTTTTTTCCTCCATTTTGGCTCTTTTGGTGCCCATAGTTTTGCTGGAGAAACTGAACTGCGACTGCTGCCATTCCAAGTGAAACGCTCAGTTTCAGGACTGAAAGCAATAGGAATTGGGAGCAATATAAAATTTCTTGTAAATGAGTCATGACCATACCAAATTCTGGGACTAGGAAGAAATCAGTCTAAGGATAGAGATCTAGTTGAATATCACTTTCCATCTGGACATATCTATCCAGATAACCCCTGAGTAGTGTGTTATGTTTACTATAACTCAGAGAGATTCAAGATATTTTTTAAGTATCAGAGGGGTAGCTCTGTTAGGCTGTATCGATAAAAACAACAGTATTTGTTGATATTTGTTTTGTTTAGTCTCTATACTTTGAACTTTGTAGAGTGGCCAGTGTCTGGTTTGCTGAGTGCCCTTCCTCCAGCCCTGCAAGGCAGTGTTTACCAGCAATGACAGCAGCAAAAACTGAAAGTGATCAGGCAGCAGTAAGTATCTGTGTATAGAGAGAGTGGGAAGGTAGTGGGTTTGACTATGCTCTAGTGGGGTTGCTCCCAGACACAGACCAGGAGCAGAAAAAGCCTTATACACGTCAGGCCATCCTATTAAAAGGTGCTTTGATAAAAAACTGAATTTCACACTCTGATGGCGTAGGTGTTCAGTGTTCAGTCTGAAGCGTGTGTGTGGTTTTAGTTCCACTCCCTGACATTCACTTCCAGAACCTATTATTTTTTTTAAAAAGTCACTCTTAAGTCCTGAGCTCTAGCCCATTCATAAAGTAGGAAACATGTTTGTGTATTTGATACTTGTGCCTAATGTCAGGAACCTACTTTGAAATGCATGTGTCTCGCCTCCTAACACGCCATGTATCTGTTGGTAGTTCAGTGGTTGATAATACTTTGTGTCAGTTATGTGCCATATCTATTCAGGATTTTCCTGTAGTGATCCTCAGAGCTCCACCCTATTCTAGAATATGCCTATACAGACCATTGTTCATTTACTCTCTTTTTTTATCTTTTTTGTTTACATGCTATGATCAAGGTCTTCACAAAGCCTTCTGGCACACCATGAAGATTCTGGGGCACCCTCTAAACAGAGTGCATTGTCCATCTGCTGTTGAACCCGTCAAAGAGCAAGGAAGTCCCCTAAATGTGAATGATATCAAATGGACTCCTTGAAGATTGTACTAGACTTAATGGCTATGTTGTAAATATAGAGGGTGAAATATTGGACCAGCCAGAAACGTGCGCACTGTTGATCTTGTTGGAATTCAGAACGTGCAGATCTCCAGGATGGTGGAAGGCATCATGGGGGCTAGGTCATCAAAGGAGGCAGACCTGCGCTGACCCTGCTGTCTCAGTTCAATACTCCCACACGCTCCATCACACTGAAGCGAAGCTGAGTGTCTTGAGGCTGGTGGCTGATGGATGAGCTAGACAATGATTTTAAAGAACTCTGTGCAAACCTATTGAGCAGAGTCAAGAAAAAGGCTGGAGATGCCGAGGGAGGGAGGAAGGTTCAGAGCGGGACAAGGAGCACTGCAATAAAAAGCAAATTAAAAAAGAGTAAGTCAGCTGCTAAGAGCAAAAGCCAGCATGACTCCTCTGTTGGAAAGAGAGTGGGCTGGCCAAAGTGCATGGACCCCATTGAGCAGGCGCTGGGACATGAACCAGAAGGTGAAGCCTGTGGAAATGATGGAACTCCCTTGGGAGATGAAAATGGAGACCCTCCTTCTGCCATTCATTTGAATGCTACGCCACCAAACTGTAACCAGGACAGCCTGGCAGGTAACATCTCCAACCTCTGTCTCCTTCCCTCACTCTGAAATATTTCTAATGGAAAATAGCCTGGGGCTGGAAGGACTCTCACATTCAGTGGAACTTTTCTAAACTCCACCCAGAGAGGGGTACCAGGCAGTTAGGATGGCACAGGGGGTGCATTTTGCTCATCCATACCATTAGGCCGAGCATTAGACAGTATTCAACTCATTAGACTGACACCTTTGACTGTTTCTCAACAGCGCTGTCAGAGAAGAGAGGTCTCCCTTGATCAGGTGAAGCACAGAGAAGGGAGGATTCCCCAAAGCAGCCAAGGCTGCAGTAAAGTGTTGCCCTGGCAACTCCTTCTGCCTGCTGCTCCATATTTCTCCTCTCCAGAAAACCTTCACTCCTACTGCTTAGCATCTCTCAGGCCCCATCATTGGTAGAGGTTAGAAGTCAGATCCTAGAGCGCTGGTTGGGAGTTGGTGTGGCCCAATGGATAAAACAGGGACTAGAATTGAGGAGATCTAGGTCCCATTCCCGGCTCTGCAACTGACCTGCTGTATGACCTGGGGCCAGTCATGTCACAGCTCTCTGCCTCAGTTTCCACATCTGTAAAATGAAGTTGATGACACTGGCCTCTTTTGTAAAGCACTTTGAGATCTACTGATAAGTGCTGTAGAAGAGCTAGGTTTGATTATTATTAAGGGGTGAAACTCACTAGCTAAGCAAATTGTGCATCCAGTCCACTCAGAATCAGCATACTCCAAAATCAAGAATCTCTCAGGCTGTTGTAAGGGGAGGCTTCTCTGAAACCCTCTCACCTGGCCTGTTAGCTGGGTGTTTATATGTATTTGCAAAGCCTCAGATGGGACAGTTATTAGGAATGTGCTTTTTTCCCCACCAGGCAGTGACAAGCGCAGATCATCCTTTGCTGCAGGACCAGCAACGTCCACCTCATCCCCTGCAAAGATGCTCCAGATCTCAGGAACCAGGCTGCGGGTAGCAGAGCTGGTGCTGGAGAGGATGCAGCAGTTTAAGAGAGTGGAACCAAAACAGCTGAAATACACTCTGGGCAGCAGCTTGCCAGAGACAGTAACAGAGGGAACCATCCCTGATGTGAGCCAGGAGAAGAACCAGCCAGGGAATGGTATATGTCTCTTGCAAGCTATCCTAAATATATAGGGAGTGTTGTCTAGTGTCTAGAGTGCCAGACTGGTAGTCAGCTTCAGGATTCCTGGACTTTATTCACAGCTCTGTCACTGGCTCATTATGTGGCCTTGGATAAATCTCTTAATCTCTGTGTGTCTCACTTTCCTCATCTGTAAAATGAGGCTAACAATACCTGCTTCACGGGGCTGTTCTGGGGCTTAGTTAATGTCTGTAGCAGGCTTTTAGATTCTGGAGGGTATGGTGATCTAAGCATCCTGTTTGAAATAAATTCCTTGGAAGCGCGGATTTAAATCCCAGCAGGGTCAGTTCACTCTTTCGTCCTTCCAGTGTAACAATAATGATAATAGCTAACTTTTATATAGCGCTTTCATCAGTAGTCTCAATGCACTTTAACAAGGAGTCAGGATCATTGTAGATAAACTAAATCTTCAAAAACTAAGGTCATCTTGGCTCTGTGTGGACATTAAAAATCTCCTTGGCCTTCATATAAGAGCCACGGTTTGCACTAGTGACTCTAGCCAAAGTTCCCCATCTCCTGCAGTGGTGCAAATAGAATTAATTTCTTACCAGTACGTTGCACCAGCTAAAGGGAGGGACATGTGACCTCCCCATGTGACCTGCCCTCAGCCCAGGACCCTGTGCTCTCCCTCTCCCCACTCCTCCCCATGATTCATCCCATGTTACCTGGAGAGGGGGAGGAGGGGCTCTGTCCAGAAGTCTACGATGCAGCAGGAGGAGAACGGCAAAGCTCTTCAGAATCACAGCGGCGAAAAGAGCAGAACATGGGCCCCACACCGGCAGGTCCTCTGGCTTGGCTGTAATGGTACCACCCCCAGCCCTGCCTTCTGGCAGGGCTGCCTACAGACCCCACACAGGAGACACTAGACGAAGGTGCATGGAACAGGTGGTGTTACAGGTGGGGATGGTAGAGCCACCCCGGAGGAGCTGCCCCACTTTCTGCTCCTTCTCTGTCTTTCCGATACGGCTAACCAGGTATAAATATCTTACTGGCAGACTGTACCGGACCGCCCAACTTACACCACTTCTCTCCTCTGCTGCATTGTATGGTGGTGTGCTGATTGCCACTATCCACCCCAGAAGTGGCTGCATTTCAGTGCTGCTGTGTGTGTAGTTTGCAATGCACTTTGAGACCCTTTAGAATGAAAGATGCTAGAGAAAGTTCACGTTTTATTTTGAAGTATCCAGTTCAGTGCTTAGCGCTGTGTCTGAGAAGATCTTTCCTTCACCATAGTGACGACTCCAAATCTGCCTGCGAAGGAGCCGGATGTTCCTCTTGCAGTGGCCCTCCAGGAAGAGCTCAAAGAAGTCCCTGGAAGTCTGGAAGAGGCAGGCTTATTTTTTTGTCAGATCTGTCAGAAGGACCTCTCAGCTATGAATGCAACACGACGGGAGCAGCATGTTAACAGGTGAAAGGCCAGTGTTTATAATTGCCTTCTCCCCCCTGGCCTCCTAGACTTGGCCAGCCTAGCTACTGTAGGAAAGGCTAAAAGCTGAGGCTGTGTCACAGTAATTTTAACATTGAAGATGTAAGTAAATGTAACCTGTTGTGAGGGTCACAGCAGGGAGTCAGTTCTTTGTCCTGTGGCTCTCTCTGGAGTGTGTGATGAGGCCAAGTTTTCTGCTACTCTCCCAGTTGGCATCTTTCAGTGTAAGCCTCAGTGGGGTGCGTTAATGAAGACGGCATGGCTAGCAAGTAAGTGATGGTCTATGAAAGCATGTGTTTGACAGTCCAAGTTTGAGTGCTGCCTGCCCCAGCCCACAAAGTAGTCTTCATCCTACAGCATTTCCAAGCTGTCAGCCTCATAGTCCCTTGGATTCAGCAGGCTGGGTCGAACAGCACCTCCAAGCTGTCACCCTCATATGCCATGGGCACCGCACCGAAATAGAGTACACCGGAGTAGGCTGGGTCAAGCAGCACTTTCAATATGCCACCCTTGTATGCCCCTGGACTAAGCACTTCCCAGCTGCCACACTTGTATGTCCCAGGTTCAGGACGTCCCTGTCCCCACTTTCATGTTACAGTTGTTCTGGTAGTAACCCATTTGATGAGCAAACCCCTCAGGATTTTTGGGCTCTGCAGGGATCTTTATCTTAGGTACGAGGAGCGTTGCTGCAGAGCGAATGGAGAAGCCAAAAAACACGCATTGGGGGGAGGGAGAGAGAGAGAGAGAAGCAACCAACTTAACCATGAAGGTTATTTATATTATTAATAACTATACAAGGGAGCCAAACCAATAAAACAGTTGTTATAGTAAATCTAACATTTATAATCAAATTTATGTCGGGTTTAGAAAACAATAACTGATCACAAAAGTCAGGATCAGAAGGCTATACTGAGAGAGAGAGAGAGAGAGAGATGAGTTCTCACCACTCAGAGAAGCTTGAATTGATCGGGGTACCCAGATGGTGGAGGTAGCTGAGGTTCCAGAGTGCTGGGAACAGGCAGAGCCCCCAGCACGATCAGTCAGGAGAAGATGAAGTCCCAATGGAACTGTTGCAGATTTTGGATCTGGGCATCAGAGCATTTACTTGAGCATGGGTAGGGGTTTTTGTAGGGAAAGAACAGTGATTCAAGGGAGAACACTGGATTTGTTTGTGGGTAAACTGGTGGCACAAGGGAGTACACCAAAGTTGTTTTATTCAGGCGCTAGACAATAGGAACTGATTATTTCTGACTACGGGTGATGTTCCTTTGAGGGAGCTCAGAATGCAATTAGGCAGCTTCATATTTTGGATATCAATAAAGGATGTATTACTAGAATTGTTCAGGTAACTACTGAGCTGGGTGTGTACAGGCATGGGTTCATTAACATCTGGAGCAGAGATCCCCCATCATGCAGTGCTTTCCTGCTTTTCTGGTCCCATAGTTCAGTGCAGTTCTTGCCTTGGAATCTCTGTTCTCCATTCTGTATGCTAATGGAGATGCCTCCCTGTCCCATCTTTGATGCAGGTGAGGCTTGGGGAGTTTCCTTAATCCTGTCACCCTTGTCCCAGGAGTTTAGGGGTGTGTTCTGCCGTCTTTTCATTGCTTTTTGTAAGTCTTGCTTCTGATGGGCTTTGGTTCAAGCAGAGGTTGAGGGGAGGAGGAGGAAGTCTTTCATGGGTCAGACAGGCTGGATACTGCGCCCTGGTTCCCCAAGAACACAGAGCTGCTAGGTAACAGTGTATAATATGTAACACACACTTCTTTAGGGAAGGTTACTTTGGTTGTTTCAGGCATTAGAGCTGACCACTCCAGATCTCCTTTAATGTGGTTTAAAAGTGTTAGTATGAACAGAGTTTAAAATATTTTTAAGAGCAAACCCTGCTGTTTTCCCGCAGGTGTCTGGATGAGATGGAGAAGTCACAGGCGCCCTCTTCCAGCAACCCACAGATCCCGGAGTGCCCCATCTGTGGGAAGCAGTTCTATACGCCCAAAAGCCGAGCCAGTCACTTGAAGCGCTGCGCTGTCAAGATGGAGGTCCCTCCACAGTTGCTTCTCCAGGCAGTGCAGTCACAGGCACTGGCCCTGAGTGATGGGCTCCCTGTAGCACCCAGGTGAGCTGGAGCAAATAAGCGATGTTAGTAGCATCCGTTTGACTGAGAGAAGCATTAGCTCCATGTCAGTGAAACCAATCTGTAGAGCCAGGGTAAGTGCACACACTGTGAGGGCTCTGAAACTGGGAGGAATCGGGCGGTCATGGTTCCCTCCCCACTCTAAACTCTGGGGTACAGATGTGGGGACCCACATGAAAGCTTATTTCTACCAGCTTAGGTTAAAACTTCTCCACAGCTCAAATCCTTTCCTTGTCCTTGGACGGTATTTTTGCTACCACCAAGTGATTTAGACAAAGATTCAGGAAAAGGACCACTTGGAGTTCCCATTTCCCCCAAAATATTCCTCCAAACCTCTTCACCCTCTTTCCTGGGAAGGCTTGAGAATAATATCCTCTCCAATTAGTACAGATGAGCACAGAGCAAACCCCTGGGTATTTAGGACACTGAAAATCAATCAGGTTCTTCAAAGAAGAATTTTGTTTAAAAAAAGTAAAAGAATCACCTCTGTAAACTCAGGATGGAAGGTAAATTTACAGGGTAATAAAAAGATTTAAAACACAGAGGATTCCCCTCTAGGCTTAGCTTAAAAGTTACAAAAACTAACAAACCAGAAACGAACCTCCCTCTTACCATAGGGAAAATTAACAAGCTAAAACAAAAGATAATCTTTCTGACATATTTCCTTGCTTGACTTACAATTTTTGTAATCTTATAGGCTCGTTTCAGGTATGGTTTTAGGAGATATTTTTTCCTTCCCTGGTCCCTTTCTGTACCAGAGAAAATAAACAAAAAGAGACAAACCAAACCTCCCCCCACAGATGCGAAATTATCTTCTTTCCTTATTGGTCCTTTTGGTCAGGCCAGCCAGGTTATTTGAGCTTCTTAACCCCTTATAGGTAAAGGAGGGATTTTATGCTACTCTTAGCTGTATGTTTATGACATGGGCAGGAGCCAGCTTCAGCACCTTACTTGAAGAGAGCTGCATTTCAATTGGAGAGAGCACAGTAGGACAACCAAGATCATCAGTAGGATGGAGGAGCTAATGGCTGAGCAGAGAAGAGCAAAACAAGGGTTAGTCTTGCACTGACTTGGCTGAGGTGTTAACACTAGCTGAAGTCATTATAAAAATTAAACTGAATGGTCCACTGGAGTTTATTGGATAGACTGGAGCAAAGGAACATTTTGTACCTAGACACAAAGAGGGAATACATACAAGAATCGGATGTATAAAAATGTATTCTGAGAACAGGGGCTAGGTGGAATGGACTTTTTACTGAGCTGGTGGCTTCACGTATTGTCTATATAGTAACGCAAACATTGGCTGACTACTAAATTCAATACGTGGAAAGTCTGTTAGTCCCTTTAGGTTGGGGAGGAGCTGATTTCTGTCCCCCCCCCCCCCCCGTGACACAGGAAATGGTAGAGCAATTTTTGGTGGTTGGGCTTTTTGCCCCACCTTGACTTGTTTTTTGCTGTTCTCTGGCACCAAGTTTTAAAGGACATGGGACCGAAAAGGCAGAGTTGCAAACAAAAGATTCCAGAAGCAGCTATGAAGCACTCACAGCCAACTTCTGGAACTGTGTAACACACTTCTATGTTTTGCTTCAATGGCATCCTCCCTGCCCTTCTCTTGACCTCCTAAATAGTGAAATTGAGATTTCCCATGCCTGCCAATTTTGGTCTAATTGTTTAACTGGATGATTTTCTTTCTAAGAGGATAGTCCTAATGATTGTCCCTAAAAAGGGCAGATCAATCTATTAGTAACTATATCAGGTTTCTAGTCTGCATCAGGGCCCTTACCCTTTCAAACCAGGCAGTAGTCTCCACATTGATCTAAGGGTCCACAGATGATGATAAGTACTTCCCTCTGTTCAGGAGTAATTTACTGTGAATGGTTTCCCCTTATCCTGGAAATGGGAATCTACCTAAGTGATTAGAACAGCTGAGGTGAAGGGTGGAGTGCTCCTCATCTCTGATGCTGTTGCAGTTAACTGGTGTGTCATGCTGCATTCTTACATTTCAGCAATCCGCTCGGTAGGTTAAAGCGAAAAGGCTCCTCCAAAGAGAAGGAGTCAAAGAAAAAGCAGAAGACAGCCAAGGTGGAAACCACAGATGAGGATCTTCTGGTTGCCATGGCAATGTCACGATCCCTCCTGGAGCAAACAAGGCAGGAGCAAGCAAAATTGGTAACAAGCATTAAACTGGAGAATGCTTTGCCGATCAAGTGGAAGCCAGGAGCAGGTACATACTGAAGTGACTTAGTGTCAGTGGCTGGTAGTCTTTTAGGAGCAATGTAACACAGTATAGCCGGGATTGACAGCCCTGTTTGTATATTATGTCAGTTTCTAACACAATATATAATTCCTACGCAAAACTTAGTTAAAAGGGATTTCTGGTCGTCAGTGAGTTTCAGTGGAGTCCCCTATAGTCTTAGATTTCATAGTGGTAGCCGAGTTAGTCTGTATCAGCAAAAACAACGAGGAATCCTTGTGGCACCTTAGAGACTAACAAATTTATTTGGGCATAAGCTTTCGTGGGCTAGAACCAACTTTATCCTCACCCACAACTATTTCTGATTTGGGGACAATATATATCTTCAAGCCAGCGGGGCTGCTTTGGGTACCTGCATGGCCCCACAGTATGCCAACATTTTTATGGCTGACTTAGAGTAACGCTTCCTCAGCTCCCATCCCCTTACGCCCCTACTCTACTTGTGCTACATTGATGACATCTTCATCATCTGGACCCGTGGGAAGGAGGCCCTTGAGGAATTCCACCAAGATTTCAACAATTTCCACCCCACCATCTACCTCAGTCTGGACTAGTCCACACAAGAGGTCCAGTTCCTAGACACTACAGGGCTAATAAGCCATGGTAACATAGACAGAAACCTACTGACAGCTATACTTACCTATATGCCTCCAGCTTTCATCCAGAACACACTTGGATCCATTGTCTACAGCCAAGCTCTAAGATACAATGGCATTTGCTTCAATCCCTCAGACAGAGACAAACACCTGCTGGATGTCCTCACTTACAGACAGCCCCCCGACCTGAAGTACATACTCACCAGCAACTACACACTACACAACAAAAACACCAACCCAGGAACCAAACACTGCAACAAATCCTGGTGCAAACTCTGTCCACGTATTTGTTCAAGAGACATCATCATAGGACCTAACCACGTCAGCCACACCATCTGGGGCTTGTTCACCTGCACATCTACCAGTGTGATATATGCCAGCAATGCCCCTCTGCCATGTACATTGGCCAATCCTGACAGTCTCTACGCAAATAATAAATGACACAAATCTGACATAAGGAATCATAACATTCAAAAACCAGTAGGAGAACACTTCAGTCTCTCTGGTCACTCAATAATAGACCTAAAAGTAGCTATTCTTCAACAGAAAAACTTCAAAAACAGACTCCAACTTGACACTGCAGAACCGGAATTTATTTGCAAACGATACCATCGGATTAGGCCTAAGTGGTTGGATCATTACAAAACCTAAACCTAATTTCCCCAATACTAATTTCCCCCTACAGTTACTCATACCTTCTTGTCAACTGTCTGAAATGAGCCACTCTCATTACCACTTCAAAAGTTATTTTTCCTCCCTTGGTATCCTGCTGTTAATTGAATTATCTTGTTAGACTGACCTCTCACTTGGTAAGGGAACTCCCATCCTTTCATGTATTTATACCTGCTCCATTTATCTGATGAAGTGGATTCTAGCCCACGAAAGCTTATGCCCAAATAAATTTGTTAGCCTCTAAGGTGCCACAAAGATGCCTCGTTGTTTTTCCTTTGTATTCTTACACTTTCTTCCTGTTGTTGGAAGTTTTGAAATTGTAGATATTTTTTTTAATTATTATTATTATTATTATTATTATTATTATTTGGTACAGTGTAGAAATAAACAGCTAAGAGGTCACTCCTTTTTTCCACTGCCATGTACTCTGCATTACTTGTTATCATCCAGCCTGAATCACACTGCTCATCCTGGATTGTGGCTGTGATGGACATGTGATGGGGAATGGATAGTGGTGGTTGCATGCCTTGTTTATGCAGCACACAGTAAAATTTTTGAAAGAAAGCCAGTTGTCTGGGAAATGGTGAGGATGGTGAACATACTCTTCAGGAGTGTGCTCAAATTCTCCTTTGCATCCTCCTGCACAGGCTCCAGTTACTGAGCTCAGAGCTGGGTTGGGGAATACAGAAGAGCCTTGCAGTGGTGAAAGCAAGCCAGTAAGGCACAGAGATTGCTGAATGGCAGTTGTGTGGCGTTGGGGACTTGCTGTTTGGCATCAGAAATCACAAAGAGACAGTGACAGTTGCTACAAGGTGCTGTGCTGTTTTCCTGCAGCAAGGACAGGCAATCAAAAGCTGCATTGGAAAGTTAAAATAAAGAGATTGCATATGATGAAAGTGAATCTCAACGTTTACAGCTCTCATTGTGGAGCAGTGCATAGTGGGAGCTGTAGTTTTAGGGAGTTGTTTCTAAAATGATGGCAGCTGCAAGTGTTGTTATGGTGCTCTGAAAGTCCCATTTGGCCTGTGAGCTGCACTTCAGATACTTTGTCGTCAGCTCTCAGAAGAGCTTGCATGTTGTGCTACTGCACCCTGTATGTTCTATTATATACTTTTTTTTTATAGAGAAAAAAAGGCGTAAGAACATCCCCCTCACGCCTCCTCCATTGTTACTTCAAGATCCAGAGACAGCCCAGAAACGGATCCAAAACCGGGTGGCCATGCTACTAACAGAAGAGGTGGAGTTCCCTAGCACTCCTCCTCTCCCTACCAGCAGGATTTTGGAGGAGGAGCCTGGGAAAGAAGCTTGGCTTCTATCTTTGCCCAAAGACCACCATTGCATTTTGTGGGAGTATAGTACTTTGATAGGACCCTGTATCCCAGAGTCCTTCTATGTAGTGGGATTAACCCCTCCTATTTTACCTTGGACACCTGTGCAGGTGAGGAATCCTTCTGTTCTTTCCTCTACTACTTATTCTCACCAGTGGCTTGTCCCTGCCACCTTCTTGCAGTTGTGCTCCTTTGCTCTTGGGCTCTGCCGCCTTCCTGAGTCTGCACACTCATTAGCACTGTGTGATTACCCTTCCAGTGTCCACCATTGCCCTCCAGTGGCCTGACTGTGTACATCTGCTTTTAGACTCGAAGGCAAAGGCATCTGCTGCTGTTTAGAGTCTTTTTATTTTACATTTCAGAAAAAAAAGCTGTGTCACAACAGCGGGTAATTAGATAAGGAAATCTTACCCCATCATTTTACCCCCAGTTTAGGTGTATGCTTTCCTCTTGCATTGCTGAGGCCCAGTGAGTTCCTGGTTCTTTGATTGGCTTATCATCTATGTCTGTTTCCTAGTCCATATACAGTACTTGACTAGATAGGAATTAGGTTGCACCTGTGTTTTGAGAACATTTGTTAGTATTCTATACAAAGAGTATGGTCCAAGTAAATTGAGGTTACAACATGAAGCGTTCAGACATCAGGCTTTGCCAAATCTGAGGTTGCTCATGCAAACTTAACCCTACCTCTTTGTGCATATGCTTTATGGTACACTTTTTAATTACACAATCACAGACTGGTTTTTCCACAGATTTCCCACCTCTTTCATTGCACTTCATTCAGTTTAAACATTGATAGGACTCCTTTGGAGTTCTGTCTTTTTTCACACACACCTTCCAGGAGGGAAAATTTCCACTTTGCTTCCTTCCTTATTCATGGACACCAGAAGCATAGTTGGACATTCTTTTTTAAAACAAGAAATGTGGTGTGCATGTGCAAGTACTTTGTTTAAACTCTTCTAACTTGGTTAATTCCCAGCAGATTTTCAGCTGGTGACTCAAAGGCACGCAAATGACCTAAGAGCCACTTCTGTGCCCGATTTCAAGTTTCTAATGATGAGGCACTAGAGCTGTTCAAAAACAGGTTGCAAAACATTTTAAATAGGGGCAAGAGTGTATTTTTCCCTCATAATTTTAATTCTCAGAAATGACTGAGCCATTTTTATTGAAATAGCCGGGGGCAGGGACCCAAACGCCGCAAAAACTAAAGCAGAGCCCAAACCTGGAAAATTTCATCCCAGGAGGTAAAAGTTGTAAGTAACTGCAAAAAGACCCTTCAGAATGGAGCTGTTGGCTGCCTTGGCCATAGCTGTCGCCATGAGCTCAGCCATAATGAAATGTTCAGCTGTTAGAGCAGGACTACTTCCACCCTCCACCCTCCTTGGTTGGCAGCTGCTGTCACACAGATACACTCCCAGGGAAACCCCTCTTCTCACATTCTCCATTGCAGTCAGCTTGCTTCTGAGGGTGGTTTGAGCTCTCTCATCTCCATAGACCTCTCCATGTCCAAAGGAGATTTGCCTCGGTAGGTAGCAACAGCATCTGGGGACTGTTCTGGAGACCACGTAACCTTTACACTAGGGCTTTAAAACTGTGATTTGAGTGTAGTTCAGCCACTGAGTGATTCCCAAGCTGTATGAACACACAAGACAAGAACTAATTCTGTCTGTCGTCATAAGTCAGGGACTATTCTGCCATCAGTGAGATCTGACCAACCACAACTGTCTCAGCAGTTACAGACCAGCAGCAACCATCCTGATCCTGTTTCTGTGGGGCTTGGACACAGAACTTCTGATGATCCCCAGGCAGACCCTGATGGAGAGCAGCAGTTTCTGACTTGCAGCCAGAAGGATATTCAGACTCTGGAGGACCTGGTGGAGCTGGCTGGGGAAGGACTTACTCTCACGCAGTGGAACATTGACTTTGACCGCACCAGGGCAGTGAAGCAACTGAGTAAGTTCTGGCAGCCTAAGAACTGATCCCATCAAATCACATCAGCTAAGCAGAACTGGGGCTGGTCAATACTTGCATAGCAGAGGCTTGACCAGAGGCTGCAGGAAGTAATAAAGATGATTTAGTAGGTGGAACCTTTCCCACAGACTCATGAATGCACCAAGCATGGTATACGGGGCACTGTTTCACAGCAGGTGCCAGCCCGCGGGACTGTCAACTTGACACTTTTTAAACTGACTAATTTTTCATACATCCCAGTTTGGGCGGAGTACCTTTTAAACAGCATGTCCTGAATTTTATTTTTACAATTCCTTAAAAAACTGTATCAATGTTTATCTGCTCTTCAGCTGATTCCCAGGAGTGTCTTTTGGACACTTCTAAGAGCAATGCTAAAAATACCTGGCCCCACCCTCTTTACCTCCCCCTTTTTTTTTCCCCATGCACACCCCCCTCCCTGATCCCTGCTCATGTCTCTTGGTGGTCTCTGGTAACACACTCTTCCAGAGTCCAGGGAAGGCCGTGATGTGTTTAAGCTTCTCCCAAAGCAGAGCACAATAGTGATGTCATGCTGGAACGTGAAAATACAGAGACTGACCATACACAAGGGTTGCCAAATATTCAAAGTAAGAGCTCTGTGTAAACAGAAAACAGAATATTTATTTCTCTTTAATCTCACATTTATCATCCCCTAAGGTTTACTTAGAACAACAGCAGATGTCAGATTTTCAGAGGATGAGGTGATTTTCAAGTTGACAGTGGCCTTTTAAAACTGTGGACCTGGCCACTTGTCAAGAGTGGGTATATTACAGTAAAACCTCCATTTAACGGACTAATTCGGGCGAGGGGGTGTCCGTTAAATCAAAAAGTCCGTTATTTAATAATAAAAAAAAACACGAGCTGTCAGAGCAGCAGCCCGCCCACCACAGGGTTGGGGCGGCAGCTCCGCAGCCCGCCCGCTGCTGGGACCCGGGCGGCAGCCGGGAGCTGCTGGCGGGACTCAGGTGGAAGCTGGCAGCCCGCCCGCTGGCAGGACCCGGGCAGCAGCCGGGAGCCAGCCCGCCCGCTGCCTGGACCCGGGCGGCAGCCGGGAGCCAGCCCGCCTGCTGTCTGGACCCAGGCGGCAGCCGGGAGCCAGCCCGCCTGCTGCCTGGACCCGGGCGGCAGCCGGGAGCCGGCAGCCAGCCCCCGAGAAATGGATTTTGGATGCATCAGACTTGCTCAGAAATTTTGTCCGTTGCATCCGAAGTCCGTTAAATCGAGGGTTTACTGTATGTATTTTCTGTGTCCTTATAAGGGAGAACTCAGTTCATAAATTGTGCCATCTCTCTGCATTTTCAATTGGTTGTAGTATTCTTCACTTCTTGTGTAGCGCTGCTGGACATGTTAAACTGCAGCCATGGTCCATTTTGGAGGGGACATAACTTTGCTAGTGAAATAATTCTCATGCATATATGTATTTTGGTTTGAACCCTCTGAGATGAAAGGCATTAAATAGAAGCTAATGCAATTGCACCAGTTTTTCCAGACATAGGTTTCTTCTGCCACTCCCCATTGAGTTCTGCACACCACACTTTGAAACCCCAATCTTAAATTCACTCAGGATCCATGGTAGGTAAGAACATAAGAAAGGCCATACTGGCTCAGACCAAAGGTCCATCCAACCCAGTATCCTGTCTACCGACAGTGACCAATGCCAAGTGCCTCAGAGTGAGTGAATCTTAACAGGTAATGATCAAGTGATCTTTCTCCTGCCACCCATCACCACCCTCTGACAAACAGAGGCTAGGGACTAGTAGGTGCCGCCCAGAGCTGAATGGGATTCAGACATCAGCAGCCCAGCCCAGAGGCTCACTGTTAAGCATGGGAGAGGGAGGCTAACGTGTCAGGACTAGTTCATGTGTGAGTGGGGGAAATCACAAGTTTGGGGTATCTGTCAAAGCACAGGTGCCATTAGGAACGTTTACTTTGCAGCTTGTCTCGTGCAGAGGTTGTTTGTTTTGATTTGTATTTTCTTCCTTGAGGGGGAGAATCCGTGGCCAGTGACATTCCACTTAGTGGCTTTGTCCCTCCAACCGAGGAGATGATGTGCCGGAGCGGCAGCCTTCACACAGTAAGGACACACCCTTGTTTAGTTCTCCTTATTTTTTTGTACCTTTACTGTTGTGTATTTCAGAGGTTGAAGGGGGCATGTTGAGTCATGTAAGAGCAGAAATACCTAAAGAGTGACACAAAATACCTTCCATCCCTATCTGTAGAAAAGGAAGAGGTGCCCTGAGGTCCGATCCTTCTGTGGTAGGGATCATCAGAAAAGGCAGTTGATGTCAACACACCTAGTGTCTCACTAATGCCCACAAAGAGGCCTGTGTATGTAACCAAGACCTTGTCCTACAGGGAAATGGAAATATCTAAACTAAGAGAACATTGGACAAATATCCAGGTGATTTGTGTAACGACAAGTGACTTGTGTACAGGAAGTAATGCACTTAGTTTCTAAACGTTCCAGGGCAAGAAACCATGTCTTACCTGTCTATCCAGCACTTAGTTATATAAATAAAAATAAAGAGATGGGTTCCTACAGAGTCAGACTGATTTATACTGAACTCATGCCATCTGGCATAAGAAGCTTGCAGATGCGATGGAATTCTGGGAGATCTATGTATGAGAAGCACTATTATTACTTGCCAAGAAAATCTTTCCATGGTACTCTCAGTCCATAGGTGAACACATTTTAAAGAAGATAGCTGGATGGGTTGAAGTATCCTTTGAAAGCTGCAGCCTGACAGATTCTGCACTCCCACATGGTGAGCAGTGCAATGCCATGTGGTATGCAATCCCCAGAGGGTTTCCCATCAAGCCTGTAATACTTCATCGATCACACTTAACCCCAGATGAAGGGACCTTGCCCTGTGGAATCATTCTCAAATTCCTACACTTGCATTATATGTATAATTTTGTAGAGATTTAAAATTCTCATCTTTATCAAGATCACCCACTTTATGTAGTGGAAATTTGTTATCCATTATTTATCTGGTGCACGTTATGGTGCCTTGTGGATTTTCAGGACAGATATATTTTGAATCCTTGAGGAGGATGTTTTTGACTGATAGCATTAAGAGACTTCTGAAAGGAATTCAGTCTTTTAGGGGTCAGTGGTAAACTCTCTTGGGGATATGGGAGCCCGACTTCTCAGCCTGAGGTTCTTGCTGCAGAAACTCCAGCAGAAGTTCCAGTCTCAGACTGTGATCCTTTGGGGCGATCAAACAATCCTTGAAGAGTCAGTTCTCTATGTGACCAGAAATAGAACAAAGACAGAGGATCACAGGCTTCCTCGCACTGCTCTGTGCCTCGTGCTAGAGCCTTTTCTCTTTTATGGGGAAGTTCAGTTCTGTGGCGCATTGCAGAACTTGGCCTTGCTGCTGAGGCTGCCAGGAGCAGTGAGCGGATTCTGTGATGTGAACAGCTGTCCACTCAGAATTGGATTGAGACCCAGCCACTCACTTTGCCCAGGCTGCTGTACAGCCAGGAGAAGGTTTCTAGTTTGAATTCATTTCCCTTTTCCTCATTCATGATTTTAGCTGCAGCAGGAAAGCCGATGTTGGCTCCCTGCCCGGAATGTGGCGCCGCTGTGTTTGGTTCCATGGCATTGTAAGGGAGCGTCTTGCCAAGAATAGACAGCGAGAAAAATCTGATTGGTTTCCAGCCTCTGCTTCCTGTCTTCCCCTTGGAGAATGACTCCACATTGCTGCCCAGACACATGAAGCCTTCTCCAGCCCACGTAGCAAGACCAGAAAGAGAGTTCAGATGTGCACTGACAGTTCAGTACTATGTAGTATCGGTCGCCCTGAGCATGTACTGTGTCGAATCAAATGTTGGTTTCCACAGTCCGCTGCAGAATACAGAAACCTGCTAAAATAAAATAAAGAGCTGTGTGTTCCAGATGGAGCGGTATCTTGCCCAGATGTCGATAGGAATAACATTGGCATCTGGTTCCTCAAGCTATTGCAGGTTAAAAATGTAGTAGGTCTGTGACCAGTGCTTCAAGTATAAGCGGATTCCCAGCTGGGTGGGGGAAGCCCCTCCAGTGTACAACTGTCAAGATGAGGATTTTCACTTTCCTTCAAAGAACAGGCGTGTCTGGTGACCTGATAACAGACTAGATGGATCCAGTTCTCTTAAAGATCTGACTATCTGGGGCAGCTCCCAAAGGAGAAATGGACCATACGCTGTTTTCTTTCCCTTTGAATTTCATGCTGGTGAAAAGCACTGGTTTGGCAGCCTGGGTACAGAAATTCTCTAGCCTCAGAACAGGTGCAGCACAGGAGGTGGGAGGGCAAGGTCTTCTCACGTGATACCCTGGCAGTGTGCCCCAGTGCTAACCCAGAGGCACCATCACTAGCCATGTAAGGGAGCTCAGTCTCCATGGTTCCCCTCTTCAGCCTGCCAGCGAGGGGCCTATTTCTGCTAATAGTAGGGGTGTTTTTTATGAAGAATGAGTAGGATTTTCAAAAGTGCCTGAAGCGACAAAGAGTCTTGTAGCACCTTATAGACTAACAGATTTTAGGGATCATGAGCTTTTGTGGGCTAAGACCCACTTCATCAGATGAATGTTGTGGAAATCTCCAGAGACAGGTATAAATATGCAGGTAAGAAAGCAAGGTAAATTCAATCGGGGTGGGGGGGGCAGGGGAGGGGTGAGGCCCACTTCCAGCAGATGATTTGGAGGTGTGAACGCCCAGAGAGGAGAAATTGATTTTGTAATTGGCGAGCCATTCACAGTTAATATTAAGTCCAGACCTAATGGTGTCGAATTTGCAGATGAACTGGAGCTCAGCAGTTTCTCTTTGAAGTCTGCAGCAAAAAAACTTCAAGACCAATGTGCAAAAGTGCCTGAGTGACTGGACAGACTCCTACGGTCACTTAAGCACTTTTGAAAATCCCACCCAGCATACCTGTCCATGGGGAAATGGAATGAGAACACAAGCCATGGAACACCCAGTTAGATGGCATCATCTCTCAGGTCTTATTAGTGTGAGCCAGACTACAGTGAACTAGAGACAAAAAGGCTCTGTATCCCATGATGCAGTCCCTGAGTCTTCCATTTTCCATTGTGCTCTTTCCCATTATTCTGCATTCGGTAAAATAATTCCAGGGAGACATTGCAACCAGAGAGTTGCTATAGATTAGCATGCTGACGTCACTTGGGAAGACCCTGTATTGATATGCTTGTTGCATTGGTTGGAGTTAGATGCACCTCATGGCAGGACTTTGCTTCTAATACTGCAGTGTTTCTAGCTGCAGTACCAGTCAGAGCAATTTCAGAAGTCTGCTACTGCCTCACCTCCCAAGTTTGGCTTAGATGCTGAGTACATTCCAGTGCGGACTGCTTACCCACAGTGCAGTCAGCCCGTGGGGCTGGTTCTCTGATGGAGTAAATGGAGTTGTTTGCAGCTACGCCTGCAGAGAATTTGGCCCAGTGTGTTTAAGGCCAGTTAAATTGAAGTCTGACTAAAACTGTCCTGTCTGCCAGAACAGGCAGTGTAACGGAGCTCAGCAGAGAAGCATGACTCCAGCTGCAAGGCAGTAATTCCGAAGGGAAAGCTTGATACTTGTTGCTTCTCAAGTTCATTATTGTTGGCTTAGAAGTGCAATTTAATTGAGGACATGAATCGTCAAAAGAGGGAAAGCTAAATCCATCCAAACCTGGGCCCAGAGTACAGCAGCATTGACAAATTAGGTTATCCCCTGTGCCTTTGTCAAGGAAATGAATTACAGCTGCACCACTGTTTTTCTCTCTCCTTCCTTCTTTGTTCTAGTCCTCACTCAGGTCGCTGGCTGCCGATTTCAGTGGAATGATCAACAACCCCCATCTAAGTGACGTGCAGTTCCAAGTAGACAGTGGGGAAATCCTTTATGCCCATATGTTTGTGCTTTATGCACGGTGCCCACAGCTGACTGATGTCGTAAGTATGGCTGGATGTGTTTGCTTTTGTATTTGTTTGGTGTGCTGCCTTCCTCTTCCTTCTGTCAGTGCTGCTGTCTTTGGGCACAGCTGCCACGTGGTACTCTCCTCCTAACTAGGAGGAGATTGGCTCCAGTCTCGACAGGCAGCACTGCTTCAGAGTCAGGAGCAGGTGCTAAAGCCTGGTGCAGATGGCACTTTGGACCCAGCTGTGATTTGCAGCTGCCCGCCCCTCCCCGGAGGCAGGTAGCAAGAGTCCTGTGGTGTTGTCAGAAAGAGTGAGTGGCAGTTTGCTTGAAGGAGTAAGGGGGAGGGTCTTTTAGGGTCAATTATATGTTTGTCCTCTGGATTTCCATAGCCTCCCACCCCACACAAGCCTAGGCTAGTGTGTCCTGACCTTCTCCTAGAGCTGAGCTTCAGCAACACGTGAAATCCAGGGACTAGACCATGGAGAGTGTAGCTATGCCTGTGTGTGACCTTTATGAGGGTCTGTCTCCACCCCTCCCCCCAGAGTAGAAACCATTTCCCTTGCAAGGCCTCTCCTCCCACAGGTGCTATTGAGCTAACCATGCTGAACAGAGTTTCTCACCAAGGACAGTGAAATGCTCCTCACGCTCCCCAGCGGGGTGTGCAGTCGAGTGGCCCACAGTACATCCTCAGTAGTATCCCGCCAGCATAATGCGATGGGCCCTGAGTCTAGGATCCGAACCCTGGTCTCAGCACGAAGAGCGGCCACCAGCATCTGAACACATTTTGAGTTTCCTTAAATGCTGTTAACTCAGAGGCACCTGTACGCCCTGAGGCCCCTTTGTAAATTGACTTAGGAGGCTGAGGTCATTGTTTAGCTTCATGCACAGTGGTTTAGATACACTCCCAGCATTACTGACCCATAGCCCAACCCTGCAACCCTTTCTTACCTGCGTAGTCCTCATTGACTACTGACATGCATACGAACTACTTATGTGCGTGACGGTTGTAGGATCCAGCCCCTACGTGATACATTGAATCCCTTCTGTGTGGATCTTTTCTCTTTTCTGCAGTGCGGTGTTTTCCATTTAGTCTCTCTGTTGGCCAGGGGAGTATTGTTCGAGCCATGTCTCGCCATTTTCAGAGACCTTGAGCCACCAGGAGTTGAGATGAATCAGTAGTAACTGGGAGCCTGTGTTTTTTGTTTGGCTATGTCTACACTTGGAGCTGGGGGATTGATTCCCAGCTTGCATAGGCAAACTCATGCTTGCTCTTGTGGAGCTAGCACGCTAAATATAGTAATGTAGCCATAGTACCATGGGTGGTGGTGAGCAGCTCGTGGCTAGCAGCCAAGAGTATGTGCCTGTGGGATCTGAGTGGGTTTGTGCTTGGGCATTTAGCCCATGCTGCCACTCACTGCTACCCTTGCTACTGGGGCTACACTACTGTTTTAGCATGCTAGCTTAATAATATTTCCACACAAGCTGGGAAACACAGCCCTTGCCCCTAGTATTAGATGTAGCCTTTGGGTGACATTCAGTACCATAAGAGAGAATCTCAGATACTGCAGTAGTTGCTATGGGTGGACAGGGGTGGAAGCATCCCAGCAAGAGAGGGGAGCGGGGTGGATCCATGTAGGTGCAGCAGGTATGATTCAGGTTGCGAAGGATATAGGAAAAGCTGATCAGTCCCTCCTTTCTATGCTGTCCCATAACAGGAAAGCAAGAGGCCACTCAATGCAATCCATGATTGGTAATTTTAGAACCAATCCAACTAAACTTCTCTTTACCCAGCGGATAGTCATCCTGTGCAGTGCACTGCTCTAGAAGATACTGGATTTAGAAAGGGGCTGGATAAGGTTATTACTGATGTGTGGCAGTTGTACGGAGGGATTAGATATTATACTTCCAGGTGTAAGGTGATTTCTGTAGGGGTCAGGAGGAACACTCTCCCTCCCCCATAAAGAGCATTGCATATTTGACATTTTTAGCGTTCCTCTGAAGCCTCAGGTACTGGCCACTGCCAAAGTCCAGATAAGGATTTGGCGGATGAAAGATTGCTCTGGGGTGGGCATTCTGGGGCTGATCCCCCTGCACCCCTCTCTTACTGACCAATGACCCTCCTTTGGCTCTTTGTTTCTTTTCTCTCTCAGGTTCACAGAGAAGGTTTCTTAGTGGAAGAGGATGGGAATTTGCAGACCCGTCGAGTGCTGCTGAGTGAAGTGACAGTCGAGGCAGCCCATACGTTTCTGCAGTACCTCTATGCAGCTGATACCAGTATCCCTGCCCAGGTGCTCTCTGATGTGGGAGCTCTTGCTGTCAGGTGTGTACACTGCTGTCTAGTCACTTACACAGTGAGATTTATTTGCGGTCCTAGCCTGGGAATTTACAGCCAGGTTTCTGCAGAGGTGACTCCCCCAGGCTGCACTGGTTTAGGTGAAGTCCTTTCAATTCAGATTTTCAGTGGGGGTCAGCGTTTTGCAATTTTCCTGCACAAATCTAGCCCACTATCTTCTTTCCTGGCCTGAGTGGTTACAACACACTTTTTAGTTGTCAGTGTACATTTCCAGTGTGACCATTGTCACAAAAGTGTCGCTCCCTCATCTTACTGGGTGTATCTGCTGAGTTACACCTGTCAGCGCAGGCCTATTATAGCCTGGGGGAGAACAGGCCATTCCATTCTGCCCCTAGTGTCCTCAGCAACATTTGATTCCATGGTCTCTGTTGTTGCTGCTGGCTGCTCTCTGTTGTTACTGGTGGTGATGTAATACAGTAACTCCTCACTTAGTTGTTAGTTGTTACATTGCTGATCAGTTAGGGACCATGCTTGTTTGAAGTTGTGCAATGCTCCCTTATAATGTCCTTTGGCAGCCACCTGCTTTGTCCACTGCTTGCAGGAAGAGCAACCCATTGCAGCTAGCTGGTGGTGGCTTGGAACCAGGGTGGACCGACAGCCCCCCATCAGCTCCCCCATCAGCTCCCCTAATTCCCTGTGTGGCAGCTGCCCAGCAGGCTATCAGTTATCGACAGTTTAGCTGTCCTTCCCCCCCCACTGCCATGTGTGGCTTCTGCCCTCAGCCTTGGAGCTGCTCCCTGGAGCCTCCTACTTGCTGTAAAGGGAAGAGGGGAGCTAATGTCAGGGTGTCCCCTTCCCCCCTGCTCCTGCACCCTGCTTACCTCATCTTCCATAGAGCAGGAGGAACACACCACAGGGCTCAGGCCACAGGGAGCTTCCTGGAAGCAGCTGCTGTCTCAGCTTGTTGATGTACTTAAAAAGTATACTTATGAGTGGGGTCAGCGTACTGAAAGGAGCAATGCATCTCTGTCTCTCTCACTTTCTCTCTCTCTCTCTCTCTCTCACACACACACACACACACACACACACACACACACACACACACACACGATGTGTCTCAGGTTTGCTGTCTCCCCTCCCTCAATTCATGCTACCTTGTAGAGTGTGAGGCTACATAAACAGCAAGTTAACCCTTGAGGGTGCAGCCAATTGTTAATTCATCATTTAGCAGTAAGGCATTCCCTGGGAAATATCCCACCCTCTGACTTCACCACCTCAACCAAGCCTCATAATCCATCATCGCTGTGTACCAGTATTAAATTGTTTGTTTGAAACTGATACTGTGTGTAATACAGTCTTTTGTCCGGTAAAAAAAATGTCCCTGGAACCTAACCCCACATTTACATTAATTCTTGTGGGGAAATTGGATTCGCTTAAATTTTCGCTTAAAGTTGCATTTTTTTAAGAACATAACTATAACTTTAATCGAGGAGCTATTGTAGATAATGTCTTTCATCTTAGGTTCTCTAAGCACTTCACTAACTAGTCAGTTAATCCCCAGATGTCTTGCTGAGAGAAGATCAATACTGTGTATAACACTAACTTGTGGTATCAACCTTGCTGTCATTTTGTGATTCTAAGTGCACTTCAGGTATAATCCTTAAAAAACTGACAGATTCAATAGATTCCGTCGACTTAAAAATCACCCCTCTCTCTGAAGATGTGGACCTGTTAGTTTTACAAGTAACACCTAATGACTCAGAGTGAAAGAGGTGAAAAAAAACCCATATTTTATATTTTTTGTGCATTCAAGGTCCTTTCCTCTGTACCAACAACTAGTCAGTCAGTTTCCCCTGATGTTGTAGATTCCTTCACAACAGTGAGACAGAAACAGACTTTTAAAAACGGGAAAAAAGAATGATTGTAAAACCAGAAAAGTGAAAACAGGGACTCGGGGAAGGTGTAAAACTTGGCCTTTTGACTGAGTAGACGTCAAATTGATTGTGTCCCTTTAAGGAAACTGCATCTAATTTGTGAATTCTTATGCCTAGTGAGTGGCAGGAGAATTAGATGGAAACAGCAGACTGGGGGTTGGAGTCTCAATGTAGCCATAGCAAGGCTGATGAGTTTGCGTTCATGTTGGATGTCCAACTGATGGAATTTTTTCTAAGCCTATCCGTGTGACTGAGCCTCTGTCCTTGACCCCGGACCTTCTGCCCCTTTTTGCAGTGTGGCAAATTTAGACCCTTGAGAGCATTAAATGTTCTCTGCTTTGGGAGGGGCTATACTGTGCCTACTAGCTTCTGTTTCAGGGAGAAGCTGCTCAGACATCAGAGCCTCCTTAGCAAAGGAGTCCATGATGGAGGCAGAAACACAAGAAGTGTAAAGATGATCGTCCTGCTTCTTGGGAGGGCTGTGATTTGCCTCTTGGTTTTGTCTGTGGTGCTAGGAATTTTAATTCCAGCCATGTAAAGTCTTTTACCTTTAAATATAAGCATTAAGGAGTGGGACTAGTGCTTTCGGGTATCGGCTGGGAAAGGAGATGCTGAATAACAGAGCTAGATTTGAGCTGATGCTCCTAATGGAAAGGAAGCACATGTAAGGAAATCTGTTGAGGATGCTGGTGGGCCAGCTAACTGGTTGCAGGATAACAATGATCTTCCATTGTATCATTGCAGGTTTGATGTGAGTGAACTGATCTCTGTATGTGGAAACAGCCCTGGGGAGAAGCAGGAGCATGCTGGAGTGGACTCAGAAGATGAACTTTTCTCTGTGGGGGAAGAAGAGAATTGTGAAAACAGAGCTGAGAACTTCCAGGAGCTCCTGAGATCAATGTGGGAAGATGAAGATGAGGAAGAAGTAGCATTGCTGAAACTTGAAGATCAGGAAGAGAAAGACAATGAGAAAGTGGATGAGCAGGAACTGGAGGAAATTTATGAATTTGTTGCCACTCAGCGAAAGATTGTTCAAGATAAAGCAGGGGTGAAAGAAGGCACAGGCAGCTGCACTTACAATGAAACACGGGAGGCCCAAATTGTGAATGAACAGACTAAAGATGAAGAGGTGGAGATGTGTGAATCGCCCTCAACAAGCAGCAAGATTAAAGAATGGAAGGAAAATTTTGGTCTGGGAAGATCCAGCTGTGAATCACCTGGGCAAGAAAAGAAAATCCCAGGTATAAGTAGGAATGAGAGCATGAGTGTTACACGAATCACTCCTGTGCACTTTCAGGATAAGCCCTGTGAGTGTGGTGATGTTGAGGCGTCCCATGGTGGAGCCTCTGGTGAAAGAGAGGGCTATCAGAGAATGCCCAAAGTTGTGAAGGGTTCTAGTTTCTCTCAGATTTCACAAGGTAAAGAAAAGGATGATGCCTGGAAAAAATTGTTCCCTAGTTCTCGACAAAACGGTGCTAACCTCAGGAAAAGTTATGATCCCATATTTTCCACAACCCAAGGGGAGCATTGTGAACCTTCTCCACTAAATGAAGACAACAAAGAGCAGGGAGAGGTTTCCAGTGAAACATGTGTTGAGGTTAATAATTCACCTGTTCACCATCACTCACAGAAAGATCTCTCAGTTAGAAATGATTTGTGTAGCAGTCCTCTTTTCAACCCTTGCTCACTGATTTTGCCAGCGGTTGGTTCATCACCTATGTCTCCAGAATCAAATAGGACATTTTCCAGAGTATCCACAGAAATTTCTCCCATATCAGCACCAAAGCAAAATAAAAATAAAGGACTCTTTCGGTCTGATGATGCATCCTTCCAAAAAGCCAGTGAACAGACTGATGATTCAGGACTTGAGAAGATCATAAAGAACACACTTTCTCCAGCAAAGTCTTCCTACATTGATTTAAAAAAGCAAAAACACATCTCAACTTGCTCATCGTTGGTCCTCACAACTCAGAATACTGCTTCTCGTGTGAACCAAGAGGCTGACATAATTCTTTTGCTGGATTCTGATGAAGAAATGGCATTAGAACAAATGAATGAGAAATCAGATTCCGAATCTTCCCTGAGGGAAATGGAAATCTCCAGGCAACTGGATTGTAACTGTAAGAAAGTGGAGCAAGAGCACGAGGTACCAAACTCTGGACCTGGTTCAGTTGCTGACATTGCAATACATCAGAGACAATTTCAAGTGTCATTAGGAAGTCAAGACAAGGTGCACCGTGAGAATGCTGAAAAGCTGTCAGGAGAGATGCCTCTTACTAACCAGGTTGGGACCTTTATTGATAGTAGATTGAATCTGAGCCATGAGGAGAGCTCTAACATGGACACCTCATGGTTGGTGCCAGACACACCTCTTCTTAACAAAAGCAGGAACTGCTCAACACAGACCCAGATAACAAGTATGAATTGTTTGAGGAGTCTAGGGTCTAAGCACAGAACTAAAGCTTTATTGGTAAATAATAGTGACCATAAACAAGCTGGGGAAACTATGAAGATTCCAGAGATAACTTCAGATCTGTTACTTGCAACTTCCTCACAAAAACATTTGCTTACAGAGAACTCCTCAGTCTGCAAAAAAACTGCTCCTGGCAGCGCTGTAGGTCACTTTTGGAAGGATTCTTTGCGAGTTTCTCCAGCTCCACTCTCACCTGCCTGTGTTCATGTGAAAGAGAAGTCTTCAGAAAACCTGTCTTCACCCAAACGAGGCCTTTCATGCCCTGAGCTGTCTTTGGAGAATAAAACAGACATTAGTGTGGTTGAGCTGGAGGACAGTGAGGAGGAAAAGGAGGTGGCTCCACTCCCTTTGAGTGGCAGCTTCCTGCTTGGTGATGAGCCACCAGTCCCAGTTGATGACGACTGCTGGAGTGTTGAATGTCTGTCACCAGCCAAAAATAACAAGGTGCTTGAGAGGTTGGACTGTGCAGATACCAGCAGTCCCATCCGTGGAAAAAGTGACTCTCAGCACGACCAATGGAAGAGCCCAACCAGAGCCCTGGAAAGTACAGGTAGCACTCCTCTTCGAGGAAATCCTGTTGACAATAGAAAGACCTTGCTCTGTCCTGAAGAGAGTCCTATTGAGGCACATTCTTCAGTGAGCAATAGGCTACGTTTTCTGAACTCTAAAGTCTGGGATGATTGGGATGAAGATGAACTCCCAGAGATTCTTCCTCTCACACAGAGGGTGTCAGCTGCAGCTGCTGCCCAGAATACCGAGCCCGTAAAGACTCCTGGTAAGTATTTGTATGAATCCCAGCATCTTTGCAATGGATTGTGCTGTTTTCATTTGAACTGGTCACTCTGTCTGTAGTCCACCTTGTTGTGTTTAGGTGGTTCACCTGCTGGTCTGACATGATTTTCAAGGCAAGGTGCCAAACAGAGATAGTGTCGGCTGTCAGCTTCACAGTTCCTTGTTGCTAGGTAGGGGAATCCACTTGACACTCAGTATTATTGAAATACAGTGTTTTTGTGTTTCATTCACGTTGTTTGTTTCATGACTCCCATTCCCCCGGGAAGTTTCTGCAGAGAACAAGATCACAATAAAAGTAGGGTTTTTTATGTAAATCCTACTGGATGTGTGGCTGCTGTGGGTATGGTTTGGTATCAATCTGATCTTTACTATTCAAACACTATGTGTGACCCTTCTATTAACAGCACGTGAGGACTTCAGACCAGCTACTTTGTCAGTTGTCTTTTTACGCATATGAATGCGGCACTCAAGAAATTGGGAGACTTATAGCACTGATAAGCACTGGGAAGGCTGCAGATGGGCGTCACGCAAGATTTCCATTAAAGCTCAGGCAGTGCCCCTCAGTCCTGACCTGCAGTCCCACTTCTGGGCCCCTTCCCAGAGGCTCTTGTAATACACCCAAATCTTGACTTACGAATAGGGAAATAGTATGATCTAGTGATACAAGCGGGAGGTTGAGCTCCTCCCATCTCTGACACCAAATCACTGTGTGATTTGGGCAGTAACTTAACATCTCTGTGCGTCAGCTTAAATAGCTATACATTTGACCTAACACTTACTCTCTGCAGTGCTGGAGAGCTTATTTGATTGCAGTTTTTAAATCTCTATAGACTCATGTAGCTCCTTCTATCCAGGATCTCAGTGTTAATTAGTCACACCATTTTGGGTGATAGTTTCACAGTCAGGGATTAGGAAGTGGCCAACAAACTAAATTTTGCTTTAGACCCAGCTCAGTGTTCTAACTCGGCCCTCCAGAGAGATAAGACCCATTTGTTTACCTCTGGAACAACAGCCCCCTCCTCTGACTTTCACCCTCCTGTGCTACAAACCTGGTTCATGCCAGCCGTGGCCCACTTACAAAGTTCAATAACACAGCCTTTTTTTAACTGGCAAAGGTGCCTGTCCTTATAGCATAGGGACTTTGGGTCTAAAACTTGTCCTTTCTTTTAAATTGAACTGTTTTCTGAGTTAAATAAAAGGCCGACTTGAGTCCACCCAACCCAACCCCCCACCCCCAAAGTTTTCACAGCTCTGTCTAAAATGAACATGAGATAGTTGGTAAAGAGCTGTGGGATCTTTTGGGGGAAATGATGCCCTAGATATAACTATTATATGTCCTTGTAATATCTCTCACAAAGACTAGAAATCATCAGCTAGTCCCAGGACCTTCCATGTTGATATATTTATTCTCATTGTAATAATTTCATTTTGCTGCAGACCCTGCCTGTCACAAGAGAGACCAGCCCCCCAGAGTTCCCATAACACCATTACCAGCTTACTCCATCATGGAGACCCCAGATCTGAAGAAGGAACTGCACAGGTTAGTGTTGCCTCCATGAGCACCTTGGAGAGCAAGTCCAGTTTCTTAATGTGCAGATATCTTCAGGGAAGTAGCTTGACAGAGAAGCCCCTTTGCAGCAAGAGAGAAGCATTTGATGGCATTCCAGTAAATGTTCCTTGAGACCCAGTTAGTAGTGATGGCTGGACTGCAGACTTCATGTGGGACTGGAGCCTTCAATTCCTCTACCCATGCTGAGACGCCACAAAGATGGGGCGTCCCCACATCAGCCTAAACTTACCATATTGCTTAACTAAAGTGTCACCTTTGTACCTTAGATTTGGAGTCCGCCCTCTCCCAAAACGGCAGATGGTATTAAAGCTGAAGGAGATATTCCAGTATACTCATCAGATCATGTCCTCTGACTCGGAGGATGAGATCCCATCCTCCCAACCACCCCTACAGAAAGCCACTGCCAAGCTCCCCAGCCAACCCCAAGCAGACTTGACTGAATGGAGAGAAGAGAGTTCCAAAGCCTCCAGTGTAGGGCGCAAGCAGAAACTGGGGGTTTCGGTGCCTTCCCTGCCAGTTCTGGGCAGTGGTGATGCTGACAGCTCAACGGGCCCCTCTACAACAGGCTCTCTGAGGACTAAGAAAACAGCTGAAATGAAAGACTACCCAGGAGAAGCCAGAGGGATAAAGGGAACTACTTTGTCTCCAGCTACATCTCCCGTTAAAGGTTGTCCGGTGAGCAGTGCTGACGGACAGGTGTTCTCAGCATCTCAGGAGTCTGCAGCTTCTTCAGTGGCTGGAAGTGACAACTCCTTTGGGTCACAGAGGTAAGGGATGGAAACAGCAGGGAAAACCTCATTACTGGTGTGGGTCTGGTCAAAGGGGGGAGACTCCTCCGGTCTCCCTCAAAGTAGAGATGCCCTGCCCTTTGTCCTGGGCTTAGGTCACCCACATATCCTTTTTGGGGGGGGTTAGTCTAGTTCCTAGTTATCGCTTGTCAGATCACAAAGCTGTAATTGGCATATCTGATAGTCTGAGCTCGGTAAAGGCCCACGCCTGGGATGTCCGGGCTCTGTAGGTAAAGAGGGAGAAGCACCGGAGAGCTGAATGGAGGCCCAGAACTGGAATAGCAGGGGTCCCGGCTGGTCCCAGGAGATGTGGTAACAGAACTGTGCATAGAGAGTCTAAGAGTAGACTAGAAGTAGGTAGTGCTGGTCAGAATGAGGAGCACCAGCACAGCTATGTATGAGGGGGCCAAGACTGGAATAGCGGGAGATGCTGCCAATAAAGCGGGAGAGGCATTGGCAGAGCTGAGAATGGAAGTTTGCTGAACACTTGCCCACACTGTCTGTCCTGTCAGTTATTTTCATGAGCCCTAAGTGTCAGAGAATTCCTAGCACTAGGGAGAGCCATACAAGGACGTTTAATCAATAACTCCACCATGTTCCCTGTCAGTCAGTTCATGATCATTTCCTTGGTAACAGGGCATTTCATTGATCTCTCTCTCCTTTTCAGTTCTTCTTCCAATGAGTTTGAGACAGGTGCCCTTACGTCTGAAGAGGACGAGGGGATCCCAGCATCTCAGGTTGCAGCGCAGGAGGCAGATAAGCTGGAGGCAGTGAGACGCTACATCCTTTCAAACCCCGTCCTGTACCGGAAGATCCTCCTTTACCAGCCCTTTGAGCTGACTGGGCTGCAGGCAGAGCTGAAGCAGAACGGCATCAAGATTGCTCTGGGAAAACTGCTGGACTTTTTGGACGCTCACTGTATCACCTTTACCACGGCTGGGGCACGGAAAGAGAAGCAGCAGCAACGCGGGGGCAAGAAAAAGGGATGCAAACGATACTGACTGGAGCCTCCTCTCCTTTCCCTCCTGCCTTGGTGCATTCACACGTCTCCACTGCAGACTCTTCCCATTGTTCCGTGTCAGAACTTCTTCAAGAATTGCTCCTCTGTTTTGCTACTAAACATTCTCCCTGCCCCGGTAGAATCTGCTGTACACATGTGCTTATGCTGCTGAGTTTTCAGTCAGTTAGAACACTGCTCCCTGATGAGCTCGAATGGCTTGGAACTGTGAGAGAAGCGTCTGTCCCCAGTCACTCTGCTTTAGAGGTGCAGAGACCCTGCATGCTTTCGGCACTATCCACCGCCCTCCCCGCCGAAACAGTGCCTGCTGGATCTCTGGGACACCAAGGCCACTACTAGTACTGCTGGAGCTTCAGCATACAGTTAATAGGATCCCTCTGCCTGTTTTCCTGGTTCTTTAGCCATCCGTTTTCTTGTGTCGTTTCTGTCATCTTTTCCCCTTCCATTCCACTTCCTTTTATCTGTCCTCCTCTTCAATTGTTTCCTCTCCTCTTGTCCTTCCCGCTTGACTTCCTCCCTTCTAGTAGGTTTTATTTCAGCCTTGCTTCTAACTGCTGCTTCTAGAGTCAGAGCTTCTTGATGCCTGACAGAGGGTGCTACTCCCAAGCTCCTCACTGAGTACATCAGTGTTGGAACATAAGGTCCTGCCTGAATGGTGAGAGTTCCGTAGGCAGCGCTGGCGTGGAAGGAAGCAGGTCAAATCCCCCTGAATTGTTCTCTCTAGAATAGAAACAGACCTGCCTAATCCACCACACTAACAGGAAACAAGTCGCTTTGCCCTGGTATGTAAAGCAGTGAGAACAACCAGATGTTCAGGTTTGTCTTTGGGACCCCAGTGGTTTTTCAGTTTATTCAGTTTAAGATTTCACTCTACAGATTGAGGGGTAGAGGCCAGGAGTGCTGTGTTGGCAGCATTGTCTAGTGGGTAGTTCAGGAGACCTAGCTTCTGATCCAGCTCACTCTGTGATTTTTGGCAAGGGAACTCAAATTTTGGATGCTTCATTTGTTGTGTGCCTGACAGCGGATGCTTAGGGCTTGATTTTCAGCAAGAATTGAGCACCTGCAGATCCCACTGACTTCAGTTGATGGTACTGGGTATTGAGCACCTCTGAAATTGTCCACAGGTGTTTGAGGTTGGGCACCAAAAAGGAATGGCTGCTTTAAAAGTCTGAGCCTTAATTTCCCTGTGCTTCACCTGTAAAAGAGGGGAATGAGGGCTGCCCACCTTTGGAAGGGGTTTTGAATGGCTCAGACTGGTAGGTGCTATAGAAATGCAGAATTGAACTGAAATGCAGAACTGTATTGAAAGGGTTACTTATTGGTAACAGCTGTGTTGTGGAACTTGCAAGGAAGAGATACTGTTTACATACAATCTACAAGCAATCTTATTTTATAGATTTATGATGGGTACCAGGAGTCCTGCAGCCTTCTTATATTTAATTCAGTGATAAGGACCTCCGAGGCTACAGGTCCCAAGATGCAATGGTGTTTGTTTGGGTTTTTTAATCGAGGTAGAGCATTGCGTGCTGGGATCTGTAGGGCTAGACCTCCTTGTTAAAGATACTGTCGACTCCATTTGCTGAGAACTGCAAGTGGTACTGGAACTCCTGTCAACTTGCCATGTAGCCTGAGCGTGGACAATTGGTGCTTCTACTGCCTCCCCCCCCCCCTTTTTTTAAAGGAGACTCCATATTTATGTTGCAGGGACCACTGGACACTTTCAGTGCCTCGTACTCATTCCTCACCTAACCACACCTTGCTACATAATCTAGTTTCCAAATTGGACTGCTGCCAGGCCCTTTGCTAAGCCTGCAACAGGGAAGTCTTGGATCCTAGAGAACTGACTTCTATTTATTTAATCTTCAGAGTCTTGGGAGTTGTCAATCAATGATGGCCTCACTTCATTAAAAAAAAGAAGCCAAGCTCCTCAAAACCAGTGTTTGTATTTCTGTAGCATAAGAATGTCTGGTTTTTAATATTTGATACAGTATTGTGTGGTTTTTATTGGATGTACATTATGTGCAATAAAAATTGTAAGAACCTTCAGCTGTAAACTTTGTTAACAAGTAGCATCAAGTAAAAGGCTTGTAGGGAATTTATTGTTTAAAATATTGGGCCCAGCCTTGGAGCTGCAGGGGCATCCCAGCAACTAGTGTGTGTCTCATGCTGACTAAAGACCCTGACAAGGAGTTGGAGGAAGAGGGAGGAATCAGGTTACTGTGGGGTCGGTGGGGAGCAGGAGGCTGGGGAAAGCTGCTGCACCGGCAAATGGGAATCTGGACGGGATAGATCAGGTCATTGATGAATGCTAGCTCTGTTATAGGGAGAGGACTGAGGAAGGCAAGTAAATCCATGTGATAAAGGGAGCCAAGGGCAGGGCTGGGGAAAGGGTCCCCATCTGCCAGGTTATTACCCTTGTCTTCCCTCCCTTTGACTGTCAGCTACTGGGACGGGGGCTGAGACTCTATTTCTTCATCAGGTAAGGCTCACAGGGCCTCCTTCCCCACATGCCTGCTAACTGCTCAGCTCCATGCCAACAGGAAGGGAAAGGCAGCTTCTGTCTGTCTCTCCCTTCCTCTAGGATTTGTGGGGAAGGGTGGATGCATGTTAGGCCGCCATCCATGCTGGCAGGGGGTGTCCGACTCGTGTAACAACTCAGTAAAGCAAACAGTCTCTGTCAATGTTCCTGGAATAAACAACTACAAGAATTGTCCCCCAAGCAGTCACATTAGTATAGCAACTTTGAAGACTGTTCTAGTGACCTCCCTCTGTAAACCACCTCAATATGGGCCACTCTGTGCTTGCACTGAAATGTTCACCTGCACACTATATGATGAACGCAAAGTATTTGCAGTCTTCCCACAGTTCTCAGCACTAGCTAATAACCATGGACGTAGTTTAACATCTATATTTGGAAGGGCAGCTCCAGTCAGGCCAATGGGGCTGTATGTGGCCGGGGGTGAGACAACAAATTCCGTACCTGCTGGGGAGGGGGGAGGGGGGGAACTTTAACAGTGATTCCAGGGGCTACTTAGATAACTGAAAACTTTAGTGTTTTTGCAGGTAATAACTTAGAAATATCTGGCAGATATATCTAATTTCTATGTTAAGAAAAAAATATTATACCCATTGAGATCTAATACTATTGTTTTCTGACATCTTGTGGCAAGTCACTCAAGGGTCACTGGGTAGATTTTAAATTGTATATTCTTACTCAGATACTCTTACTGAAATCAGATGGGCCCATCGTGATCATCTCGTCTGATCTCCTGCACATCACAGGCCATAGAATCTCACTTCTGTAATAGACTCCTAACCTCTCAGTGAGTTACTGAAGGCCTCAAATCAAGTTTTAAAGACGTAAAGTTACAGAGAATTCCACCATTTACACTAGTTTAAATCTGCAAGTGACCCAGGCCCCATGCTGCAGAAGATAGTAAAAAACCCCATGGTCTCTGCCAATCTGACCAGGGGAAATTCCTTCCCGACTCCTACTATAGCAATCAGTTAGACCCTGAGCACACCAGGCAGGTACCTGTGAAAGAATTCTCTGTAGTAACTCAGCCCTCCACATCTAGTGCCCCGTGTAGAGGGGTGGTCTGGCCCCCTGCTGGCCTGGAGGGAGATAACCCCTGGCAGATGCCAGAATGGGTGGAGCCAGGGCACGCCAAGCCCCGCCCCCGGAAGGTCAGGGGCCAGACAGGAAGTATAAAGCCCTGCCTCAGAGCTCACTGAGGAGGCAGCCACCGGAGAGACCAGACGCTCCGGGGTTGGCTCCACCCCGGGAGCCGCCGGGCCTGCCCCTTGCCCGCTACCCAGAGGAGCCGTCAGGCCTGCCCCTCGCCCGCTACCTGGAGGAGCTGCTGAGCTTGCCCCTCGCCTGCTACCCGGAGGAGCCACCGACAGAGCCCTACCCATATTATCCGGAGGAGGACTTGCCGGACCTGCCCCCTGACAGCAACCCCGAGGAACCCATGATCCTGGAGCACCCTGAGGACCCAGGACCAGCCCAGGTACCGTTTGAGGGAGAGTCTGGAAGCAGCCCGGGGGGAGACCCCGAACCGATGTCAGTGTGTTGCGGTCAGGATCCCCACTGACAGCAGCGGAGGGTTGTCCGCTGCTAGGGCCCCGGGCTGGGGCGCAGTGGAGTGGGTGGGCCTGCGCCCCCCCTGCCACCCTTATCTGTGGGTGGCAGTCTCCCCCTCTCCCAGACGCCTGGGCTACTGAACAGCTACTGCTCAGCCCCTGCTTGAGGGTCTGAGCCCTGACTCTGGCTTGTTGTGGCTCCACCCGGCGTGAGGGTGGGAGCCAGGATCCAACGGCCCTGCTAATTCCCCCTTAAGGAGCCGTACAACAGAGTAGGGAGGTGGTAGGATTCCCCGCTGGCCTGGCGGAACGGGCGAGCCCCCAGCCACACCTCTCTACACCCCGTTTCCAGCCGTTAGGGATTTTTGCTACAGGCAGTTGCGGGTAGGTCACATGCCATTATAGGCAGTCCTGTCCTACCATCCCCTCCATACGCTTATCAAGCTCAGTCTTGAAGCCAGTTAGGTTTTTTTGCCCCCAGTGCTCCAAAGTTCACTCCTCTGATGATTAGAAACTTTCACCTAATTTTGAGCCTAAACTTGTTGATGGCCAGTTTATATGTATTTGTTCTGGGGTCTACGTTGATGCTTAACTAACTTCTCTCCCCCCTCCCAGTATTTATCCCTCTGGTGTATTTATACAAAGGAATCCGAGCTTCCCTCAGCCTTCTATTGGTTAGACAAATCAAGCCAAGCTGTTTGAGTATCTTCTTCTTCGAGTGATTGCTCATGTGCATTCCAAGATGTGTGTGCGCGCCGCGCATGCACGGTCCCGGAAGCTTTTCCTAGTGGTACTCAGGGGGTCGGCAGGGGAGACCCCTAGTGTGGCACCTTCATGGCGTGCTATATAAGACCCCGCCGACCCGCCCCACTCTCAGTTCCTTCTTGCCGGAACTCCGACAGAGGGGAGGTGGGGTGGGGGGGTATTGGAATGGACATGAGCAACACATCTCGAAGAACAACAGTTACGAGGTAAGTAACCGTTCTTTCTTCTTCGAGTGATTACTCATGTGCACTCCAAGATGCGACTTGCGAGCAGTTACCTTGGCGGAGGGTCCGGAGTTCATCTGGTCGCGGACTGCAATACTGCCGCGCCGAAGCCGGCGTCCTCTCTTGCCTGCTGGTTGAGGGCATAGTGCGTGGTGAACGTGTGGACGGAGGACCACGTCGCTGCCCTGCAGATCTCGAGAAGCGGAATCTGGGCCAGGAAGGCGGCGGACGTTGCCTGCACCCTGGTGGAGTGTGCGGACAAAGGTGGTGCCGGAACCTTTGCCACTTCATAAGCCAGCTTAATGCATGAGGTGAGCCAGGAGGACAATCTCTGAGAGGAAATGGCATACCCCTCATTCTCTCTGCCGTTGAAATAAACAACTGATTTGTTTTACGAAATGGTTTCGTGCATTCTGTGTAGAAGGCTAATGCCCTTCTAACGTCCAGGGTATGAAGTGCACGTTCTCTGTCTGAGGCGTGTGGCTTGGGACAGAACACTGGTAAGAAAATGTCCTGGTTGATATGGAAGGCAGTGACAATCTTAGGTAGGAAGGACAGGTGGGGACGGAGGTGCACCTTGTTCTTGTAAAAAACTGTGTAGGGGGGCTCGGATGTAAGGGCCCTGAGCTCCGAGACCCTCCTTGCGGTCTTGTGATCGCTACAAGGAAGGGCACCTTCCAGGATAGGTAGGTTAGGGGGCAGGTTGCAAGGGGCTCAAAGGGGGGTCTCATGAGGGACGATAGGACTAGGTTAAGGTCCCACTGGGGTGTTGGCTGACGCACCTGGGGATACAGCCTCTCCATCCCCTTGAGGAACCTGCCCACTATAGGGTTACTGAACAGAGACCTTCCTTGCACACCAGGGTGAAAGGCGGAAATGGCCGCCAGGTGGACCTTCAGGGAGGACACGGCTAGGCCCTGCCGTTTAAGGGAAAATAGATAGTCCAGTACCAGAGGTACCGAGGCTGACGTGCCCCCCCCCCCCCCCCGTTGGGTCGCCCAGAAGGAGAATCGTTTCCACTTGGCCAGGTAGGTGGCCTGTGTGGAAGGTTTTCTACTGCCCAAAAGGATCTCTTGCACTGTGGAGGAACACTGCCGCTCAAGGGGATTCAGCCATGGAGCTTCCAGGCTGTCAGGTGCAGGGAGCGGAGGTTGGGGTGTTGTAGGTGCCCGTGCTCCTGGGATAGTAGGAGGAGACACCGGTAGTGTGATGGGCGGAACTACCGAGAGGGACAGTAGGAGCGGGAACCAGTGCTGGCGGGGCCAGAACGGGGCAATGAGAATGAGGGAGGCCTTGTCCCGGCGGACCTTCAGGAGGACCCTGTGGAGAAGGGGAAAGGGCGGAAAAGCGTATAGCAGCCCCCCCATCCACGGAAAGTGAAAGGCATCCCCTATCGACCCGGGGGAGTGGCTGAGCAGGGAGCAGAACCTGTGGCACTTCCTGTTGACCCGGGAGGCGAACAAGTCTATCCGTGGAGTTCCCCAATGCAGGAAAATTAAGTGTGCAACCTGAGGGTTGAGAGACCACTCGTGGGACAGGAACGAGCGGCTGAGTCTGTCCGCCAACATATTCTGGGGACCAGGGAGGTAGGAGGCCTGCAGGACTATTGAGTGCCTGTATTTTAAGTGGCTCTCTAAACTTAGATCGTCCCTGTTATACAAATCAGGGCTTGAGAAGAGCCACACTGGAGTTCGGATGCTTAGCATCTGTGTACTGTTCCCTTTCATCTGCTTTTGGATTAGCTGTATATTGTATTGTGTTGGATTTTGTATATTGTATTGTGCTGCATTGTGCTGTGACCTTGGCTGCTGTTAGCTTCAAAACTAGCGGCAAACCAGTTTCCCTTGCTTGGGTGTCACATGCCTTTTGTGTTTTCCTTCCTGAACAAATACAGTTGCATGGCCCAGTGTGTTGGCCCCATTGCAGATGAGACAATAGAGACGGGTTACATAGTTAAGCAGCTGTGAGGATATGTATGCTGTGGCTTTAAATCTGTAACAGGAAGCTAGTCAAGGGAGCGGGGCTGGGTTAGATTCTAGGTAGAAGTTCAGCAGCGAAGAAGAGTGAGAGAATGGCGTCAGGGATAATACTGTTTTCCTTGTCTAATAAAGTTCCTTGTTCAGCATTGGGAGAAATCATCTCTCTCTCTCTCTCTCTCTCTCTGACTGGTTACCACTGTCACATGCCGGTTCCTTGTTCAGTGTTAGAAGAAAGGACTCTCTCTCTCTCTTTTCATTACCGTGGTCACATGATGAAGGCTGCTGCTGCAGCTGCCTGTTTTCTTCCAAGGAGACCAGACTGAGCAATTACTGCTTCCCTCCTCTCCTCTCTATAGTATCTGCCTTATTTAAAGACCCTCCTGTTACTAGCCAGGCTGGGAACTGTCTCAGACTGTAACTAGGGGAAGCCCTGGACTCTGCAAACGCTAGCTCCTGAGCCGGAGACTCCAGGTAATTGAGAGAACTTGGGGAAAGTGATTCTGTAAAAATCCATCTCTGCTCCTCGTGTGTCTGAGAGTCCCAGGCTTTATAGACGCACAGGCTCTGAGCTGATCCAGCTATTGGAGCGCGTATGTTCGCAGAAGTGGAACAATAACCAATTCTCCCAGCCGGAGGGGGAGGAGAGATAAAGGAAGGAGACTGAAAGGGGGTAGGAAAAATTTAAAAAGAGCTGACGAGCTCCAAGAATAGCATTGCCCAGACCTGTTAGTCTCATCGCTGGGCAGATTTAGTCTAACAGGAGGGATGCTGCTTCAGGGACACTCCTCACAGCATAGCTGTTAATTCTTCTCTTTGGCAGTGTTTTGTTCAGGCTCTGTTAAAGGGACATGACACACATGTCTGTGCATTTAGTGCTGATGGAAGGAGTCGGGCCTGCACCATAGTAAAGGCATCAAGCGATTCCCAGCGGCAGAGTGTAGATTTTTGTATCCAGGCCGGTAAAGCAGAGCTCAGAAGTCTGAGTCTTCCACTGCCTTAAAGTTAATGGACCTGTTCCATGAACTCAAGCAATAGAGGTTTGAGAGGTCCAGGGCTCAATCTCCCAGCTGTGGTGGTGTTACGAGCAGCAGCCTCATAAATCTTATAGAGGGGGACGAAGACCCACATGGGGTTACCAGGGGTCATGCACGGACACACAGGAGGTGCAGGAAGGAGCTATGAAGTGTGTTTTCTGTAGCTGCTGCTTCCTTCTGGGTCATTATTGACAGGGAGAGAGCAGCAGTCTATGTGAGGTGAGGGAAGTGGGACTGGAGTGTGGGCACCCTGGGTACAAAGGCCCAGCTGGGAGTGATGGGTCTAAGGCAGGGTTCATGGGAGCTATTCTTGTTCCAGAGTGCATAAGGGAAGGGAATCTGGGCCACACCTTGGTCCCCTTCCCTGCCCAGTGGGGCTGAAGCAGGTAGAGAGTAGGGAATAGTTGGTTCCAGCTGCCAGCATTTGAGGAAGTGGCCATGTCTTTCTCCTAGGCAGAAAGAGGCCCCAAGAGCTGGTTCTGGCCTCTAACAGGCCTAGTTAGAGATGTGCAAGTGGCTGGTTTTTGCATTTTGTCAAGTCCCTCAGTGTGTACAGATCCCTGAATTTCATATGCAGCACAACACACTTCCCAGGAGGTATTTCCTTTCTGTGCAGGTGAAATGTCCCCTCGGCAAAGAGAGGGGTGAAGACATGACAAGCCCTGATCTTGCCTATTTCTCCTCCCCTGAGCAGGATTTCCCATTCCCATGATCTCTAGCCAGGAACGAGAGGGTCCCCAATCTCTAGAGCTACAAGGAAAAGGAGATGCTGACTGACACCTGCACAGGTGAGGAATAAACTAAACCATTTGGGAACTGTCCGTGAATGAGGTGAAAATCTGGATTAGCCGAAGCACTGCCATGAGCGATCCCACCCTCCCTGGTGAACAGGAATAGCCAACGGGCGATTCGAAGGTTGTAGCTGTGGAGTCTGTGCTTGGAGGTAGAGGGATTAGATGGATGGGGCATTGAGTCTGTCTGGTTTTGTTCTCTGCAAAGCTTGTGTGCCTGGGCCTTGAGGCCGTGAATAGGCCAGATGAGCCTGGGAAACTTGTGCCTCAGTGAGAGGTATGTGACAGAGTCTTTGGGTCTGTGATCGGCTCCAGTGGTTGAAGTCTCTGTGGGGTGAATCTGTCACTGGTACTGAGAGCTGGGCAGTGAGGCTTAGGTGAATGTTGTGTGGGAGAGGTGGACAGAGTGCTGGGATGACTAGCGTGTGGGTGGCTCGGTCTGTAGTGACAGAGTGCCTGAGTTGCGGGGGGGGGTGTGTGACCGTTGTGGTGGGTTGTGAGGGAAGAGTGGTGATTTTGGGGGGCTGAGTGAGAGACTGGGCTGGGGAAAGAGGTGGAGAAACTCTTGGCCAGGGCCAAGGATGATAGTAAAGAATGGAGGGAGGAGAGCCTGCGTGTGGGAGGGAAGAGAGGATGGAAAGAGAGAGGGAGAGAGACAGCAGCATGAGAGAGGGAAAAAATGTCTTTCGAGTCTGGTGTCAGAGGAACTTGCCAATAGCTTTAGTACTGTCGAATGTGGTCATGAACTGGGCCCAATCCAGCAACTCATCTACTCCAGCATGGGATCTGAGCTGAACTTTGACATGGCATTAGAACGTAAGAACGGCCAGACTGGGTCAGACCAATGGTTCATCTAGTTCAGTATCCTGTCTTCTGACTGTGGCCAATGCCAGGTGCTTCAGAGGGAATGAACACAACAGGCAGTCCTCAAGTAATCGATCCCCTGTCACCCGTTCCCAGCTTCTGGCAAACAGGCTGGGGATACCATCCCATCTTGGCTAAGAGTCTATCCTCCATGAATGTATCTAGTTATTTTTTGAACCCTGTATAGTCTTGGCCTTCACAATATCCTCTGGCAAGGAGTTCCACCAGGTGGAACTCTGCATTGTGTGATTTGGGTAGATTTGGAACTCATTACCTGGCATGTGGAACAGGAGTTGCAATAGTTCTTGATCTTTTGGTATTCCCCAGGCCAGAAGAAATAAGAAATAAGCCCATATCCATTCCTGTTTCCCCCCTCCCCCACCCCATCCTCTAAGGACAGACTATGGTATTTCATGGGCAAGCCAGGTCTCTGATAGTCTGACCTGGGGTGGGGTGGGGTGAATTCCTTTTCTACCCCAAATATGGTGATTAGTTAAACCTTGAGTATGTGGGCAAGACCCACCAGCCAGATATTTGGTAAAGAATTCACTGTAGTAACTCGGAACCCTCCCCATCTAGTGCCCCATCTCCACTTGTTTGAAATGTATCAAACTGAGTCTTGAAACAAATTAGGGTTTTTTTGGTTGCCACTACTCCCCTTGGAAGGTTGTTCCAGAACTTCATCCCACTGAGGGTTAAATACATTTGTCTAATGTCAAGCCTAATAGAGAGACACGGTGGGTAAGGTAACATCTTTCACAGGATTTCAAGGGACAGAATCAGCTTGATTATTTTTATTGACTAATATAAATAAATCAATCTCTGTCAGGGCTCCCGTTTAAAAAAAAATCAGAGCGGGCTATTTAATGTCCTCTAAAAATTTTTGCTGGCATGTTTTTGCTCCGTTGTTTGTTTAGAAGGCTATTTTCGGTGGGTCTGAGAGCAGCAATTAGGGATCACCTGTAATGATGGTGTGTTCATATGGAAATATGCTTTTCAAGCTATATCCCTTTCAGTTCCCCTTCCTAAGGTGTCCTTTCTCTCCAAAAACTCATCTCTGGATTCTCATTTCAATGCACCAGGTGTTGGGATTATGAGTGAGAATGAGGAGTCTGCCCACCAGGAAGGTCCTGAGTTAATGGAACCATGTGGCACATTATCAGGAACATCACAAAGGAATATTTCCCAGAGTCCTGAGCAGAGCAAAGCCTGTGAGGGTCAGCACAGATCAGAAAAGCATCAAACAACTGCTCCAGAAAAGAGACCAGGTAAATCAACTGCTTGTGAAACAGGTTTCAGGAAACTGCCAGACGCTGACCAGCTGGGAAACCCCACTATGGGGAGATCAACAATATGTGGTGACTGTGGGAAAAGCTTCAGGGTGAGCTCAAACCTCAGACAGCACCAAAGAATCCACACTGGAGAGAAACCCTTTGGATGCACCGTGTGTGGGGAAAGCTTCCGGCAGCGCTCGCACCTTATTCAGCATCAGACAAAGCACACAGGGGAGAGACCTTATGAGTGTACCGAGTGTGGGAAGAGTTTCACTGTGAGCTCAAACCTTATTCGGCATCAGATAATCCACACTGGAGAGAAACCCTATAAATGTGTTGAATGCGGGAAGAGCTTCAGTGGGAACTCACAGCTTATCCAGCACCAAAGAATCCACACGGGTGAGAAACCCTATGAATGTGGTGACTGTGGGAAGAGGTTCAGTGTGAGTTCAGCTCTTACTCGTCATCAGCGAACCCACACTGGAGAGAAACCTTATGAATGCACCGTGTGTGGGAAGAGCTTCAGTCAGAGCTCAGACCTTATGAAACATCAGAGGATCCACACAGGAGAGAGGCCCTACGAATGCACTGACTGTGGGAAGAGCTTCTGTGTGAGCTCTCATCTTGCTCAGCATCAGAGAATCCACACAGGACAGCGACCCTATGAGTGTGCCGATTGTGGGAAAAGCTTCAGTCAGAGCTCAGACCTTATGAAACATCAGAGGATCCACACAGGAGAGCGACCATATGAATGTGCTGAGTGTGGAAAGAACTTTAGTTGGAGCTCAGCTCTTATCAAACACAGCAGAATCCACACAGGGGAGAGGCCCTATGAATGTGCGGAGTGTGGGAAAAGCTTCAGTCAGAGCTCGCACCTTGTTCAGCATCAGAGAATCCATATGGGAGGGAATCCTGGAGAATGGGCTAAGAGTGGGGAAGGCTTCGTGTCAGACATTCCTCCCAATGGATAGAAGCCAGTGTGTTTCTTTGGGCCTGTAGGGCTCTGACCTGTTCATAGAGAATGAAAAGTGGATTGTTGAGGATGGAGTGCAGGTGGTCGAGAGTTAGGCAAAGAGGAATGGTTGGTGCAGGGAGATGAGTTGTGTGGTGGGAGCCAGAGGAGGAATCAGGAGACACTGGAGGGGATGGATCATTTGGGGAAGAAGGGGGGGGGGCTGGTAGTGTAATTAGGTGTTAATAAGTAACATTTAGGAGAAAAGGTAAAATTGTCCATTTCTCTGTGCATGGGGTGGGCTTCAGACAAGTTATAGAGGGAATTTCAGAGTCAAACGGGGGCTTTATAGGGACCGCATGGCTTATTGCTATGGGATAGAATGAAACCTACTCCTGGCTCCAGTAGGAAGGATCTTCTGGAGGTCCGAGTGGGGTGTGAATATTCTTTCCCAGCTTTGGCACTTGTTCTATGACCTCAGGTAACTCACTCCACTTCTTTGTGCCCTTGTTTCCCCATTTGTAAAACTGGGATAAAAAAAACCCCTCCCCATACTATTTTATATAGACTCTCAGAGTCATAAGAATTGGGGCCACCTTAAATTCTGCACAAAGAGGAATAGAATTGTACCTGCCCAGAAGAATTTATATAGTCCTAAGAAACTAGATTATTTGTCTAGGATTCTCTTCTCTTTGTTTATAGGTGTTGGGGGGGTTTGCTAAACTCCTCCCCCCTCCCACTCCCAACCCAGCCTCCTTGCCCCCCATGCCTGACCCGCCCAGCCCAGCCTCCCCCCCACACCAAACCTCCTTCCCTCCCACCAAACCTCCTTCCCTCCCGCACCCACGCCTCACCCACCCAGATTCCAGCCTAGTCTCCTGCCCCCCTCCCCGCCCAGCCTGGCCTCCCCCCCCCCCCACCGCCCTCTTGCCTGCCCCCCCCAGCCATGCCAATGAATGAACCTCCCGAGGCAGGGGTGAACTCACCGCAGAGCCCACCCGCCTGCCCAAAGGCCCTCCCGGAGCCACCGCCCCCCGAGTGGGGCCGGGCCCCCTGCCCCCTTACCTTGGCGAGGCCGGCTCCCCTTGACCCCTTTTGGGCGCCTCCGCTCCGCCGCCGTCAGCGCTGCACACCTGGGCCCGCTGTGGTCGGAGTCTGCCATCAGCCGTGTGGTGCGTGCGGGCGCTTGCCGCGCTTGTCTACAGCGCAGCGCTGGGGTGGCCGGCGGCGCCCGGTGGGGGATTGCACACGTCCAGAGCCACTCCTCACGGGGGGGGGACACGGAGGAGTGGGATGGCGAGGTGCTGAGCGAGGAAGAGCTGGTGGAGCTGGCAGCAGAGGGCTGGGACAGCAGCACCAAAGTGGTGCAGAGAGGACGGGACTATTTTGACAGCGGGGGGAATTTCTTGTATAGGATCCCGTCTAGTCCTTGCCCCCGTCTGGCGGTGAAAAGGGAGGGTTGGGGGTGCGGCTGGCGGCCTGCCCAGGGCGTGGGGTTGGCCTCTGTTGCTGTCCTTCCCACCCAGGGAAAATAAAATATTACAGAGTCCCTGCGACTCGCCGAGCCTGGCCTGGACGTGGGCACAGCAGTGTGTGCGCCTGCTTCTGTCCCTTGGCTGCGGAGGCCTCTGGCACCCCCTGCCCAGTGTGTGCCCCCAGGAGGGGTCCTTGGGGCCCCCCAGAGACCAGCCCCTGTGTGGGGATGTGCAGTGGGGGCCAGCCCCCCTCTCATCTGAGTACAGGGGGGTGGGGTGTAAATACCCAGCGTGGGGAGGGGGAGTCGCACTTGGCCCCAGGACTCCTCCTTAGGGGTCGGGCTGGGCCCCCAGCTCCTAGGGTGACCAGATGGGAAGAGTGAAATATCAGGACACACTCCGCAAGCGGGGGGGGGGGGGGACTCGCTCCCCCCCCCCTACAGGCAGCATGCTTCTGAGGCAGGGCAGAGAGCACTCTCCTGGGCTGGCCGTTGCTGCCGCCAGCCCACCTATCCCTGAAATGCTGTGCTGTCTCTGCCGGGGGTGGGGGTGCCGAGGGGGGGAGCAGTGGGCTGCCCCCCTCGCCCACTCTTCCTGCGGGCGCTGGTTGTGGGAGGGGGGAGGCCCCCCCCGCCTGTCTCTGTCGGCCGGAGGGGGGGGGGGGAGGACGGGAGCAGGCTGGGAAGTCACTGTCTCTGCCGGCAGCAAGCTACTCTTGTAGCACTCTTTGTCCCGAATTCAGGACTTTAGAGATGAGCCCTGCCTGCGCAGGGCTCATGGAGGCAGCACATGGCTGCCTGAGGCAGTGGGCGGAGCCGTGCTGCCTTCACGAGCCCTGCGCGAGCAGGGCTCATCTGCAAATTCCCAAAATCGGGACAAAATGCGTCCCGACCAGAGTCTCGTCGGGACGCGGGACAGACAGAGAAAAATCGGGACTGTCCCGATAAAATCGGGACGTCTGGTCACCCTATCAGCTCCCCACAGCTGGCAGTGCTCTGGGGGGAGGGGGAGTCGCACTTGGCCCCAGGACTCCTCCTTAGGGGTCGGGCTGGGCCCCCAGCTCCCCACAGCTGGCAGTGCTCTGGGGGGAGGGGAGCAGGCTCCCGGTCCCCGCGGGGCTTGGCACGGGGGTGGGCGGAGCTGCCTTCGGGGGCGGGGCTAGTTCCAGGCCGTTCCCGTCGTGCACTGCGGGCTGGGGCTGTGCCAGGACCCCCACCATGGGCTCCGAGGCGGCCCGGCTGCTGGAGGCCGCCGACTTTGCAGCCCGGAAGCACAAGCAGCAGCGGCGGAAGGACCCCGAGGGGACCCCGTACATCAACCACCCCATCGGTGGGGCGAGGCCATGGGGGGGGGAGCCGATCGGGGGGAGGTTCCCGGTGGGATGTTCCGGGGGGGGGGATGGGGTGAGGGGGGCGTTGCACTGGGGCGAGCTGACGGGGAGTGTTCCAAGATGGGGGAGTCGGTGGGGTGGGGGTGTTCCCGGGGGGGGTGTTCCGATGGGGGGAGGGGGGCATTGCAGTGGGGTGAGCCGATCGGGGGGGGGTTCCCGGTGGGATGTTCCGGGGGGGGGAATGGGGCGAGGGGGGCGTTGCAGTGGGGCAAGCTGACGGGGAGTGTTCCAAGATGGGGGAGTCGGTGGGGTGGGGGTGTTCCCGGGGGGGGGTGTTCCGATGGGGGGAGGGGTGCATTGCAGTGGGGTGAGCTGATCGGGGGGGGTTCCCAGTGGGATGTTCCGGGGGGGAATGGGGGGAGGGGGGCGTTGCACTGGGGCGAGCTGACGGGGAGTGTTCCAAGATGGGGGAGTCGGTGGGGTGGGGGTGTTCCCGGGGAGGGTGTTCCGATGGGGGGAAGGGGGCATTGCAGTGGGGTGAGCCGATCGGGGGGCGAGGTTCCCGGTGGGATTTTCCGGGGGGGGAATGGTGCGAGGGGGGCGTTGCAGTGGGTCGAGCCAACGGAGTGGACTGATGTGGGGGACCCAAAGGGGGGGAGGGTGTTCCTGCTGCACACAGCGGTGCTATCCAGGGGGCGTGCACAGCCGGGCCGCTCCAGCCCCTCCCAGGGGCTGTGCCGGTGGGGAGCGCAGGGTCCCCACCCCGGACAGTCTGGCTGCCTGAGTGAATCCCCCCTCCCCTGTCTAGGTGTGGCCAGGATCCTGTCCCGGGAGGCTGGAGTAACAGACATTGCGGTGCTGCAGGTAAATCCCGCGCTTGGGGCTGTAACAATCCCGTGAGCTGGGAGCTCTGGAAAGAGGGGACGTGCCCTATTGCTACAGAAGGAAATGTGGAGCCCCCTCCGGCTGCAGTAGGAGAGGCAGGGCAGCGGGAGCTGAAGGCCGGCATGCGCCCCGGTGTCTGCGTGTGCCAGGCTTGGCCGCGAACTGAGCATGTGGAGAACGGCCCTGTGTGGAGCACAAGCTTACGCTGAGAGCAGGTGCCGTCTGCCTCAGGAGATCATGCAGCCCGAACAGAGGGGCAGGCGCTTGGCTTTGCCCCTCCTTGTAAGAATGCCTCCATCAAAGTGAATGGGCCTCTTTTCTTTGCCCGGTACCACCCCCTCTGGGCCCTATTGCAGCCCATGCATGCGCCTGTCCAGTTTGTCCTGGTATGTCTGACACGCATGGTGCTCTCTGCTCTAGGCTGGTCTGAGCAGTGGGTCCAGGAGTACTTCCTCTGGGCCTCGCAGGTGGTGAAGGGTCTGCGGGAGACCAGCCCTGCGCTGGAGGAGAAGTTGCAGCAGCTGTTCAGGGAGTGAGGGCTGCCCAAGTGACTGCACCGGATGCCTTCCAGTGACACGTGCCAGCAAACACTGCTAAGACTTTGTTCAACCGCTGATGTTAACTACTGACTCCCACAGCCCCTGCCTGGCTCAGCCCCGCGATCCAGTGATATCCGCATGGACTACAAACCCACCTATTCAGACACCCCTGCCCTGGGGCCAGGGAGGGTACAGAGATGGGGGGGCAGATAAGGGGCAGCGCAGAATGGGATGGGATTAAAGCCCAAGCGGTCACCTGCTACAGAATACCCCCACTCTCCTGCGGGGCTGGGGGGGGAAGGGAGAGCTCTTATTTAGGCTGCTGCTCTCTGGCCTCCAGTGCTGACCTTCCTCTCCAGAGAGAGCAGGGCAGATGCTCCTCCTGAAGGCGTGCTCAGAAACTCGCCCTGTGGAGAAGGGGAGGTGAGGGGTAGACAGCCCCTTCCCCTTGGCAGGTATTTCCTGTCCCTAGTACAGGTGGGGTGGGGGCCCTATGGCTCTGGGGAAATCACACCCTACCTGGGAGTGCAGCCTGCCCGTCTTGGGGACCCCTCCCCATCTACCTTCTCACCCACAGCCCCCTCCTCACCCAGAGCCCCCTCCCCATCCATCCCCCTTCTCCCTCCTCACCCAGAGCCCCCTCCCCATCCATCCCCTTCTCCCTCCTCACCCAGAGACCCCCTCATCCATCTACCCCATCCCCCTTCTCACCCAGAGCCCCCTCCACCCCCAGCCCCCTCCTCACCCAGAGCCCCCTCCACCCCCAGCCCCCTTCTCCCTCCTCACCCAGAGCCCCGTCCCCATCCATCCCCCTTCTCCCTCACCCAGAGACCCCCTCCCCATCCATCCCCTTCTCCCTCCTCACCCAGAGACCCCCTCATCCATCTACCCCATCCCCCTTCTCACCTAGAGCCCCCTCCCCATCCATCCCCCTTCTCCCTCACCCAGAGCCCCCTCCCTATCCATCTACCCCATCCCCCTCCTCACCCAGAGACCCCCTCATCCATCTACCCCATCCCCCTTCTCACCTAGAGCCCCCTCCCCATCCATCCCCCTTCTCCCTCACCCAGAGTCCCCTCCCCATCCATCTACCCCATCCCCCTCCTCACCCAGAGCCCCGTCCCCATCCATCCCCCTTCTCCCTCACCCAGAGACCCCTCCCCATCCATCCCCCTTCTCCCTCACCCAGAGACCCCCTCATCCATCTACCCCATCCCCCTTCTCACCTAGAGCCCCCTCCCCATCCATCCCCTTCTCCCTCCTCACCCAGAGACCCCTCCCCATCCATCCCCCTTCTCCCTCATCCATCTACCCCATCCCCCTTCTCACCTAGAGACCCCTCCCCATCCATCCCCCTTCTCCCGCCTCAGGAGCGATCGGAGAGCGAGCGCCGCTCCGTGGGGGCCAGCGAGCGGGGCTGGGGAGACCCGGGGCCGGGAGCCAATGGCAGGCCAGTGGGGGGAGGCGGGGCAGGAGACTAGGCTGGATGGGGTGGCGAGACATGGGTGCGGGAGGGATGGAGGTTTGGGGGGGGTGCTGGGCGGGGCAGGCATGGGGGGGGGCAGGAGGCTGGGTTGGGCGGGGGAGGGGGGAGGAGGTTAGGTTTGGTGGGATGGGCCAGGCCAGGCAGGGGTGGGGGAGGGAAGGTGGTTAGAGATGGGGGGGAGGCTGGGTGGAGGTAAAGGAAGATCACCCCCAACAGTGGGGTGGGCCAGGCAGGGATGGGTGGGGAGGGGAGGAGGTTAGGCTGGGGGAGGAAATTAGGTTGGGTGGGCCGGTTTAGGCGGGGGGGAGGAGAATAGGCGGGGGGGGGGGGAGGTGGGCCAGGCAGGGGTGGGGGAGGGAAGGCGGTTAGATGGGTGGAGGCTGGGTGGGGGTAAAGGAAGATCACCCCCAACAGTGGGGTGGGCCAGGCAGGGATGGGTGGGGTGGGGAGGGGAGGAGGTTAGGCTGGAGGAGGAAATTAGGTTGGGTGGGCCGGGTTAGGCGGGGGGGAAGGAGAATAGGCGGGGGGGGGAGGTGGGCCAGGCAGGGGTGGTGTGCTAGAGGCCGCCCGCACGCACCGTGCGCCTCACGCCACCGTGCTACCGCTGACCGTGCCCGGTACCACCGCGACACGACACCCCCGCTATGCCTGACTTTGCCTCTGTAAAAGTGAGAACTCGTATAGTGTTTTTAAAAAATATTTATGTTCATCATTAACGATAAACAATTTAACTAATGATTCATTATTTTAATTACCTACCAATAATACTTGTCTAGCTATGTTCCGAGGCTTACTATATAGGTACATAGTTACTATTAGGCAGGCCCAGCTTCAAGGGGGGACTACGGGTACAGCTGTACTGGGCCCCCGACTTAAGGGGGCACATCGCTCCATCTTTCCTCCCAGCGAGTCGCGTCCGGAGCAGCGGGCGACCCACGTAGGCCCGGGTGGGGCAGGGTGCAGGCGGCGGCCCACAAACGATCGGAGTACGGGGCCCCAAAATTTCTGTTGCCGGCCCTGAGCATCCCCCTCCTGCTGTAGCTGGGGACGGGCTCGGTCTCCATGGCTCCCGGCACTTCCGGTACTGGCAGTTCGGGCCGGAAGCGGAAGTGGAAGCTCGGTCCCAGAAGCGAGGTGCGGTGCCAGCCCAGTGCCTGACTGGTGCTGGCCGCAGCGCAGCGAGACCCCGGACGGGGCGGCCCGGTCCCTCCCTCCCTCCCGCCACAGGGGCCGGGCCCAGCATGGCCTTCGCCGGCGGCCGCGATGCACCCAACTTCACCGTGCTCAAGCGGCTGGCCCGGGACTAGCTCATCTACCTGCTGGAGCAGGTGAGCGCCGGGCCGGACCGGGACCATCCCTGCGGGACCGGGACCATTCCCTCCGGATCCGCTCCCCTCCACGCCCGTCTCCGTCCCCACATCCGTCCCCGCCGGGCCGGACCGGGCCCATCTCCACTGGGCCGGACTGGGCCCGGGCTGCTCCCCTCCGGATCCGCTCCCCTCCACGCCCGTCCCCGTCCCCACATCCGTCCCCGCCGGGCTGGGCCCGCCAGGTTCGGGCCCGGAGGAGATGGCGTTTCCTGCCCAGATGCGTTGTCCCGGCTGGCGAAGGGTCTCTCAGGTTCCGGCCCCGGAACAGCTGCAGGCCGTTGAGCCCAGGACCTTCTGTGGGAGGGCAGCGGGATGTGCCCGGTAGCCGGTATTACTGCAGCGACCTCGGCAAGCCGGAGATTCCTGGCGCTCACTCCAGCCCGGGTAGCCGCACTTGTGTGGTGCGGCGGGAGCCAGTAGGCAGGGGAGTTACAGGCGGTTGTGGAGAGAGGCCTCTGGGACAGGTTTTTCTGGGCTTTCGCAGCAGGGAGCTGTGCCCTGGCACCCATGCTGCTCTGTTGGTTCCTCCCCCAGCTCCCTGGGAAGAAGGACCTGTTCATTGAGGCAGATCTGATGAGCCCCCTGGACCAAATCGCCAATGTCTCCATTCTCAAGGTACCCGCAGCTGCACCCTGGCCAGGGCAGTACTAAACCAAGGGGTTGCTTTAGGACACTGGACAGCGTGGCTGGCTGGGGGCCACGGGCAGCTGTTCACCTGGTTTTTTCAAATGCAGTGAGTTCAACCTCGTCCACATTTGTCCATGTGGCTAGCCATTTGCAGAAGTGGATTTGTCTGCACAGGGAGGCCCAGGACTAGATCCAGGGCAGTTCTGAGGGCGCAGGTCAGACCTGAGAGGTTGGCAGAGCTGTGTGTAGGGAGTTTCCTGCATTAGCCCACAGTGGAAACCTCTTGCTCCATGTCCTTATGTCTACAGTGCCCTGTGTGGTGATCGCTTGACACACTGCATCACCAGGCAGCTGAGGGGGGCAGACACAGGAGGGGGATCTGGCCTTGTGCCGCGGCTGGAGCCTGTGAAGGGGGCTTTTGAAATCAGCAACAAAAGCTACTCCAGTCTGTGCAGGGTTTGTAAGTTAACACTCTCCTCCCCTCCCATTTCTGTCTCTAGCAACATGAAGTGGACAAGCTGTACAAAGTGGAGAACAAACCCATCGTTCGCACGAGTGAGCAGTGAGTCTCTTCCCTGATCCCCAGGGCTCTGTGTGGGTCACTCCTGGAGTACTCTGCACCTCCACAGGCTTGCACTGTCCTCTGCCCAGGGGTCTGCCTCTCAGCAGTGCCGTGTCAGGCTCATGCCTGCTCCCAGGAGCCTGGGCCATGACTCTGTGAGCTGAAGGGGGTGGGCCTGGGCCCGGCCCCAGCACTGCTGGGGAGTGAGTGCTGAGAGGCTGTGGTGGGACTTGGGAGCAGAGATCTACGGGAGGGTTTGGTGATGTGAGAAGCAGAGCTCAGGCAGCTAGTCTAGGGGCTGTGCTCCCATCTCCTACCCTCAGCTCAGGAAGCTGCCTGCCTCACTGGGCCTGCTTTGGCTGTGTCTCTGGCTTACCAGGGAGGGTCCCATGGCATTCATGGGTGGGGAGGGGAGGGTCCTATTTTCTGTGTATGTCTTGTGTCCCTCCCCACCTCCCAGTTGGTGAGTCTCTGTCTGCCTCACTCCAGGTTGTGCTTCTTAGTCCGACCACAGATCAGGAACATGAAGTATGTTGCCGGTGAGTGGGACTGTGACTCGCAATCCGATATAGGGCCAGTGGAATGGGTTGGTTTTGGGTAGGACTGGCTGGCCGCATCCACTGGGGATATTGGCAGTTATGTGAGGGGGACAGTTGCTGGATTGTCTTTGGTGCTCTGGCAATGCCTAGCTGGTGCTGGCCAATCCCAAGAGAAGAGTGTTCGCGTCCGGGATAGGGTGACTTGGATCTCAGGGCACATCCTGCAGTCCGCTGGCTTGTCCGGCTGGTGTGTCACAGGCCCTGTGGGATCGCAGGGCCTCAGGCTTGTCTTGCACTGGTTTAACCTTAGGGTCTTTCGCGGCTCTAGTTAACCAGCGTCTTGTGCCTGCAGATATTGTCAATGCTGACAAGGCGGCGGGGAGGAGCCGGAAGTACAAGATTCTCTTCAGCCCCCAGAAGGTCAGTGTGGCTGTCCTCTCCATGCTGGGCACCAGCCCAAGCTTCCTCTTCCAGGGGAGGTTGGTAACTGGGGCTAATTTACTAACCCTGACAGAGCCTTGAACCCAGAGGAACTGCAATACCTCAGGCCCCTGCTCTCCCATGGGGGGCTGGCGTATAGGGGCTCTGATGCGCTGCTTCCCCTCCCTCCCAGATGGTCTATGAGGTGTGGCGGGAGCTGGTGGAGGAGAGCGAGGGCGACAGCCAAGCCAAGAGGCCTGAGATCAGCCATGTCTTCCTCTTGGACAGAGGTAGGGGATGGTCTGGAGCCCCGGGGTGGGTGGGGCTGGCTCTGGGGGAGGGACAGTGGGTTCTTTCTAGGAGTGCTGAGGGGCTTGTTCTTGGGCTGGGGGCAGCCAGCGGTAGGGGTGGGGGCAGGGGCGAGCCCAGCGTGTGCCCTGTGCCCTTGTTGCAGATGTGGACTACGTCACGGTGCTCTGCTCCCAGGTGGTGTACGAGGGGCTGGTGGAGGACACGTTCCGTATCAAGTGTGGTAAGTTGTGGGTGGCTGGCAGAGATGGCAGCGGGGGGGGGGGGGTGATTGCAGGGAGAGGAGGCACCTACACATCTCTGCCCTAGTCCATCCTCTTCAGCGGCTCCCCGAGGTGCGGGAGGGGGCCAGAGAGGCTGGGGGGGGACCTAACGTTGGCTGTTGCAGCCCTTTGACGGGGTGTGAGGGTTGGCACACGAGCTGTGTTGTGCTCTGGGCAGTTCCTTTGGCAGCTCTGCTCACTGCCCAGGTCCCCTCTGGGCACAGCCGGATGCTCCGTGCCAAGTGGCAGGACACTTGGCTCGTGTCAGACCAGTGGCCCCCCTTGCGGATGGCCCCTCTCCTCTGGGGGAGGGGCAGGCCAGCGATACGGGGTGGGCACCGAACAGCCCTGAGGACCCATCCCCAGGGATTCCCCTCGGGCACAGATGGCGCCCAGCTCTAGGGCTGCTGAGTGTGGCTGCATCCTGCTGGCCATGTGCGTGGCTCATGGAACCCCTGGGAGCGCCGCAGGGCAGAGCGTGGGGCAGTGCCCGGGGCGCTGTAACCATTCCCACTGCTCCCGGCAGGGAGCGTGGACTTCGGGCCAGACGTCACCTCCTCGGACAGGAGCTTCAAAGTGCTGCTCAATGCACAGGATAAGGTGAGCCCGGCTGACGTGCCTGCCCGGGGGGCAGAGGAGTGCTGGGGGGGGGGGTTGGACTGCCTGGGATGGGGTGGGGAGGCAGAGCCCGGTGCAGAGGTTGTAGAAATGGGGCTTTAGTACCAGTTCCTTTGCCCTGTAGAGCCGCGGTCCCCAGTATCCACCCTGCAGGCGTTGAGCCATTCTGGCTGCCCATGCTGTGACCCAACCTGCAGCCTTTGGAGGCCCAGTCGCTGGAGGTTTCCTGGCTGCCCCCTTAGCCAGGGCGCCCTGTCTGTCAGTCTGCTGGGCTGCAGGGAGCTGCCAAGCCAGTGCTGTCTGAATGCTGGGTCCCCGGCGTGTCTCTGGTCCCAAACCAGTGCTGTCCAAATGCTGGGTCCCCGGCGTGTCTCTGGTCCCAAACCAGTGCTGTCCGAATGCTGGGTCCCCGGCGTGTCTCTGGTCCCAAGCCAGGCCCTGGCCGAGCGGCTGACCCCGTTGTGACTGTTCCGGTGCAGGTGTTCAGCGAGATCTGCAATGAGCACTTCTCCAACGTCTTGGGCTTCCTGAGGCAGAAGGCGCGGAACCTGCAGATGCAGTACGACGTGAGTGGGACGGGGTCACCCAGGGCATGGCCACCAGGGACCCCTGCCCTGGAGCAGCCCCACCAGCTGCCAGGGGCTGCGGCCGCTCCGGGCTGGGCCCTTTGCTCCCCACCCTGTTGGGGGAGGGGAGGGGCCCTCCCTTTCCTGAGGCGCGGTGCTCAGACGCTCTCTCCTCCTGCAGCGACTACCAGGGCAGGCTGGGCAGGTGGCTCGACCACTCAGCCAGGCCAGGGGCAGCTGGCGTGTGAGGCCGTCTCTCTCTGTGCCCCCGGGGGCCCCATGCCCGGCTGCGGGGGCTCAGGCTGCGGGGGGGGGGGGAGGGGGGGCTGCCTGGCCCCACGGTTCTTGTGCTCTGATTTCTCCGGTCTGGGGCGTGCAGATATTGGCACCTGCGAGTCCATCATGAAGAAGAAAACCAAGCAGGATTTCCAGGAACTGCTCAAGACCGAGTACTGTGAGTGTGACACCGGCCTGGGCTCTCCCACCGCCTGGGGGCCTGTGACGGTGCTATTCCTGGTGGGGTCCAACTGTGAGTGTCAGATCAGGACAGATTGCTTCCAAAGGGGCAACTACAGCCCAAAGCTGGGGTTTTTCCACTCTAATGTGAACCAAACCAGCCAAACAGAAAAGACTTTGGTTTCGGCCCACTGGCTAACCACAAGTCACACAAGCAATTCCCTTAGACACTCCAGGTTCCCAGTATCACCTCCAGCAGCCACCTGTCCTGGGGATCAATGGCTATGAAAACCAATACCCCAAATAAAGAAAACGGTTCTCCCCAATTCCAAAGAATCAGGCCCCAGACCCAGGTCAATATACAAATCAGATCTTCCCACAAATCACGCTGTTGCCAATCCTTTAGAATCTAAATTCTAAAGGTTTATTATGCAAGGAAAAAGGTATAGGTGAGGGTAGGAAAGGTTAAAAGAAATCAATTACATGCAGTAATGGCACATCTCTTGGTTCAGGCTTGCGGCAAAGGTAGAGTAACTGCAGGTTTAAATCAAAGTCTTTAGAAAGCATTCCCTTTAGGGATGGGTCAGAGTTCACCTGTGTAGCAAAGTCCATTCAGAGCTGTAAGGAAGACAGGCTGGAGGTAGAAGACCAAATGGAGGACGTTCTTCCAGGCTTTATAGACTTCCTCCTGTGGGCGAAGACCCTCCTCCTTCTTATGCAGAGTCTGGTTGCAAACTGAAGGTTCACAGCCACATGGTCCAATTACCAGACTCTCAATGTTTCAGTTTTTGCCCAGGCATGTCCCATAACTGGGGAAGCTCCTCTCCTCGGGTGTGGACAAAGTTCATTGTGCAGTTGATGGCCCTTTAATGGGCTTGAGTTAGCACCAGCCTGTCTGAGATTTCACCCAGGAGCCAAGCCTAAGTTTGAAGTACAGGCACCTTCTATCCAATATCCATAACTTCAGTTCCAAAATAGATACACACATATGGTCATAGACACCTGTTATGACCCCCTTCACATAATATTTGGTACCCCAATGATCTATATGGTACCAAATTATTCCAGTAATGTGACACCGCCCCGCTCCCCTCATGGCGGAGGCGCTCCCCGGCCCCTCGCTCTGCGCCCCCGGCCGCTCCCGAATCCGCCCGTCCCGATTCAAACTCCCCGCCCTGGCCTGCACATTGGCTGCTGGGCTGCGTTACGTCCCAGCAAACCCCGCCTACAACCGCCGCTACGGCCTCGCCCTGCCTGCGGCCTGGCCCGCGGTCAATCTGCGTCCCTCCCCGCCGCTTGCCCCTCCCCTTCCCACAGGTCGGGCAACCAATAACAAGTAACCTCCCCAGCGCCGTCAGCCAATGAAGAGACAGTAAGGGAAAGCGGCGAGACGCTCTCAGCCGGGAGGAGGGCCTGCTGCTTGCGGGAGCCGTCAGCGCAACGGGATCACGTGGCCGCACAGCTCCGCCCCCAGACACGTGGGGGGGGGGGTCTCTCTGTGCCCCTCCCCACGCCAGGGATAGGACACCCCAGCATGCGGCAGAGGCAGGGCCTGAGCCCCTCCCCTCGCCCTGCCTCACCTACACCACGATGTGGGCGAGGCTCGCTTTCTGACCACGGGGGGGCTGTGGACAGAGCGGGGGGAGCAGGCCATGGGGGGGGGGCTGTGGACACAGCGGTGGGGGCAGGACATGGGGGGGCTGTGGACAGAGCAAGGGGCAGGTCATGGGGGGCCTGTGGACAGAGCGGGGGGGCAGGCCATGGGGGGGCTGTGGACAGAGCGGGGGAGCAGGCCATGGGGGGGCTGTGGACAGAGCGGGGGGGGCAGGACATGGGGGGGCTGTGGACAGAGCGGGGGGGGCAGGACATGGGGGGGCTGTGGACACAGCGGGGGGGGCAGGACATGGGGGGGCTGTGGACACAGCGGTGGGGGCAGGACATGGGGGGGCTGTGGACAGAGCGGGGGGGCAGGCCATGGGGGGGCTGTGGACAGAGCGGGGGGGCAGGCCATGGGGGGGCTGTGGACAGAGCGGGGGGGCAGGCCATGGGGGGGCTGTGGACAGAGCGGGGGGGCAGGCCATGGGGGGGCTGTGGACAGAGGGGGGAGCAGGCCATGGGGGGGCTGTGGACAGAGGGGGGGGCAGGACATGGGGGGGCTGTGGACACAGCGGTGGGGGCAGGACATGGGGGGCTGTGGACAGAGCGGGGGGCAGGTCATGGGGGGGGCTGTGGACAGAGTGGGGGGGCAGGACATGGGGGGGCTGTGGCCACAGCAGTGGGGGCAGGTCATGGGGGGGCTGTGGCCACAGCGGTGGGGGCAGGTCATGGGGGGGCTGTGGACAGAGTGGGGGGGCAGGACATGGGGCTGTGGACACAGCAGGGGAGCAGGATACGGGGGGGCTGTGGACACAGCGGGGGGGGGCAGGACATGGGGGGGATTGTGTATCCCCCTCATAACACCCCAACTGGGTCACCCTGTGACAGGAACAGGCAGCAGGTGTCAAACAAACACAGGGGAGTGTTTCTTCACCTGACCACCGTCAACCTGTGGAACTCCTCGCCAGGGAATACTGTGAAGGCTAAATGTCCATGTGGGGTCACAAAATAACTAGCCGAGTTCCTGGCAGATAAGGTCCATGGATGGCTATTAGCTAAGATGGGCATCCCCATGCAACCCCATGCTCTGGGCTCCCCAAGTCTCTGACTGACAGATGCTGGAAATTGAGGCTAGAGGATGAATCACCTGATAATTGTCCTCTTCTTTTCATTCCCTTGGAAGCATCTGGTATTGACCAGTGTTGGAAGACAGGATACTGGGCTAGATGGACCATTGGTCAGACCCAGTATGGCTGTTTTTTTATGATGAACTTATGAGGTGTATAAATACTTGAGGAATTATGTAATAGTTATTCCGATTCTTCATTTTTAATGTTGGAAAATGGTGAATGACGTTTACTAGATGAAGATTTTATTTGTTTTTGCTTGTGGCGTTTGGTTGAAAACTGGAATTCAATTAAAATACACAACAACATTTTAAAAGAGCTATTTGTTAATTTTAAAAAATTACCTTAAATGTATTGGGATCATAAGAAAGAAATAAGTTTATCAAAACATGTTTTGCATTTAAAACTGATGTATTACATAACAGTGTTTCGATGGGAGTAGCTGCAGATCCTCTACTTGAAGATAAAAGACACTTGGTGAATGGTGTTTTGTCTGTTTTGCTCTCCACTAAACAAGACATGTGAGAGTTTTCTTTGTGGCTGGGACCCTTGGGTCTATGACCAGCCCTGGTTTTTGAAGTGTAAGTGGTTTAACCCTCCCTGGTAGCACGGGGATGGAGCTGAGCAATGAGGTTCAAGACTTCTCAGATTCCAGACAAACTCCTGAGCAGAGCAGGAGCAGCAAATGAGAGAGTTGGGGAGGAAGTGTGGTTCCTTCTCTTCCAGATATGGCTGCATACTAGGTAGTGAACATATGGACAATGAAGACAAAACTGCTGTGACGTGCCTTGGATGTGCTCTGCTCTCTTTTCTGCCAGAAAGTTCTGGTGGTGGCTGTACTGGTGGAGAAAACATGGTGTTAGAGACCAAATTTCAGTGCTATGTAGCATCCAAGCAAAGACTTCTTAGACAACCGGATTCAGAAATAATTGCCACTAGGAGAAAGGTCATCTGTAAAAGAATTGGACAGAAGGATTAAAGAAGTGGACTGCCAATTTGTGACCAAGAGGGGGAAGAGAGATGCCTTCGTGGATAGAAATATTGAATTACTCAGTTACTCAGCAAGTCCCTTTTAGCTTCAAGCACAGGATCTTCAGGATGATTAAATACTTCTCATGAAGCAGAATGATGTATTGTATCCTGTGAGGATGAAGTAGAACTTTTCAGTCCACTGGTGACTAAAGGCAGAAAAAGGCAAACCTAATTCTGGGGTGTATTAGCAGGAGTGTTGTAATCAAGACTCGAGAAGAATTATTCTTCTTGACCTCTGAGGATAGGACAAGAAGCAATGGGCTTAAATTGCAGCAAGAAAGGTTTAGGTTGAGAGTTAAGAAGCTTTTCCTAATGTTCAAGGTGCTTAAGCACTGGAATTTATTGCCTAGGGAAGTTGTGGAATGTCCATCATTGGAGATTTTTAAGAGCAGGTTAGACAAAAACCTGTCAGGAATGGTCTAGATCAGGGGTCGGCAACCTTTCCGAAGTGGTGTGCCGACTCTTCACGTATTCACTTTAATTTAAGGTTTTGCGTGCCGGTAATACGTTTTAACGTTTTTTAGAAGGTCTCTCTCTATATATAGACTTTTGAAGACATTTAGTTAGTACCATACAACATCCTGTTATTTTTTTTTAAAAAAGAAGAGCACTAACAGTAAAGCATATATTAAATGGATTTAAGAACTGGCAAACTGACAGATCTCAAAGTAGTCATCAACAGGGAATCCTCATTGAATGGGGATGTTTCTAGTGGTATTCTACGTGGATAAATATTAAGCCAAATACTATTCAACACTTTGATCAGTGATCTGGAGGTAAATATAAAATCACTGCTGATAACATTTGCTGATGAGACAGACTGGTGGAGTTCAGTTTCAGTTCTGCAGAAAAGGACCTAGGAGTTGCAGTGGACGAGAAGCTGGACATGAGTCATCAGTGCGCCCTTGTTGCCAAGAAGGCTAACAGCATTGTGGGCTGTACAAGTAGGAGCATTGCCAGCTGATCAAGGGACATGATTGTTCCCCTCTATTCGACATTGGTGCAGCCTCATCTGGCGTAGTGTCCAGTTCCGGGGCCCACACTACAAGAAGGATGTGGAAAAATTGGAAAGAGGACAACAAAAATGATCAGGGGCCTGGAGCACATGACTCATGAGGAGAGGCTGAGGGAACTGGGATTGTTTAGTCTACAGAAGAGAAGAATGGGGGGGGGGGATTTGATAGCTGCTTTCAATTACCTGAAAGGGGGTTCCAAAGAGGATGGATCTAGACTGTTCTCAGTGGTATCAGATGACAGAACAAGAAGTAATGGTCTCAAATTGCAGAGGGGGAGGTTTAGGTTGGATATTAGGAAAAACTTTTTCAATAGGAGGGTGATGAAGCACTGGAATGGGTTCCTAGGGAGGTGGTGGAATTTCCTTCCTTAGAGGTTTTTAAGATCAGGCTTGACAAAGCTTGGCTGGGATGATTTAGTTGGGGTTGGTCCTGCTTTGTGCAGGGAGTTGGACTAGAACCTCCTGAGGTCCCTTCCAACCCTGATATTCTATGATTCTATGAGTGGTAACTAATGATGAGGACAGGGCAGCCAAACGGTGATCTGCAAATCCCATGTGTGTTAATACAGACAAGTGTGAAGCTATCCATCCAGGAACATGAAATGCCAGGTACAGCTACAGAATGGGGTCTGTCTCCTGGAAAGCAGTAACTCTGAAAAGGATTTGGGGTCCTACTGGATGAGCAACTCAACATGAACTACCCGTGTGCAAAGGGTTAATTAATGTAATCATTAGGTGTGAGAAAAGGGGACTAGGGAGGTGATTTTTACCTCTGTACAACACTCGTGAGACCAGTATGTGGTGTTTTAGATGCTGCTTGTAACTCTTAGGACTGGGGGTCTGTAGGACAGGAAACAGGAAGGAGGGGGGAGGAGTTGAGCCACGCCTGAGTTAGAGCTACAGAGGGGTGCAGCAGCAGCTCTGTGAACAGGTTCCACTGTTGTTAAATAAAGTCTGTTAAAGTTTGCTAGTACCTTGCCTGCTTGATACAACACAGTACTGGAATATTCTGTGCACTTGCACATTTTTAAAGAGGTGTTTGAAAAATGGGACAGGGTGTGTAAAGAACCAGAAATTTTCTTTCAGGGCTGGAGAAAATGCCCTTCAGTGAGAGACTTGGAGCTCTATATGTTCAGTTTACCAAAAAAGACTGAGAGGTGACTTGATTACTATGTCTAAAAGTACCTTCCCTGGATGAAAATACTGAGTACTAGAGAGGACTTTCACCTCGAGGAGACAAGCAGAACAAGAGACGAAAGGGTCACTCACCCTGTGCAGTAATTGTGGTTCTTTGAGATGTGGAACATCCATAGGGGGACAGCACAAAGAAGAGCCCAGGAATGGAAGCTAAATTCAAATTAGATGCAGATGTTCAACAGGGAGAGTGATTGGTGCAAGGGTTAAACTCCAAATGCCAGCGGTGGATTCTCTGTCTCTTGATGGCTTCCAATCCATACTGGAGCTTTTCTGGAGCATGTGTTTGCCAAACCCAAGTTACTGGGCCCAGTCGGAATGACTGGGAGAAATGTAAGGACCTGTGTTACACAGGAGGTCAGAATAGATGATCTAGGGGTCGCTTCTGACTTGCTATTCACTGTAGTTAATGCATGGCACTGACTGTTTCTGGACACCATGTCCTTTAAGTTCTTAAAGTGACAGATCTCATCCCCTCACCTCATTTTTATTCCTAGGTTGAGGGGGGAATACAAAGTGACAATTCTCAGTCAGTTTCTCACCTTTGAATGAACTCTTACAAATGAGAAAGTGAGGGATTATTGTGACCTACAACAATAGGATGGGTTGTAGGTCACTGATGATGCGTGGCAGATAGAATTCTGAAGTGTATTTGAATGCTAACAGTAGTGTTGGAATACGAGAGAGAGAGAGAGAGAGAGAGAGAGAGAGAGAGAGAGTCAGTTACAGCCTGGATTAGAGCAATGGTTCTCAAACTTTTTGAGACCGCGACCCCTTTTCTGGCTGTGTCGGCGCGGCGCAACCCCTCCGGTCCCTGCCGGGGGCAGGCTGCTGGCTGCGCCCCGGCCCGCCGCGGCCGGGTGGACGGCTGCGTCCCGCCCCCCCCCTCACCCCCCGCCCTGCCGCGAGTTGAAGCGGTAGGAGCTCGCGACCCCCCCGGGGAGCACTCGGCGACCCCCCAGGGGGTCGTGACCCTCAGTTTGAGAAACCCTGGATTAGAGTAATTCAGAATGGGCTGTAGGTTGACTGTACCTTGTTTTTCTCATCCGAGAGAGCCTAGCTCCATCCAGACTAGACACCTGCTAGGGTGAGTACCCAGTATTTTTCTTTTTTCCCTGAATTTCCCAACAGTGAAATAGATCCGTGTTCCAAAATGCAGTTGTACAGGTTTTGTTACTCTTAGAAGGGAGGAAGGAGCATGGGAATCAGTTAGTTAGATTTGGGGGAAAAAATGGAAATCATCTGAATGAAAGCAATTTCTCTTTTCTCTCCTATTTACAGGCCTCAGAGAGGCAAGTTGAGATTCTGGGTGAAAGGGAAACAAGGAGACAAGAAAACACCCAGGGAGAAGCTTACGACCCAGTCTGAGCTGCTTCAACTGTATGCAGAGCAAGAGGAACCAGGCATAGAGATGATTCCTGGCCTCCAGCTTGGTGAAGGTAAATGTTGGGGGAGGGATATGTGGCAATTTTGCCAAGCAACTTCCAGGTATTTTGAGGGTCTGCAAAGTTGTACTCGATGTAGTCGCTTGGAGACACAGACCATAGCCATTTTGAAACTGAACAGTAAGAGTTAAACAATGAGTTAAACAAAGTTCATTTAACTGATGTAAAATACATCTAGAGACTGTTGTGATCAAGCAGATATTTTACAGCTTCCATGTTGACATTTTGTAGCAGGGTTGGACAAGCTCTCTTTTATCAAGAAAAACTTCAAAATGTATAATTCAATTCTTGATAGCGAGTGAATGAGGCTATGTATAATTAGAGTGATGGAATGAGGGTGCATGCTAGTTTTTACTGCAGAATTAGAGAATTTCCCTCGGTAGGTCGGGTGAGCACATAGGGTGCAGGATTGAGGACAGGAAACACATTGATTGCTTTAAAAAAAATTAGGCTAAATAGTCAAAACAATGACATAATTCCAAACAAGAAACTTTGATTTGTAAATACGTGTGCCAATAATTTAAGAGAAGAAAACTATAAATGTGGTATTGTTGTTTTAAGATAACTTCAAGCATCTGAAAGCGAAGAAATTCAGCTCTACCTGGCTTTGGAGCTGTAGCTTTAGAAAGGTCACACACATTAAATTTGATGTCTAGCTCACAACTAAGCCTTCCATTCCAGCTGAGCCTAAAAGCTACATTACTGCCGAGTACCTTCTCTCTCGTTTTCTTATCTAATGTGCTGGGATCTTGACAGAAAATGCTTCTGAAAAACATTTTCTCTTCTCTTGAGAATCTCCTTCTGGACTCTGTGGGAGGCAACAGAATTAGGATACAGAGATGTTCTCCCTTGTGGAGGGCTGCTGTTTTCTCCATAAGTTGCAGGAAATGCTGTCTAATAATACTTGGAACATTCCATTTTGAAAGTGCTGTACAACCATTAAATAACTAATTCTCATTGCATCACTTTGAGGTAGGCAGGTGTTCTCCCCCTTGGACAGAGGAGGAAACAGGCAGAGAGGCTAGGTTGATTCCACTCTGATCAGTGGTGTACAAATATGACACTTTCATACTCTACTCCCTGTGAATATTCAGAGTAATATCTTCTAACTTTAGTGACAATTTTCCCCCTCCTGGTTACCCTATCGTGACCGCTGTATCAGTACAGCTCGGAGAGAATGAACTGGGTTCTCGTCTGGTTTTGCACTTTATCAGCAGAATTGTTCTCTAAGTTCACATCACAGAATTGGTGATGGTGGGGAGAGAGAGATTCCAGCTTGATTTTTCAGGGCCTGGCATTGGGTAAAATTATCTTTATTATTTGTGCACTGAGCACATTTGAGAAGACGTTTTTGAGACTAAATATTGCAGCATTTTAAGTTTAATAATTAAAAGTGATAAGAAATTAACCACACGATGGCACTTCTGGGCACTCAAAAAATAATCCGAATCTACATTTCTCTTTCCTAACTTTTAATTACAGAGTTAGGTCCACATCACCTGACACCCCCAAGGAGTCCAGAGCTGTCAGGCATCCAGAGAAGGGAATTTGAAGAGAACAAGGAGCCATCTCTCAAAGTGACGCGCAGCGTGAAGATCAGCACTGCTGCAAAGGTATGCAGGGCACCCGTCTACCGCCTCCTCTTTGCTTCTTGAAATGGGGTTGACACACTTCACACATCGCATCTCTGGGATGGGGCTGTAGACTGTCAAAGTGGGCAGCCACATTGCAAAGCCTAGGGGATGAGGCAGGCTGCAGGCCTCCAGGAAAAAGAAGTGTAATGCTTTGAACCTCTGGTTGTTCAGCTGGCAGCCTCTGAAAAGTGGGACACTTATTCTGCTCCTCTGGAAGTGTGGGGGTAGCAGAGGGTCATATGCACTTTGTGGTGTATTTGAGATGATTTTCCTCATTTAAGGGCGAGAAAAGGCAGAGGAACATAGCACCTGTATAGAGCTTACCAACCTCACCAAGAGTCTTCCAGTGCCTCCTTCTGGGGGCAATCATGCCTTAAAAAGAAAGGTGTTCCTACATTCTGCGCCTCCCCCAGTGACCACCTGCCCAACTCCCTCTCTGCTCCGGCTGCCACTGGAGAGCCTCTGCGGGGGCTGGAATGGGGAGGTGAGGGTCTCCAGATTGCAGATCAGTGTGGCAACCAGCTGATGTCACAGAGCAGCTGGAACCTAGCACAGTGCACACCCTACTCTCACATCCACACTGCCATTCACACACACAGGTGCCTCGCTCCCTGCTCCTTCCACCCTGCAAGTGAAACCAGTTGTTCTGGAGAGGAGACCCAACCTCTCTCCTCTGGCTCCCATGCTGCAGCTCATCCACAGTCCTCAGGACAAGGTTCTTGTGGGCCACAGTTCTTGGACAGGATGTGAAAGTCCGGGCAGTTTTTCAAAGTCCGGGGCTCTCAGCAGAAGCAGGGCAGTTGGCAGTTATGCAGTTAGGGTTGAATTTTCAAAATCACCCAACTGACTTTTGAAAATGGGATTTTGGCTCCTAAGTTACTGACACGCTTTTGAAATGTTTCCCATAATGCCTGTGTCTGCAAGTCACAGTGTGCACTGGCAGTGTGTGAGTGGCCGAGAACGTGGAATGTCCAGGCTTGCTGCAGGTCTGGATTGAAGGGAACCGGCAGAGCTGTGGAGGGGGATGCTCGGGGTTGTGGCAGGTCAGGATTGATACTGCTAAGCAGCCACTCGCTTTCTGCAGTGTTATTTTATCCAAGATGGCTCGGACTGAATATAGATTTGAGGATATAAATTGGAGAGAATTCAGCAGACTTTAACTTGAACTAATACTCTCTGATTTAATTATTATCTTTAAATCTCTTTTAAATACATCTTAGGTGCCAAAAACAGAGAGAGAAAAGAGAAGAAAAGAAGAAGCAGATGTGGTAAGTTGAAATCTCTGGGCTCTAGTGTTAAAGAATTGAAGTCTGCATGGTCAGAAAGGAATCATGCTGATCGCAATCTCTGTGCCTACATTTGAACATTGTAACTTACTAAGAACAAGCCTCAATGAAAGAGAGATTCAACAATATACTGGGAAAACTAATGAGATTAACTAGTTTTGCTTTTATCTGTCTCCTTTTTGGCTTTTCTTTTTATTTCAACCTAATTTCAATTACACTGGCTGGTAGCAAGTACAATATAACGTATAATTAAGGCTGTGATTTAGTCATGAAAGTTATGGAGCCATAACTGCCAAAGATGTCTGTGACTTCAGATAGCGCTGGCTGGGAGCTGCAGGTCCCCTGCTGCCTGCAGAGCCTGGAAGTTGCAGGGTATCCTCACAGCTCCAGGGTGTCAGGTGCCCCCCCCCCCAAAGCTCCAGGCTCCAAAGCTCCCAAAGCTCCAGGCCACCAACAGAGGGGGGACCATGTTGCTCCGAGCCCCCAAGAGTAGTGGGGGCCCCTGGAGCTCCCAGCCCGCCCGCAGCTGCCCAGGCTCCCCATTTTGTCATGGATATTTTTAGTAAAAGTCAGGGACACGTCACAGGCTTCTGTGAATTTTTCATTATTGCTCGTGACCTGTCCCTGACTTTTACTAAAAATATGCATGACAAAATCTTAGCCTTATAACAAATAATGGAATGTATCCGTTTGTAATATGCAGCAGAGACTAATATTAGCCTAGATGTCCATCGTGTAAAATTCAGAAAGTTCTTGTGACATCAGGTCAAAGGAATATGATATTTTTAGCTCCCAGCACCCGGTGTTAGCTGAAGTCATGGAGGTCTTTGGAAGCTATGGATTTAGAAATGGAGTCATCTGCTTTAAAGATGCTCTGCCATCTGCTGGAGAAGTAACAGAACTGCAGCTAAAAGCCCAATTTACAGAAGTAGATAAATACCGTATATGCGTTTAGGGCTACACTACCCGGCGGGTAGTGTTCGATGTATCGGGGATCAATTTATTGTGTCTCACCTAGATGCGATAAATTGATCCCCAAAAGCGCTCCCGTTGACTCCGGAGCTCCAGCTCCGCAAGAGGAGTAAGTGGAGTCAACGGGGGAGCCGCCACGGTCGACCCGCCGCTGTGGGGGCGGCCAGGCAAGTTGAACTAAGATAGTTCAGTTCAGCTACGTGAATAGCATAGCTGAAGTTGCGTACCTTAGTCCGAACCCTCCCCCCCAACTAATGTAGGCCTGAGATAGCTGTATCCCAGCTGCAGATGTTCAGATTGGCCGTCAGTTGTTTAGGAACTTGAATGCTGATTTCAGATTCCAAATACAGTTTTCTGATGTCCATTCAGGTTGCTAAGGTTTGAAGATTGGGCTCATCAAAGTAAAAAGAGCAAGGAACAAGCAGATCTTTCCATATTGGTGCACTGGTAATACACTTAAGGCATTAGAGTTTCATTCTCACAGCTTGACGTCACCAGAACTCAAGGGAAATATTTCCTTGTGCATTCTATCCCTGCAGCTCGAGATCCACCAATTTGTGTATTTGGTTTGATTTTATGCAGGCACCGGCCTAGTCTGCTAGTTGTGAAAGATCTTACAAGTAAATTGCTTCAGAAAAGAAAATGCAGATAATACACTGGCTCAGACAAAAACACACATCTCTTTTGGCAGAGTCTGTGACGAAGAAGATCTGTCCCATATTCATTCCTAACAAAGAAGCAGGGCTGTCCAAAGGCTCCAAGTACTGACAGTTAACTCACCCATTGTGCCGCAGGCTGTTTATCGAGCTCCCTGTCATGTGACCCACTAAATGTTCAATCTTGTATTTTGTCCTAGGTGGAAGAGCATAATGGTCACATCTTTCAAGCAACCCAGTACAGCATCCCCACATACTGCGAGTACTGCTCCTCCTTGATCTGGATAATGGACAGGGCTTCTGTTTGTAAATGTAAGCATGGACCATTCAGCTTGTCTTGTGTTTGTTTCCTGGTGATGCTCCTAAGGATCCCCAGTATATTTCCCGCTTCCTTCCCATGACATCCTGAGGCCATAAGAACAGAGGACCCATCTAGGCTGCTCCTGAAATCAGCCAGTAAAGGTCACTGTAGCGCACAGTGCAGAAAGGAGACACCAGCTGTGGGAATTGTGTCTGGGCCTCTCACACAAAACTGCAAATCCACTGCTGGTTCTTGAAGCTACTCATGTAGTGGTTAATTCGATTATAGACTATCAGGGTTGGAAGGGACCTCAGGAGGTCATCTAGTCCAAACCCAACTAAATCATCCCAGGCAGGGCTTTGTCAAGCCTGATCTTAAAAACCTCTAAGGAAGGAGATTCCACCACTTCCATCAGTAACCCATTCCAGTACTTCACCACCCTCCTAATGAAAAAGTTGTTCCTAATATCCGATCTTTATACAGACAGCGAAAAGACTACAAAAATATTATCAGGGGCTAAATACTGAGCTACAGTAACCAAGTCTTGGCACTTGGGATATGTGGTCGTTTTCAGTCTGCAGAATTTCTGATGCCCTGATGTGCCTAACACCAATTAATCCAGTTTAGAGTACTTAAATTGGACCTTTCTGGGCATGAGAAAAAGTTCAGAGAACTGGGGGTTTTGTCCATTGTTTTAATTTCTCTGGTGCCTCTGAAAATCGAGAGTGGCTTTTTGATGGGAGGGGAAGGGCTGAAGTACTGTTTTCATGATACTTTAGTACAAAATTGGATACAGGGAGAAGTGAAATCAGATTATATTTCCAACCCAGTCAAGCAGATCCAAATCTAATAGTTCAGAGAAGCGTCTAAACTTGTGGAATATCTTCTGAACCAATCCTCCAAACTTGGGAATTGTGCCAAAACATTTGAACTGTCATACCTTTTCAAAATAAAGGCTTTGATTTTCATTTATTAGGGCTGTTCATGCTAATAAGGTATTTCAGGGCCCAAGTGGTATATTGAGTGCAGAAGTGTCCATTTATGAATCCATATTGTGTGTATTGCTAGCTTCTAGCTGTAAAAATCAGATCCAAAATATCAAGCAGAGGCTGTAAAATGTGCACAACACCAAGTCTCTGCACAAACATTTGCTAATTAACTTGTATTGTGGCTTTACTAATTTGACGTTTTGAGTCCACCCAGTCCAGTTAGGGATTCTATCACCGCTTGCTCTGTATCTTTGGGACCCTTTGTGCTGTGCAGTTGTGGTTCGATTCCCTGACACAAGTAGCCTCCTCACAAACATAAGATCTCACCTTGGCTCTCACCAGCCTAATTCCACTTTGCAGGGTGCACCAACAAACAGCCCTTCAGTCCAAAATATCTTCTTCCCAATTTCTTAATTACCAGATACTTGGCCCAGTCCCCTCTGGTTCCACTCCCAAAGTTGTGAAATAAGCCCCCTAGTTAACAGCTCTGTTTGGCGCACACACTCCATGCAGTTTGCACATTAGAGATTTGCTTGGGATAAAACTATACAAAAAGTATATGAAATGGAAAAGCAGCAGACTGAAAGATGAAATAGGAAGGGAAAATAAACATCTACACGTTACATGGAAAGTAAATGGAAAGACACAACCTCAGGCTGTATGCAGGGCTGGCGACAGGGGGGTACTACGGGTAGAGCTGTACCGGGGGGGGGGTAGTGCCAGCTGGGCTGGGGGGGCCCCAAACGATCAGAGTAGGGGTCCCCCAAATTTCTGTCGCCGGCTCTGGGCTACCCCTCTGAAACTAAACCTCAGGCTGTACATTTTCATATCAGATAAAAATCCTTTTTCAAATAAGAGGTACCTATTGCTTTAAAACCGTTTCCCAGCTATAGAAGGGATCCGTGTTTGAGATATTTGTCTCAAGCCTCCTGCCTTGAGACAAATATCCCCCAAGTTCAGGATGATCTTCAGTTCAAACCCCTTCCATTTGAAAAGGATTTGCAGTTCTGTTTTTTAGTCACTATAGATCGGGGTGGGCAAACTTTTTGGCCTAAGGGCCATATCGGGGTTCAAAATCGGATGGAGGGCCGGGTAGGGAAGGCTGTGCCTCCTCAAACAGCCTGCCCCCCATCCAACCAACACCCCCTTCCCGTCCTTTGACTGCCCCCCTCAGAATCTCCGACCCATCCAACACCCCCTCCTGCTCTTTTCCCCTGATCGCTCCCTCCAGAGTCCCCCTCCACCATAATTGCCCCCCCAGGACCTCATCCCTTATCTAAGCCCCCTTGCTCCTTCTCCCCTGACTGCCCCCTGCCAAGATACCCCCACCCTAACCATCCCCCCCGAAACCCCAGCCCATCTAAGCTCCCCCCGCTTCTTGTCCGCTCACTACTCCCTCCAGAGACGGCCCGCCCCAACCCCTCCCCAAGATCCCACCCCCTATCTAAGCCCCCTGCTCCTTGTCCCCTGACTCCCCCCAACCCCTAGCCACACCCCTGCTCCCTGAAAGGCCCCCTGGGACTCCCACGCCCTATCCAACACTCCCAGTTCCCCGTCCCCAGACCACCCCCTGAGACCTTCTGCCCCTTATCCAGCCCCTTGGCCCCCTTACCACACTGCTCAGAACATCATGTCTAGCTGGAGCCAGACCAGATACGCTGCCGTGCCGCTCCGCCAGAGCGCACAGCCCCGCCCTTCTGCAGCACGCTGAGGTTGCGGGGGATGGGGACAGCAGGGGAGGGAAGAGGAGCTAGCCTCCCCAGCTGGGAGCTCAGGTGGGCCAGTTAGGAGGGGCCCACGGGCCAGATGTGACCAGTGGGCCATAGTTTGCCCACCCCAGCTATAGATATTCAAATTAGGGAAAACTCCCTCCTTTCTTCCTTTCTGTAGAATGGGGTTTTCCTTTCAGTTTCAAGTTGTTCCCATTTGCTTTGATGGTTCCCCATTGTTTTTCCTGGGCTGGACAATGTCTCGGTGCTTGAAGCCAGTCTCATGGGACTGGGGAAGTCGCTCCTCTCTGCCTGATTGCTTCACTGCCCTGTTGTGAGGTGATGCTGAAGGACAGTTACAATTCTGTATACACACCCCTCCTTCGTAACCATAACCTGTACACATAGCTCCGAATGACTGTTCAGTGCATTACAAGCATTCATAAAAGATCTTACATGTGTAACCCTTCTGCCCTTCAGAATTGGCAGCAACAAGGGCCGGGTTCAGTAAATAGGGGTTCCCTCTCAACAATACAATGCAAACTGGCTCGAGCCCCCACCCAGTGACCTGGGAAAATCCTAACACACCCCTGGGCGCCTCAATGAGGCAATACTTCCCCTCTTGCGAGCACAGATCGGTGTAACAGAAGATCTTTATTAACATGAGGTAAATGACATCACTAAACTGGGAAAAACACCACACCTAGGGTTCATACACCAACCCGTGAGCAAATTGCCCCTCCCCAGCAAGTTTGGGCTGTGTCCTCTCCTGTGGGTTCAGGAGTCCAGCAACCCAAACGTCACCCAAAGTCCCACAAGTCCAATAGCCCAAAGTCCCTGGAGTCCAGCAACCCCAAAAGTCACCCAAAGTCCCAAAAGTTCAACAGCCCCAAAGTCTCTGGAGTCCCTGGTGGAAAGTCACTCTGCCGAGTCTTACCTCCCAGGCTGGGTGGAAGAGGAGAGCAGAGTGGAGGGTACCTTCATGAGGTCCGAGGCCGACGGCCCAGTCTCTCCGTGGGGTGCTGGTGGCTCCGCTAGCCGCCCTGCTAGCCGACTCAGGAACTGCTCTGCCCGCGGCTTGACTCTGCTCGCTGTCTCAGGAACTGCTCAGGAACTGCTCGGCCAGCTGTCTCAGGAACGGGTCAGCCGGCACCGGGACTGCTCGGCCAGCTGTCTCAGGAACGGGTCAGCCGGCACCGGGGCTGCTCGGCCAGCTGTCTCAGGAACGGGTCAGCCGGCACCGGGACTGCTCGGCCAGCTGTCTCAGGAATGGGTCAGCTGGCACAGGAACCGCTCTGCTTAGGGCCCCCCACTTAAGATAAAGCTCAGTGATTTTCAGCTCTTAAGTGATTTCAGCTCATAGCAGGGGGGCCTTAGTGCAGAGGCACCACCAGACCCAAAACAACTTCAGCTCCGTGGGCTGAAGTTAGACTCCTAAAGAAAGCAAAAGTCAGCTCTGACATTCCACAGGGGAGAGAGGCCAGGTGCAATAGGCCTGTGCAGCCCTGACCACAAGGTCTTGAGCCTGTCTACAGCCTCTCTCCATTCAGTGAGTTTTGGAACCCCTGTCCCTTGTTTACCGAGTGCTACCTAGCTGAAGGCGAGTCCCTCCAGCATGCCAAAGGCCAAATCAATGTCCCAACCCCTCATTCACATAAACATGTTAATCAGCACTCTATCATTCTTGCCCCAATACTACAGAAACTGGGGGTCCCACAGTAGCCAAAGTGATCATTTTGGCTGTTAGAGGGCAGGCCAGGTGCGGTGGGTGTGTCTAAGCAAATCAGGTGTTATTTTCCAAAAGCTACTGCAATTTCTGCAACTCACCACTGGATGTCACCCGTACTGACAGTGCAAAGTCATTGCAATTCCTGCAATTCCCTGACACTGCTTACACATGGTGCACTCTTACAGTAGAGTAACACTGTGCAATAACTTGATTGAACTGATTTTTATTTTATTTTTTTGCTGGCGGGGTCTCTGAAGTCTGATTATCACACACATGCCAGGGGAGATACTCTAAGTGCTAAGTATATATATTTTTTCTCATTGTTACAGTATGTAAGTATGCTTGGCACAAGAACTGCTGTCTTAAAACCACAACCAAGTGCTCCAAAAAGGTAAGACTTGGTCAAGCCATTCATTCGTTTAAATATCTTTTCTCTCCTACGAGCACAGCTTTAATTAGTGATTTTAAGGAGGTGTTTACAGATACAATAGTGGGATTATACTAGCTGGAAGCTGGGCAGCATTCCTGGGTGGGTGGGTGCAGAGCTGAATGCTTTTTTGTACCCCCTGCCATTCCACTCATCTGCTCCGAGGCCTTCAATATTCTCCCCAGCAGGAGGAGCCTGCCTCACGTTACAGCATTTCTGCGATTTCAGGGTAGAGAAATGAGTAGGTGTAATTTACTGCACGTCATGGTGTATATAGTACCAGGTACCTAGTCGAGACCTAGATACTCCAGCAGCCAGTGAAGTCTCCGTAGTATCCACTTAATAAAACCTTGCATGTTCTCTTAGCTGTTATTTACCAGGCAATCAGGATGCATAGACAACAGGGAATAAATGCAGCAGTTATTAGTGATGCCAATGAACCATTAAACTATTATCTTTTCATTTTCTCCTGTGTTTATCGCACTCAGTAAGTAGCTGGTATGGCTCTTGGTAATGTATGAGGGGTATAGCATGTGCAAAGCTTTATCAGCTTCCAAGGTGTAAGTCCCAGGGGGCAACATAATTCAGCTTTTCCTGTGTGTAACTAGAGCTCCTCTTTGTTAAAGCTTGGAAGAACATTTGAATGTATTTACTTTAACATCATTGTTCAGCCATCCCCCCCACTCCTTACCCTGACAGTGCATGTACTGAGTCTCTGCAGTGTAATGGAGGGAGCTGGTTCCATGACAAATAGCCCCGATGAATGCATCTCTCTGGTGTTCCCAAGAGAGTGGAGTTGCTTTACATGTTTAAGCATTTTGTATCCTTATGAGCGCAGACCTTACCCTGTGTGTTTTATGCTAATATGGAGGATAATTGATATCTTTGCTACGTCACCTCCCTCCCCTTCTGCCCAGGAAAACAAAAAGTTTATCCTAATGCTGTTAGTTCACCAAACCAGGCCTACCGCTTTGGCCACAATTCGAAGGCACACGGCCAGAAATGTAGCTAACGGGGAATGAAAGAATTCAGTCCAAGAAAACTCTGCTAAAATAAAATAACTACTTGGTGTGATTTCATTTCCTGAACTCTAGTGAAGTGACATCAATGTGTTTGCCAAGTTCATCTTTAAATCTCTTGCTTGCAATTGCCCAGGAAAATTTGGAGTCTGAAAAATAAATACCAGTTCAAGGTACTGATTGGAAGTGGTTAGATCATTCACATTTGTTAATTTGTTTATGTTGGATGGATTCACACTGCTGAGGGTTAATTTTTCACAGTGCATCAGCTGAGAGGGTTGGTGTCATTCTCAGGGAAGTGTGCATTTGGTGTATTTTGAGCAGGTGGCCTTTATCCAAAAGGTAACAACAGATTTCCTAGTTGTTTTTTAACTCTATGCTAAACCTAGTGACTTTTCATTTAGGCTTATGATAAAACTAATAGAGCATCAAGCTTATCTTAGCAGTTTATTTGCTTTGATGGTTCTTGTAGTTTGCACTAATGCATTTTATGCCAGTGTTGGCAGTTTGTTTCTTTGAGCACAGTAACAGCAAAAGTTAGAGTTTTTGTTAAAGCACTTGATGTTAGCTATAGGAACAGCCCAATCCTGGCACTAAAAGATCAAGATGATAGCACAGAGGTCGGCAACGTTTCAGAAGTGGTGTGACGAGTCTTCATTTATTCACTCTAATTTGAGAGTTTGTGTGCCAGTAATACATTTTAATGTTTTTAGATGGTCTCTTTCTGTAAGTCTCTAATATAGAACTAAACTATTGTTGTATGTAAAGTAAATACTTTTTTTAAAAAGTTTTTTAAATGTTTAAGAAGCTCCATTTAAAATTAAATTAAAATGCAAAGTCCCCCAGACCTGTGGCCAGGACCTGGGCAGTGTGAGTGCCACTAAAAATCAGCTCGCATGCCGCCTTTGACACGCATGCCATAGATTTCCTGACTCTGTGATAGTAAATAGCTTGTGAATTTTACTCAAGAAATCAAAACCAGTTGCTGACACCATTCTTCCTGGTGTGTTCTTGCATGGAGGTCTGTCCAGTGTGGAAAGCTCCCCCAGACATTCCCCTCTTGTTTTCATTTGTGCCGTGGGAACAGTGAATGAGAAGAAGCAGACCGGGAAGAGTGGCAGTAGTCGGAGGTCTAACCCAAGCCACACACCTACATTCTCATTCACTGTTCTGGTTGGATCACCACCCATGCTGTGTTTGAACATACAGTCCATATGTTCAAAGCCTCCTAAGTGGATCTGTGCATTATTGCGTGAAAAGGTTCTCTCAGTCTTTTGACTTTAACCAACCAGAATTGTTTGCTGAATGTTACATAACATAAGAACATAAGAACGGCCATACTGGGTCAGACCAAAGGTCCATCTAGCCCAGCATCCTGTCTACCAACAGTGGCTAATGCCAGGTGCCCCGGAGTGAGTGAACCTAACAGGTATGATCGAGCGATCTCTCTCCTGCCATCCATCACCCCCCTCTGACAGACAGAGGCTAGGGACACCATTCATTACCCATCCCGGCTAATAGCCATTTATGGACTTAGCCTCCATGAATTTATCCAGCTCTCTTTTAAACCCTGTTATAGTCCTAGCCTTCACAGCCTCCTCAGGTAAGGAGTTCCACAGGTTGACTGTGCGCTGTGTGAAGAAGAACTTCCTTTTATTTGTTTTAAACCTGCTGCACGCCAATTTCATTGAGTGGCCCCTAGTTCTTCTATTTTGGGAACAAGTAAATAACTTTTCCTTATTTACTTCCTCCACACCACTCATAATTTTATATACCTCTATCATATCCCCCCTTAGTCTCCTCTTTTCCAAGCTAAAAATTCCTAGCCTCTTTAATCTCTCTTCATATGGGACCCGTTCCAAACCCCTAATCATTTTAGTTGCCCTTCTCTGAACCTTTTCTAGTGCCAGTATATCCTTTTTGAGATGAGGGGACCACATTTGTACGCAGTATTCAAGATGTGGGCGCACCATGGATTTGTATAAGGGCAATAAGATATTCTCCGACTTATTCTCTATCCCTTTTTTAATGATTCCTAACATCCTGTTTGCTTTTTTGACTGCCGCTGCACACTGCGTGGATGCCTTCAGAGAACTATCCACAATGACTCCCAGGTCTTTTTCCTGATTGGTTGTAGCTAAATTAGCCCCCATCATATTGTATGTATAGTTGGGGTTATTTTTTCCAATGTGCATTACTTTACATTTATCCACATTAAATTTCATTTGCCATTTTGTTGCCCAATCACTTAGTTTAGTGAGATCTTTTTGAAGTTCTTCACAGTCTGCTTTGGTCCTTACTACTTTGATCAGTTTAGTATCATCTGCAAACTTTGCCACATCACTGTTTACCCCTTCCTCCAAATCATTTATAAATAAGTTGAATAGGATCGGTCCCAGGACTGACCCTTGGGGAACACCACTAGTTACCCCTCTCCATTCTGAAAAAGTTCCATTTATTCCTACCCTTTGTTCCCTGTCTTTTAACCAGTTTTCAATCCATGAGAAGATCTTCCCTCTTATCCCATGGCAGCTTAATTTACGTAAGAGCCTTTGGTGAGGGACCTTGTCAAAGGCTTTCTGGAAATCTAAGTACACTATGTCCACCGGATCCCCCTTGTCCACATGTTTGCTGACCCCTTCAAAGAACTCTAATAGATTAGTAAGACACGATTTCCCTTTGCAGAAACCATGTTGACTTTTGCCCAACAATTTATGCTCTTCTATGTGTCTGACAATTTTATTCTTTACTATTGTTTCAACTAATTTTCCCGGTACGGACGTTAGACTGACTGGTCTGTAATTGCCAGGATCACCTCTAGAGCCCTTTTTAAATATTGGCGTTACATTAGCTATCTTCCAGTCACTGGGCACAGTAGCCGATTTAAAGGATAGGTTACAAACCCTCGTTAATAGTGCCGCAATTTCACATTTGAGTTCTTTCAGAACTCTTGGGTGAATGCCATCTGGTCCCAGTGACTTGTTACAGTTAAGTTTATCAATGAGTTCCAGAACCTCCTCTACTGATACTTCAATTTGTGACAATACCTCAGATTTGTCACCTACAAAAGACAGCTCAGGTTTAGGAATCTCCCTAACGTCCTCAGCCGTGAAGACTGAAGCAAAGAATTCATTTAGTTTCTCTGCAATGACTCTGTCATCTTTAAGTGCTCCTTTTGTATCTCTGTCATCCAGGGGGCCCACTGGCTGTTTAGCAGGCTTCCTGCTTCTGACATATTTAAAAAACATTTTGTTATTACCTTTTGAGTTTTTGGCTAGCTGTTCTTCAAACTCCATTTTAGCTTTTCTTATTACATTCTTACACTTTATTTGGCAGTGCTTATGCTCCTTTCTATTTACCTCACTAGGATTAGACTTCCACTTTTTAAAAGATGCCTTTTTCTCTCTCACTGCTTCTTTTACTTGGCTGTTAAGCCACGGTGGCTCTTTTTTAGTTTTCTGGCGTTGTTTTTTAATTTGGGGTATACATTTGAGTTGGGCCTTTATTATGGTATCTTTGAAGAGAGTCCATGCAGCTTGCAGGGATTTCACTTTAGTCACTTTACCTTTTAATTTCCGTTTAACTAACCCCCTCATTCTTGCATAGTTCCCCTTTTTGAAATTAAATGCCCCAGTGTTGGGCTTCTGAGCTGTTATTCCCACCATAGGAATGTTAAATGTTATTATATTATGGTCACTATTTCCCAGCGGTCCTTTTATAGTTACCTCTTGAACCAGATCCTGCGCTCCACTCAGGACCAAATCTAGAGTTGCCTCTCCCCTTGTGGGTTCCTGTACCAGCTGCTCCAAGAAGCAGTCATTTAAAGTATCAAGAAATTTCATCTCTGCATTTCGTCCTGAGGTGACATGTACCCAGTCAATGTTGGGATAATTGAAGTCTCCCACTATTATTGGGTTCTTTATTTTGACAGCCTCTCTAATCTCCCTTAGCATTTCGTCATCCCTATCACTGTCCTGATCAGGTGGTCGATAATAGAGCCCTATTGTTATGTTCTTATTAGAGCATGAAATTACTATCCATAGTGATTCTATGGAACATGTGGATTCATTTAAGATTTTTACTTCATTTGATTCTACACTATCTTTTACATAAAGTGCCACTCCCCCGCCCCCACGACCTATTCTGTCCTTCCGATATATTTTATACCCTGGAATGATTGTGTCCCATTGATTGTCCTCGGTCCACCATGTTTCTGTGATGCCTATTATGTCAATATCCTCCTCTAACACGAGGCACTCTAGTTCACCCATCTTATTATTTAGACTTCTGGCATTTGTGTACAAGCACTTTAAAAACCGGTCACTGTTTATCTGTCTGCTCTTCCCTGGTGTGTCAGATTCTTTATGTGAAAATTTCTCATCTGATCTGGCCCCTCCTTTATCCTTTTCCATCCTTTCCTGTCTAAAACCTAGAGAATCTCTAACGACAGACCCTCCTGTAAGAGAAGTTTCTATCCGATCCACCTGCTCCTCTGCAGCAATCGGCTTTCCCCCATCTCTTAGTTTAAAAACTGCTCTGCAACCTTTTTAATGTTAAGTGCCAGCAGCCTGGTTCCACTTTGGTTTAGGTGGAGCCCATCCTTCCTGTATAGGCTCCCCCCATCCCAAAAGTTTCCCCAGTTCCTAATAAATCTGAACCCTTCCTCTCTACACCATCGTCTCATCCACGCATTGAGACTCTGAAGCTCTGCCTGCCTACCTGGCCCTGCGCGTGGAACTGGAAGCATTTCTGAGAAAGCCACCATAGAGGTCCTGGATTTCAACCTCTTTCCTAGCAACCTAAATTTGGCCTCCAGGACATCTCTCCTACCCTTCCCTATGTCGTTGGTACCTACATGTACCACGACCACCGGCTCCTCCCCAGCACTACTCATAAGTCTATCTAGATGTTGAGACTCTAAAGTGGTGTTCTAGTCAGGAAAGTGACTCTGTAAAAATAGAGAGCGTCAAGGTCTTTTACGGATTCTCTTTCTCTCTCAATGGCTTCTATATCACATTTGCTCAAAACCATCTTTTTAAACTATCAGCGCTGTAAGTTCATCTAGGGATTTCAGGATCAAGCCCAAGTGTGTTCTCCTTCATGTATCATCACCAGGCAATGTTGTCAGTGAGGCATGAAGCAGACTACAGTATAGCTCACTGTAGCACAGCTGTGTTGCTTCTACGGGCACAGTAGAAATGTCAGCATATGAAGCAAAGAATGACTCTGAAGACACATGGGAGGTACCAATGGGCCATTTTACACAGCCATTTTTCTGAGCACAGCCCCGTTGCAAGCCTTAACTATGAACATTTGCTGGTCTTTGTAGCAGTGTGCAGTGCTGCAGACACAGCAGAGTGAAAGCAGGAATAGCTACAATGACCAAGGCAGCCCATGGAAATACTGAATTTGGGGGGCAATGAACAGGCCTTTCCGCTCTTCCCTTGCGCTCAGATTAATTTGCAAATAATTCAGTTAACTTTATTTAAAAATGTGAAGTGCATCTTGAATGGCAGTCAAATTGCATTGCATACATTGCAAAGATCAGTCCCAAGACACCTCTACGTTTACCGCGTTGTGAGCAGCATTGCATTGAAAAGGCATTAAGAAATCAATCTCTTTCTCCACATCAGTATGATCCTGAGCTTTCGTCACGGCAGTTTGGGGTTGAGCTCTCCCGAATGACCAGTGAGGAGCGAGCGGTGCCACTGGTGGTGGAGACAGGGCCGGCAACAGGAATTTTGGGGCCCCGTACGGCAGATCGTACGGGGCCCCCCCGGTCTCCCGCCGCCCACGGCCCCCCCCGTCTCCCGCCGCCCGCGGGGCCCCCCCCGCCAGTCTCCCGCCACCCGCGGGCCCCCCCCGCCAGTCTCCCGCCGCCCGCGGGGCCCCCCCCCACCCGCGGGGCCCCCCCCGCCAGTCTCCCGCCGCCCGCGGGCCCCCCCCGCCAGTCTCCCGCCGCCCGTGGGCCCCCCCCGCCAGTCTCCCGCCGCCCGCGGGCCCCCCCTGCCAGTCTCCCGCCGCCCGCGGGGGCCCCCCCGCCAGTCTCCCGCCGCCCGCGGGGCCCCTCGCTGATCTCCCACCGCCCGAGGCCCCCCCCGCCGCTCTCCTGCCTCCCGCGGGCCCCCCCCGGCCGATCTCCCGCGCTCCCCCGGCCGCTCTCCTGCCTCCCGCGGCCCCCCCCGCCTGATCTCCCGCCGCCCGAGCCCCCCCCCCCGCCGGTCTCCTGCCTTCCGCGGGCCCCCCCCGCCCGATCTCCCGCCGCCCGAGGGCCCCCCCCCGCCGGTCTCCTACCTGCGGCGGGCCCCAACCCTCGCATGTGCTGCAGCCGCGTGGCCCGGCCAGAAGCAAAGGGGGGCGGGGGGAGGCTGCTGGGTGCCGGGGGAGGGGGCCGGTGAGCGCGGCAGCGGCTGCCCGAGCCGCGCCTTGCTCACAACCCTGGCGACAACGGGTACAGCTGAGTACCGGCCCCGGACTTCAGGGGGCCCCCCTGAAGTCCGGGGCCCGGTACAGCTGTACCCGTTGTACCCCCCTGTCGCCGGCCCTGGGTGGAGAAACTTACAAACTACATCGAAATGCATGGCTTGTACACCGAGGGCATTTACAGGAAGTCAGGCACAATCAATAAGATAAAGGAGCTCCGACAGGGTCTTGACACAGGTAAGGTGAAAGAGAGTCTCAAAGGGGGAGCCAGAGGGATAGCCAAGAACCTCCGTGAAATGGGACTTCATGTCATCTAAAGGGGGTCAAAGCAAAGAAACCCTTTTCCCTTCACCCACCACAGACACTTGCTTTTGGTACCATGAAAGTACAGACATTTCTCTAGTGCCAGCCTTCACCAAACGTCTGCACTCTACCTCCCTTCTTGTGGAACGGTTTAATTCTTTCTTGTTTTATTCCTTCTGCGCAAGTGTGCAACAAAAACTCATAAAAAGAAATTGTGAGGAAAAGCTACATTAGCGAGGCTTCTATTTATCAACATCACCTAGACTTCCAAAGCGCTTTACAAACTCTGTCTAGAAACTTTCGCCCCCGGGAAACTGGCTCTTTTCACAGCAAGGGCTTTAACATGGTCATATTAAAAAACAGGTGCCAAAGTTGTGCTGTTGTGCACTGTGTGATCTGTGGTTGTTACAGTATTAATATCTGTTTTTCGTATGAATACCTGTTTTTAGTACTAAGCAGCATTAGTGTGGCTGTGCCCACTGTAGTAGGAAAAGAGCCTGAGACATAAGCCCCTTGTATCAGAGGCCTGGTATGAGGTAGTTAGGTAATAGCCAGGGCTAGAACTGACATGAAAACACTGGCTTGTTTACTGGATCAAAACTGATCATTTGCTTTTTTTTTGGGGGGGGGGGGGGGTTCTTCTCCACTCCCCGCACTCACTTGCCTCTGTGAACAGATATTGACAACGTGAACCTAGATGACTACAACATTCATGTCATTGCCGGTGTGTTCAAACAGTGGCTGAGAGATTTGCCCAATCCCCTCATGACCTTTGAACTCTATGAGGAATTTCTGCGAGCTATGGGTAAGGAAGATCCACACAAATCCTATACAATCGTATGCAAAACCCAAGACGGGGGAAGATACAGTTAGCTTCAGGTACCAAACCCAGTTTCTGCTTGCCCAGAGTCAGCAGTCTTTTTTTTACTTTAGTTTTATCATCACCATTATCATGAGAAGCAGCAAGCAAGTAGATTGTGTGTTTGTACGACTGTGCAGGCACTAATTGTACTGAGTGTTTGATTTCCAAAGGTCATTTTCGTGTATCTGTCATCTTTTATGACGTTACTGGCAACACAGGTCTGGAGCCTCTCCGACCTGCCTCCCTCTTAGAGCCTTTTCCCACTGCCAGGGTCTTTCCTTGCAGCAGGGAAAGACTTCATCAGTGGGCGATGAGACTGCTAAAAATAGCAGCGTCGTCTGGAGGAATGACGTTGGCATTTAGAGAGCCGTGTAGGCAGTGCTTAATTTGTGCCACGGCTACCAGGGTTGAGCTGCGTCACATCTGCCCCAGCGGCTCTCAGCTGTTGAAGCTTTTCCTTGCTGTCTCCCCCTGCCCGAGTCTTTCACTGACGTGTAGGTATGCACTGCAGTGTGGATACAGCCTGCTTTTCACTGTGCCATGTTGCCACAGACAGCACTGTGACGCAAAGGAATCCCTTCCCTTGTTCTAGTAGTGAAAGCCTTTGCAGTTCACAGCCCTGGCACCTCTTTCATTGCACATTCAGCAGTGTGTGTAGGGTATATCCTCACAGCCGTCAGGCATGTCTTTACTCGCCTAAGCAGTGCCGCACCATCTGCACTGCTATTTCTACTCGTGCCAGGGGGACTGCTTGTATAGGCAGAGGGAGGAGGGAGTTGTCATCCTTGTCTCTGTGCACCGGCCTCCTGCACAGCTCCCGTGTACTGGGCCATTCATACTGCCTTCACAAGTGAAGATGGCAGAAGATACTGAGGGGAAGTTGCCTGTATGGTGTGTAACTGTGTGTGCTCTCTCTCCAGGCCTGCAGGAGAGGAAGGAGACCATCCGAGGCGTGTACTCTGCCATTGATCAGCTCTCTTGCACCCATCTCAGTACCCTGAAACGCCTCATCTTTCACCTTGTGAGGTAATGGCAGACCTCAGCCTGGGATCGTCACACTGCAGCCACTCTTCCTCTTCTCCTTCCTCACTGGGGGCCTGATTCTGGTACACTGACTCCCCATGAGTACCACTTTACTCCTTGAGTAGTTCCACTGGAGCAAGGTACTGGTCAGCGCGAGTAAGAGTACCTGAACATGGGCCTATGTGATCCAAGTACTTTTGTCGGAAGAAAGGGGAGTGAAACTTCCCAAGGGAGTGCTTTGGATTCTGAAATGGCTTTAGCGCTCTGGACCCAAGAGCTCTTTCTTCAGACAATGTTCTCGTTGATAGCTAATGATAATAATGTTCTTTTTATATATACGTTCCCTTTCATAATAACAACAATGGTTGCAGACTTGCTGGGAAGGCAACCACTGTAGGTCTCAGCTGGTTCCATGGTTCCATGCCATGGACCTAACCCACCGAGGGGTGCAATAAGATTGCAGTGTATCACAGTACTGCCACATGTTACATCCTTTAGCTTGAACATTGGGGCTCTAGGGATCAGGTGTGATGCTTCTGCATGAGCTTAGACAATATCTAGTTCTGGCTGTAGTCACTGTATTACAATCTGTGAAGATTCCTGCCATCTTCGTGCATTTAGATACATCTGTCTTACTAAGACCAGGGGTGGGCAAATGTTTTGTCCCAAGGGCCACATCAGGGTGCAAAACTGTATGGAGGGCCTGGTAGGGAAGGCTGTACCTCCCCAAACAGGCTGGCCTCCGCCCCCTCCCACTTCCCGTCCCGTAAGTGACCCCCTCAGGACTCCTAACCAATCCAACTCCCCCTGCTCCTTGTCCCCTGACCCCCCCTCCCAGGAATCCCCCACCCCTAACCGCCCACCCTGGGACTCCACCCCTAGCCACACCCCCTGCTCCCTGTCCCCTGACTGCTCCCCCAAACTCCTCTCCTCACACCCCACCCTCTGAGAGGCCCCTCAGCACCCCACCCCCTATCCAATCCCTCCTGCTCCCTGTACCCAGACTGCTCTAACCCCTAGCCAAATCCCCACCCCCTGACAGGCCCCCCCCCCAGGACTCCCACACCCTATCCAACCCCCTCCTGTCCCCTGTCCCTCATGGGCCGTAGTTTGCCCACCTCTGTTCTAAGCTTGCTAATGTAATAACATGCACTGTATCCATTCCTTTTTGGAAAATAGGTTAAGTAGGTTAAAACAAAAGATTTCCTAGAGAGCATCATGCCCATGTTGCATTGTTGACTCAGTGTCCATTGTCTTACCTTTTTGTCCTTGTCTGATATAATATTTATGTCCTTGTATCTGGTCTAGTTCCTTACCAGATACAACAATTGAAGCTCTTCACTTCAAAAACATATAATATTGTGGAAAAGCTTCTCCTAGTAATGGCCTCCAGACCTCATGTGCATATACAGCACTCCTCTCCCTGTCCTGCTCTGAATTTGCATTTTTTCCTCTTTCTGTTTCTCTACATTGGTATTTCTTGCCAGAGTTAGGTGAATTGGAGCTACCTTTAACCCTTGCTGCTTTGTTGTTTATTATTTAGGATTGTAAAGAAAGGTTAAAATTATAAGAAAATGTCTTACTGAAGCTGTGTAACTAACTCTGGGTTGCTGTAAGTTTTTATCTTGTGTTATGCATTCTTGGAGGTGCCACTGGGCCTCACTCATCCTTGTCCTGTTGTGGCGGGGTGTCCACCCGCCCCCTACTGGAAGGGGCTTAGAAAAGCCCCAAAAGGGGTTTAAAATAGCCTGGGAGGCTAGCCTGAACTCCCAGGTTGATTGGGAGTTGGGTTCAGCTGTGTGGCCACGCCCCAAACACTCCCAGTCAGGATATAAGGGCTGGGAGAGAGAGAAGCAGGGAGTCTCCTCTGCAGACAGAGTGAGACAGGCCTGCTGCAGGAAGCCTGAAAGAAGGTACTAGGCTGGGTGCAGGGCTGGGGCTAGGCGGTGGGAGCTGGGGGAAAGCTCTAGCCTGAGAGCCCCAGGCTGCAAGTGCAGGCAAGGGCCTAAAGTCAGTCTCCTCTGTAAGCAGAGGGAGACAGGGCCTGGCTGCACGGAGCCTGTACCGAGGTACCCAGACTGGGATAGGGCGAGGGCAAGGCAGCTGGGAGCCAGGGAGCCTTAGCTCTAGCGAGAAGGCCCCAGCTTGCTGAGCCTAGGGAAGGCCCGACCCACGGGGTACTAGGGGTTGCCAAGGGGCGGCCCAGGGCTGGTGATAGCTGTAGTAGGCCAACCCCTTCTTGCCGGTGATGAGTAGCCATGAGACTGCAGTCCGCCCCAGTGAGCGGGGGCAAGTAGTGACTGACAGTGGCACAATCTGAGGCGAGTTGGGGATAGTGGGTGGTGGGTTCCCCGGGGAGGACACGAGGTGCAGCACCCTCAGCAAGGGGCCCCGGAGTCCGGGAGGGACACGGGGCCAGCGAAGAAGCGGACGTCGGCCGGCAGAGGGCGCCCCAGAGTCAAAAGAGCTAATTCCCAGGACGACCAGACGGGGGCGCCGCTGGGTGAGCAGCCGGCCCCGTGACACCTGTATATTTCATAAGTTTGTTTTACCCCATATGTACCATTTCAAGGCAAGGACTTTATGTTTAGATTTCCTGTTCTTTCCTGACAAATAAGTAAATAGATAGAGAATAACGTCATGTTTTTCACCTGTTAATTTGCACGAGGCCCTTCTTGCCCCCTCCTCCATGTAAAGAACCATATAAAAAGTCTTGTAATGATGTATGAGGGGAAGCCATAATTTGAGAGCTATCTCTGTGGCTTCACTTCGCTAGCGAATAAACTTTTGTATTCAAGCTTTCTCCAAGGCCTGCCTGTTCTTTGAAGGTAAATTGGGACACCTCCAAAGGAAACGAGCCATTTGTGCAACAATTCTGGCACCCCAGATGGGACACACCTTTGGATGACTCCAGGATCACCATAGACGGACAAGAGGAAGGAAGTGTACACCGGGCACTCATTCAGCCTGTCCTAACTCTTGGCCCGATCTACTGTGATACCTGGAACGCTAACGTGTGTGTCCCTGAAAATCAGGCAGACCGGAGAACCTTGAAGTTTGGGAGGCGCCTGGGAGACAGATAAGCGGTGTAAGTATCTCCATTATTCTCACTGTTAATTTGTTTAGTGATTTTAGTACTGCTGTATTAACTCACTGTTTGTAGATTCCTTGTGAATCATTTGGTATAACAATGGGATCGGGTTGCTCCTGAATGGAAGATTCCGCCTCTCCCTTGGGTTGTATGTTACGTAACTTTGGTAAATTTAAGAATGATTATGGTGTTAAAATGACTAAAGATGATTTGATTAAGTTTTGTCAATTAGAATGGACCACCTTCAGTCTTGGTTGGCCCGACTCTGGGTCCTTTGATGCAGATCTAGCAACCAGAGTACGTAAGATTGTTGTTAAAAATGAACACTGGGATCAATTCCCCTATATTGATTGATGGTTGGCAGCTTGTGGAAATAGACCACCTTGGCTTATGAAATGTGCTGTAAAAACATGTAAGGTAATGAGACAGGGGTCTGGTGGGAGGAAACCCCCGGTATTCCCAGAATCTTGCCCAGAGAATGAGATGCCCCTGATTCATGTTACTGCCCCTGAATTTCCCCTGCCCCCTCCTCCAGAAGGCCCTATGTCATGGAATAGCCCCCCTCCTCTGACAATAGAGGAGATGGAAAAGACAATAGATGACATAGTTGCTGAAATAAGATCCCTTAAAAAGGTACCCCCCAGACATCCAACGAACCCTTATAATACTAGGAGTCAGAATCGAAGTTATAAAGCTAATATGTGCCCAATGAGGGAAGTGGCAGCAGTACAGGGACAAGAGGAGGGAGGGGAGCAAACACTCACATTTGTATATGTCCCATTCAGCACCTCTGACTTGTTTAATTGGAAAACTCAGAATCCTTCCTTTAGGGAAGATCCTTTAAAAATGCAAAGCCTATTCTCCTCAATAGGACAAACCCACAAGCCCACTTGGGCCGATGTACAGATGATGCTCCAAACTCTGTTAACAACCGAGGAGCGTAGATTAGTATTGGGAACAGCAGGGCGGATAGCAGAAGAAAGAGCCCAGGCAAGAAATCTAAGAGCCCAGGAGCTTTGCCCCCCTGTCGGAACCAGGATGGGATGGGCACGGAGCAGAGGGCCAACATAGAAATGCAGAATATTTGGGAATTATTGTAGAGGCCCTCGGGAAGGCTGCTCCCTGAGTTACAAACTTGTCTAAGATCTATAAAATCCGACAAGGAAAGGAAGAAGACCCCCCCCCCACCACCTTTTTAGGCCGCCTATTTGAAGCCTTTAGACGATTTAGTGATTTGGATCCAGAAGCTCAGGAAAACCAGCGAATGGTAAACCTAATGTTCATTGGGCAGTCCGCCCCAGATATTAGGAAAAAGCTACAGAAAACAGAAGGTGGGGCAGGGAAACAGATTTCAGAACTGGTAGAAATTGCATATAAAGTATATGGAAACCGAGAACAAATAGCAGGATCGGGCCCAGGCGGAGTGGGCAGCCTGCAGAGAGAGAGATAAAACTTTTGAAAACAGTAAGTGAGAATAGATAAACAGAAAAATTTCTTGGACTCAGAGAATGTGTAACCTTGACCGTCAAGCAAGTCGATAAGAAAGATGGGGGAAGTTTAACTCTGTAGTAGCCGTCCCTCGCAGACGAGGATGCTGTTGTGAGGTGTGGTAATGTGTTGTCAACAGACGCCGGGAAGGCAGGGGCGAAAGCCCGTTTCAGTTGCCGAGGTCAGGGTAATTATAGTAGCCCCCTCATGGAACCCTGAGACCTAATATTGGCAACATCTAGAGTTTCTCCGCAGAAGAGCGAAGAGAGCCCTGTCTGTGTAAAACAATATCCCCCGTCAAAGGCAGCACAAATGAGCTTAAAACCCCTCATTGAAAAATTCAAACAATGGGGCTGGCTAGCAGAGGGGTCATCCCCCTTCAACACTCCGATATTGGGTGTGCCTAAACCAGATGGTACCTACGGATTGGTTCATGATTTAAGAGTAATAAATAAGAAGGTCATTGCAGACCACCCTATGGTTCCAAATCCTCACACCATTATAACACAGATTCCACCCAAAGCAGCCGTTTTTACAGTATTGGATTTAAAGGATGCTTTCTTCTCAATACCATTAGATAAAGAGAGTTGGAACTTGTTTGCTTTTGAATGGGAAGACCCGGATACCCACTATAAGACTCAATTAATGTGGACCATTTTACCCCAAGGATTTGTGTCCTCACCCCATATCTTTGGGGCAGTATTGCAAAAAGACCTAGAAAACTGGAAAAATCAGCATTCAGAGATTGCTCTGCTGCAGTATGTTGATGATTTGCTAATTGCAAGCCCTGATCTACAGCTAGGAAAAAGAGCAACCGAGTCCCTGTTGAATACTCTGGGAGAGAAAGGGTATAAAGTCTCATAGTAAAAGGCCCAAATATGCCAACCAAGGGTTACTTTCCTCGGCTATGAGATAGAGAAAGGAATGCGAGCACTCAGTAAAGACCGGATCAGGGTAACTCAGGATATGCCTGCCCCAACCAACCCAAAAGAACTGCGAGCTTTCTTAGGCTTAACAGGGTTCTGCAGAATGTGAATCCCAGACTATGGGGGCAAGGCTAAACCCTTATATGAATCTCTCACTAAAGAAGGACTCTCAAATTGGAAATGGGCTAGCGAGCACAAGCATGCTTTTGAACTGCTAAAAACAGCATTAATGCAGCCCCCTTCTCTCATGATTCCAAATGAACGCAAGCCTTACAGACTCTATGTACATGAGAATAAAGGTATTGCTTCAGGAGTCCTAACTCAGCCAGTGGGCCCAACCTGGAAACCAGTGGGCTATTACTCAAAGGTGTTGGATCCAGTAGCCAAAGGATGGCCGGCCTGCCTGCGAGCAGTAGCGGCAACGGCAACAATTGTAGAGGAAGCCCAAAAGATAGTCATGGGAGCGGATATGGACATACACACCCCACATGGGGTCCCCCAGATCCTTGGAGAAGGAGGAAAGTTTCTAAGCCCCTCCAGACAGTCCAGATATAAAATATTCCTGCTGTCTAACCCCAGGCTTACATTTAAACACACCACAGCCTTAAATCCAGCTACCCTTCTCCCTGAGCCAGAACCAAGAACTCCTAACCATGATTGTTTAGAGAAGTACTTACAGAGACTCTACTGATTCGGCCGGACCTGAAAGACTACCCTCTTAAAAAAAATCCAGACAAGGAATTTTTCGTAGATGGATCGAGCAGCATGTTAAGAGGCACCAGACATACGGGCTGTGCGGTAGTAACTCCAACTGAAATACTTTGGAAAGAAAAACTCCCTGCAAACTGGTCTTCGCAGGCAGCGGAATTAACTGCTCTCACCCGAGCCCTTGAACTAGGAACAGATAAGAGAGTAAACATCTTTACTGACTCCCGCTATGCCTTTGCGACAGTACACGCTCGTGGACTGCTATGGAAAGAGCGTGGATTTATTACAGCTTCGGGACAGAAAATAGCAAACGGACCACAAATCATGGCGTTGCTGGAAGCCCTTAAGCTGCCTAAAGAAGTTGCCGTAATTCACGTAAGAGCACACGTAAGAGCTACCGAGGAACACCAAAGAAAAGGGAATGCGAAAGCAGATAAAGCTGCCAAAGAAGCAGCCCTAATGGGAGGCGATGCAAGCTTCCAGGGTGCAGCACAAGAGATTCCAGCCTGCCTTGAAGATTGTGTAGTACACTATACTCCGGAAGATGACGCAGCAGCACATGAAAACCTCGCCGTGAAAAACAGGAACGGCTGGTGGGTAGTGCCAGGAGGAAAAATCATGATACCGCGGCCATTGCTGCTAGAAGTACTCTTAAACCTTCATGCTTCTACTCACATGGGAGGAACTGCGATGGGAGACTTGCTGGTAAGACAAATAGTGTCACCTGGCTTGTACTTAGAAGCACAGTGAGTGGCAACACAATGTCCAACGTGTCAAAAGGTAAACCCCAAGCCACCCCGACCACCTGCTCCTACAGGAGGAAGACAGTGGGCATACTACCCTGGCCAGGCATGGCAAATTGACTTTGCTGAACTTCCAAAGTCTGGACGACATCAATACCTGCTAGTGCTAGTAGATCAGCTAACAGGATGGGTGGAAGCTTACCCCACCAGGACAGCCACAACATCAACAGTAGCACGGATCCTCTTACAAGAAATAATACCACGGTTCTTGCTGCCAGAATCAATCGAGTCAGATCAGGGTAGCCACTTTGTAGGAAAAGTAGTACAGGAAGTAGCTAAGGCTCTGACTATTAAGTGGAAGTTGCATACCCCATGGAGACCCCAGAGTTCAGGCCAGGTAGAGCGCATGAATAGAACCCTAAAAACAATGCTAACAAAAACCTGCATTGAAACACATTTGAAATGGCCTCAAGCCCTACCCCTTGCCTTAACTCGAATCTGCAGTATACCTCGTAGAGGGTTAAGGTTAACCCCTTTAGTTAATGTTTGGAATGCCTCCTAGGGTCTTGCCAGCGGGGTGTAGGGAACAAATTACTGTTGATTTGAGAAAAACTGAACTTAAAGAGCATGTAATTGCCTTGCAGTCTGTATTGTCTTCCCTCCACAGATTTGCTGCACCATTCCAGAGCCTGCCTCTGGACGCTCCTATCCACAACTTCCAGCCTGGGGATCAAGTGCTAGTGCAGAAGTGGAAGAAGGACCCCCGGGCCTATCAGAAAAGTGGAACGGACCCTAACAAGTTTTGCTCACAACACACACAGCTGTGAAACTTGAGAACCGTAATAAATGGACACATTGCTCACGTATTAAGAAGTACACACCACCCCTCGTCCAGGATCCTGAGGCGCCACCTGTTGACCAGTGGACTGCTACTCGTCTTGATCCTCTACGGCTCCATGTTCAGTAACATGTTTATGTTTCGTATATTAATTGTTTAACCCCTAGAGGTTTCCAGGCAAGCCAGAAAACTTGGCTATTATTAGCAAAGATGGCTTTAAATTCCACTGCCTTTTGTCTGCCACATACGCTGTGGGGAAAATTATGGAAACATGTTTTTTTGGTATTAGTACAACTCCCTCTGCTTTACAGAAGAATACACCCTTAAGAAACATAGCCAAGACTGCTACATATGATGATTTGTATAGTATGGGCCGAATAATGACACGCCCGTCCGCTGAGATGTATTCATTTTTAGTTGCAAATGTAACTGCAGCTACTCAGTGTGTCACCTTCACGGGCGCTACAGGCAACCTACATGATCTCACGAATCAAGAGTTGGTCTGTAACCAGACCACTCCCCTTTCAGTTGCCTTTGCACCCTTACTTCTCCCTATTGGCTGGTTTCTCCTTTGTGGGTGCACTGTTTACTCATATGTACCAGCTAACAGCTCTGGTGGGTCCTGCACAATAGGGAGAGTGGCACCCCTCATCATCCCCATTCCCCAACATAACACCAAGAGATACAAAAGGGGAAGCATACCATTAACCTCCTCTTGTAAGTCAGATGTTACACTATTTTCAGAAGGAGAAGCTGATGCCCTTATTTTCTCTCTTATTGGTGTGCCTGGCATGGTAATGCATAACTACCATGCTATAGTCCATCTGGCTTGTACTGTAGCTAAAGCTTTAAACCTCACCTCTTCTATCTTGGCCCATCTAAACCAAGAAATGGGAGAAATCAGACAGGGAATGTTACAAAATCGCCTGGCTGTTGACTACCTAAGATAGATAGTTGATGCAGGAATCATTTGATGAAATTCTATGGGCATTGTTATACAGGAGACCAGACAACGTGAACATAAAGGTCTCTCCTGGCCTTCAAATCTATGACTGTCTCTCCTAGAAGCAACTCTTCTGCCAAAAGATGTGAAAGTTGCTTTGAATCACTCTTCCAAATGTTCTTTACAAGGAGTTTCTTTGTAACTTGACTCATATACAGCATCTTGCATCATTACAACTCTAAAAGGATTTCTTCCAGAAATACTGATGGTATTAAACAAACTATCTGCCCCAGACACCTAATCATTGTCATGCGACTGCTTGGATGCAAACAAGCACAAATGCGTGTGTCTACAAATAGATATAGGTAGATAGTGCAGCATATCAGAAATGGCCATTTTTTTCAGCCTTTCATTTGAACATACTGTGCTTTCTAAATCTTGGGGGTGGGGGGGAGAGTATTTTCCTTTCCAGAGGAAGGACCTGTTTCCCTGATAGAGCCTTTGGGGAGCCCTCTCTGTATTCCTCTAGCTTAACTCCCCTGCCTACCACCTTTTGGGGCATTTCAACCACACCATTCATTTCCAGCCCACGGAGCAAGAGAATTGGAGCACACGTCCCTTCCCCTCTCTGACACTGTAGGGCTCTAGTACTTAGGTGACATGACCAGCTCAAACACAACCAGAATTTGATGCTCCCAGCTTACCACTTTCTTTTCCCTTTTGCAGCTGTGTGGAGTTAGTTGTCATAGAGCAGATGAATAAATACAGGGCTCATCTCAAGGACATCAACAGCCTGGAACTTGCGGAGAACAAAGCAAAAAGCAGGCTGTCTTTGATCCGCGGATCAATGGTAAGATTTCGGGGGGTTGAGCTGGTGGTTGGTTCTGTTCCTGTGTCAGGAAAAAAATGGAACAGAACTTCCTTTAGTTTTAGGAGGACAGGTTTCTCCAGCCATGTTATTGATCATAACTTCCTTTTTCACATAAAATTCAGAGGAAAATCTCGTGACCATGCTGCTATTGGGTATTTGCGTAGTATATTCAGTGTGTCTGTTGTAACTGAGAAGGATGTGCATGGTGCTCAATTGAAAGTCAGAGAATAATTGGGTACTGACAAGCCAGCCCCGTTCTTTCCTCTCCTTTTCACTCAGACTAATCTCCCCTAATCTTCTCCTGCCTATTTCAACCTCCCTAGCCTCTTACACCCCCAAAGCATCATATCCAGGGCCGACAGAGACCGAACCTCAGCCCTGCACTTGGCTCCCTGCTTTTCCCGAGCCACACATTTATACCAAAGGAGATGGGAATGGTGCCTGTCAAGAGTGCTAAAGGAAAGTGCCACAGAAACGTGGTCTCTGGATTTTACAGGCTCATTTGTATGTTTTTGTGATGTATTTTGCAAATTTGGACCAATTTATCCCTGGAGTTAATCAGCTCATTGCTGGCTCTGTTTATGACCACTCTGTTTATGACTTCCTGCACGAAAGTCCCCTAATCCCCCAGTGCCCTGCTGTCTAGTACTGCCCCCTGTATTAAAACCCTTCATTTGTTTCCCTCCCACATAACATCAGGGGGAGTCTGGGGTGAAGCTGCCCCTAACCAAGCCCTTGCTTTGACTCCCTGTATACAAGTCACTTTATTAGTACTGCCTTCAGCAGTGAGGACTGAACTGAGCTGCCTAGAAAGGGTCACCTTCTTTCCCCCCCCCACTGCCTTTCTGAGAGTTTGGAATACCATCTCATTTAGCTTTCACACACACACCTGGGTTGATGAATGGGAGGCAGAGTCTGGGAACTGAATCGACCTGTGTCCCCCTTTGCTGTAAACCGAACAAGCAACAGGCTGTTTGTGTGCTGTGTGCTATAGAATGAGAAAGACAGGACAGTCAACCCAGATCTGTGCTGCTGAAAGGAAGAGCAGGCCCTGCCCTCCATGTATAATGACCCAGTTATCCCCCTGTGGCGTGGCCTATCAGGAATCCTGCTTTGTGAATTGAAGCCAATGCTAAATCTGCTCCAAGCAAGCGCTTCAACAGTTATTTTGCAAAGCTTGTGGCTCAGCTGTGCGTTGTTGCTGATGCAGCAAAGAGCTGACTCACTCATGACATTAAAAGACTCTAGAAGTTCTTTTAAGGAGGCAATGGCATGTGCACTCTAACCTTCTGCTTTCCTTTCATGTCCTCTCTAATCCAGAAACCTGTACTAATTGTAGTTAGATTTATGAGCATAACCCACAATTCAATCCCGGTATGTATTAATTGCCTCGCACTCCATGACAGCTGCATCCCATCGTTGTGTGTAATCCCCCGCTCATTCGGGCACCATGCCACGGGCCGTTGTTTGACTCTGCCCATTCATTCCTGTGCAGGACCCATCCCAGTGACCCACTTTCCATTTCTCCCTCAGTAGGGAGCACGCTAAGGTCCCCCTCTGCTGGAGGAGGCGCTAGAGCAGGAATAGGAACTGATGCCAAACGGTTGATGAAATAGCCCTCAGCAACTGCAGTTGGTTACTGCAGCCCACTGGTCCGCTTCTCCAAAGGCTGCTCTTGTACTCTCTGTACACTCTCCTAGTCACACCGCTGCTCCTGCATGCTGCTCCTTGGAGGGGTGATTTGATCTGGCAAATCACAGAAACCTTCTCAGAGAGAATGGAGGGTCAGCCCTAACAAATGAAAATAACTGGGGGACTCCTCATCACTTAGCCAACAGAGGCTTCTGTTTGCTGCAGAGTTCTCTCCCGAGTCTCTAAAACCCTGCTTTAGTCAGCTTTGCCATTCTTGTCCTTTCTATCGTGTTTCTTGTTCCATTAATTTTCTCTTTACCTGCTAATTCTGTTTTCTTCCCTCCCTTCTGTTTTCATCCAAGCCCTTCTTTTTCCTTCTCTTTCCTGCTTCACACCTCTTCCTTTACTCGTGTGTGTCTGTTTATGGTCAGGTTTCAGAGTGGTAGCCGTGTTAGTCTGTATCTGCAAAAAGAGCGAGGAGTATTTCTGGCACCTTAGAGACTTGACAAAGTTATTTGGGCATAAGCTTTCATGGACTAAAACCCACTTCGTCAGATGCATAGAGTGGAACATACCTCTCCCCTCTTCCCCCCCCCCCACACACAGAGAAAAGATGGGGGCCATACCAACTCAAAGAAACTAATCAATTAGGATGAACTATTAGCAGCAGGAGAAAAAAACCTTTGTAGTGATAATCAGGATGGCCCATTTCAAACATTTGACAAGAACCCTGACCAGGGGTATATACTCTGCTACCCAAGATCCATAAACCTGGAAATCCTGGATGCCCCATCATCTCAGGCATTAACAGGATTGTCTGGATATGTAGACTCTCTCTTCAGGCCCTATGCTACCAGCACTCCCAGCTATCTTTGAGACACCACTGACTTCCTGCGGAAACTATAATCCATTGGTGATCTTCCAAAAAACATCATCCTGGCCACTATGGATGACGAAGCCCTCTACATCCAACATTCCACACAAGGATGGAGTACAAGCCGTCAGGAACAGTATCCCTGATAGTGTCACAGCAAACCTGGTGGCTGAACTTTGTGACTTTGTCCTCACCCACAACTATTTCACATTTAGTGACAATATATACCTTCAAGTCAGTGGCACTGCTATGGGTACCCGCATGGCCCCACAGTATGCCAACATGTTTATGGCTGACTTAGAACAACGCTTCCTTGCCTCGTCCCCTAATGCCCCTACTCTACTTGCATTACATTGACGACATCTTCATCATCTGGACCCATGGAAAAGAAGCCCTTGAGGAATTCCACCATGATTTCAACAATTTCCATCCCACCATCAACCTCAGCCTGGACCAATCCACACAAGCGATCCACTTCCTGGACAGTGCTAATAAGCATTAGTCACATAAACACCACTCTATACTGGAAACCTACTGACTGCTATACTTATCTACATGCCTCTAGCTTCCATCCAGGATGCATCACATGATCCATTGTCTACAGTAGGCCTGCACAACACGCGGCGTGGGGGCCACATGCGGCCCGCACAGGCTCACTGTGTGGCCCGCGGGAGGTTAGTAGGGGTGGGGCAAGCCAAGCGGGGGGGTGGGGAGAAGCAGATGGGGGCGGGCGAGGGTGGGGCTTTTCGGACCACAGCTGGGTTTTTTTGCAGTAATATGACCCTCGCTGCTTTCTGAGTTGTGCAGGCCTGGTCTACAGCCAAGTTCTAAGATACAACCACATTTGCTTCAATCTCTCAGACAGAGACAAACACCTACAAGATATCTATTAAGCATTCTTAAAACTGCAATATCCATCTGCTGAAGTGAAGAAACAGATTGATAGAACCAGAAGAGTACCCAGAAGTCACTGAGTACAGGACAGGCCCAACAAAGAAAGTAACAGAACGTCACTAGCCGTCACCTTCAGCCCCCAACTAAAACCTCTCCAGTGCATCATCAAAGATCTACAACCTATCCTGACTACAACAAGAAACTGATGAACTGGAATTAATTTGCAAACTGGATACCCTTAAATTAGGCTTGACTAAAGACTGGGAGTGGCTGAGTCAATACACAAGCTGAAATTTATTTCCCCTTGCTAGTTTTCCCCTACTGTTACTCAAACATTCTTGTCAGTTGTTTGAAATGGGCCATCCTGATTATCACTACAACAGTTTTTTCCCCCTCCTGCTGATAAGGTGAGCTATTAATTGATTAGTCTCTTAGAGTTGGTATGGCAACCCCCATCTTTTCATGTTCTCTGTGTATGTTCCTACTGTATGTTCCACTCTATGCATCTGATGAAGTGAGTTCTAGCCCATGAAAGCTTATGCCCAAATACATTTGTTAGTCTCTAAGGTGCCACAAGTACTCCTTGTTCTTTTTGCTTTTTTATTTATATATGGTACCCCTATTTCTGTCCCCAGGAGGCAAACCAAGTGTAGTGGGCCCGGGTGGGCCCCCTCCGAGCGGGACCCGACCGGAGAACAAACATGGCGGGCGGAGCCGTGGCGGCCCCGTCCCCTGCCCCGGAAGTATCAGCCGGGACCCAGAAGAATAAAGGGCGGGGCCGGCCGCCAAGAGGGGGTCGTCGGCCCAGCGGAGGAGGGAGAGCGACGGCCCGACTGCTGGCGGGCAGGCGAACCGACCGAGCGGAGCAGCGACCCCGACACAGCGGAGGAGAGGGACTGGCCTGGCGTCCCGGCGGCCACATACCCCGTGGCCGAGGACACCGGCCCTGAGCTCCCTGCGGCGGCGGCCACAGACCCTACCAGATCCGGAGGCGAGCCGGACGAAGCGGCGGCCGAGTCCCCCGCAGACCCCGACGACTGGCCCGGAGTCCCGTCAGCCACCTACCCCGACGAGCCGGGAATGGAGTGGAGCCCCGAGGACGTGGGACCCTGAGGGACCTGGAGCCGTGAGTAGACCGTATCTTCGGGCTGCCGGAGCAGAGACGCCCCGGCGAAAACCCTATATAGACTGTACCTTTGCTGGCTGCCTGGGTTAGGAAGCCCAGACAACCACCAGCCCTTAAAGACTGTCTGTACGGGCGGCCGGAGCCGAGACACCCGGCTAGAACCCTACATAGACTGTACCTTTGCTGGCTGCCTGGGTTGGGAAGCCCAGACCACCGCCAGCCTATAAAGACTGTCTGTACGGGCAGCCGGAACCGAGACGCCCCGACTAGAGCCCGATAGAGGCTGTACCTTCGCCGGCAGCCCGAGCTAGGAAGCCCGGGCCATCGCCAGCCTTAAAGACTATACGTGCGGGCGGCCGAAGCTGAGACGCCCCGGCTAGAGCCCCTAGAGACTGTATATTTGCTGGCTGCCAGAGCAGGAAGCCCAGGCTAGCGCCAGCCTATAAAGACTGTATGTACGGACAGCCGGAGCTGAAACAACCCGGCTAGAGCCTGATAGAGACGGTGTCTTTGCCGGCAACCCGAGCTAAGAAGCTCCGGCTGGAACTTACCTCCCTAAGGCGGTGGAAGCCACCAGCGGGGTGAAGACGCCAGAACCCAGTTAAGCCAGAGGGACCCCCTCCCGGCAGAGGGCACTCCAAGAGCTGGACGACGCTAATTCCCTCGACGGCCAGCAGGGGGCGCCGCCGGGTGAGTCCCCACACGCTTACACCAAGGCATCTGGTATTAGGAAAGGTAAAATGTAGCCTAGCTCGACATACAGTATCTTGTTTCATACACTGGCACCTCTGCCTCCTCATTCCCTTTCCCTGATATAAGGAGCTAGTTTGTGCTTTACCTGGCCTCTCTGCTTGCTTTAATATTGGGCCTCTCATTTCCACCAACAGTGCGAGGACTAAACGCGTAGCCATGGCTTTGTAGCTGGCTTTTCCACTTACTATCAGTTGAGCTCCCTAGTGTGTGTTGTGTATGGAGAGCAACTCTCCAGCCCGCTAAGCTGAATGTTCACATTGGATAGTGTTCTCTGTTTCGTTTTGTGTGCATTGTGGGATTGTTTTTCGCAAAGAATGGGATGGTTTAGGACTGGGCACGCCAACGTTTTGTTTGTAATGTTCAGGATGTTCTCACCCCAAGCCAGCATTGTGATTTGGCGGACTGAAGGCTTCCCATCTTACAGCCTGGCTTGTAAAAATACTTTGTGTTGTGTCTTTAATTGACTTTGGAAGCCTGATTTGCATGTCACTAAAGCGTTTCATCTCTCCTCCTCTGAACACATAAACCATTGATGCCCCCCAGCCAGCCTGCTGTGAGCTTTGAGGTGTCCTTGATTGTCATGCACTGTACCTGGTGTTGTGGACTGTGTACATGTGCTAAGCATCTGTTGCCAAGTTGTTTCCTCCACTCTTGATACTTGGGATAAAGGTGGGGGAGAACACTGTCAGTCTGAAATGTACCGTGAGATGCCTGTAAGGTTTGGCGATAATGGCGTGAAGTTTGTTGATACGGGTTTTTACCTGCAGGGCAAAGGACATCTAAGGCGTGGAACCTTCCCCAGTCCAACATCTCCTGTTTCAGTGGGCTTACCCTCCGGGTCTGACGTCTCTGAGGAGACCGTGAGTAGTGAGGAGGCTATGGAGGTGGATGTCACAGATCAGCAGCAGGCAGCTATGCAGCAAGAGGAGAGGGTGCTGACTGAGCAGATCGAGAGCCTGCAGAAGGAAAAGTGAGTCACAGGGAATCGAGGGGTGGAAGGACTCAGTGCTCCAGAAGTGAACAATTATTGTTGGGAATCTGGAATATTAAATTCAGATCCTCTTAGAGCCACAGGTGAACACAAATTTGGTCCCACTCTGATAGCTTTTGAAAAATGTTCTCCACTCACAACATTTTGTATGATTAGCCCCAGGCACTGACTCCCCCTCTGCCCAGGGGTGCTCGACCCCTACCCCAACTCTGGCCCCACCTCTGCCCCACCTCTTCTTGATCCTGCCCCACCCTCATCCCACCCCCTTTCATCCCCTTCCCCCCAAGTCCTCACCGTGCCCCGCCTCTTCCCTGCCTCCTCCCCTGAGCTCACCACATCCCCGCTTCTCCCTCTCCCTCGCAGAAAGTCTCCAGCCTTGTGGCCCTGGTAGATGTATCACAACTCATGGTTTCCTTAGGTGGCCAATGTGCCTCCAGGGCTGGCCAGGAGTCTGAAATTAATCTTCTCTAATGTGGACCTTGCAGTGCTCCTCCCCCAAGCCAGACTGCTGTCATGTGCTCTGTCCAGGCCTGGGGAGCACAGAACACCTACACTGAATTCTGTACTGCCTTTTTGTTCACCGCAGTAATGGTGCAGTTCAAGGTGCTGGTGAGGACCATTAAAGCTCTGGTGTGGGGCTGGGATGGCTAAGAAGCAGCCCCTTGCCAGACATCCAGCCACAGCACTTGAATGGGCTGGGACGTTCTTGATGATGGTTTGTCTAGTGCGGGGGGGGGGGGGGGGGGAGCAAACATTTTGGCCCGAGGGCCACATCGGGGTTCAAAATTGTGTGGAGGGCCGGGCAGGGAAGGTTGTGCCTCCCCAAACAGCCGGGCCCCACCCCCTATCCGGCCCCCTCTCACTTCCCGCCCCCTGACTGCCCCCTCTCAGAACCCCCGACCCATCCAACCCACCCACCCCGCTCCTTGTCCCCTGATCACCCTCTCCGGAGCCCCACACTCTAACTGCCCCCCAGAACCCAACCCCCTATCTAAGCCCCCCTGCTCTCTGTCCCCTGACTGCCACCACCCACCGAGACCCACCACCCTATCTAAAGCCCCCCACTCCTTGTCCCCTGACTACCCCCTCCAGAGACTCCCTGCCCCTAACCACCCCCTACCCTCCTATCCAACCCCCCCTCCTACTCAACCCCCCTGATCCCTGTCCCCCTGATAGGCCCCCTGGGACTCCTATGTGCCATTCAACCTCCACCCCCTCCCCTCTATCCCCTGACCACCCCCTGAGACTCTCTTCCCCCTTAGCCAGCTCCCCTGGCCCGGCCCCAGCCCTCTTACCGCACCACTGCTCAGAATAGCGTGTCTGGCCCGGCCGGGAGTGCAGGACGGATAAAAATGGCCGGCGGGCCACGTGTGTCCCTCAGGCCATAGTTTGCCCACCCCGGTCTAGTGGAAGCTTCCGTGACCATTGGTGGACTGATTCCCGTGTTTGTCTCCAGCTCTGACATTTTCACTCTCCTCCCAGTGTCATACCCTAATATCTGCGTTTGGTTCTGAACATGGTGTGGTGGTGTTGTTCTGTCCTGACACTGTTTACACGGCCTCCCTTGAGCTCTCCAGCCAGCACTGGTTTACTTCCTCTCCACCTTTGTCCTGGTTCACTGACGAGGGTTATTTTCTGCAGGGAGGAGCTGACTTTTAAGATGCTTGCACTGGAGCCCCGAGCTTCTGATGACGAAACCCTCGAGTCTGAAGCTTCCATTGGCACTGCGGATAGCTCCGAAAATTTGAACTTTGATTCTGAAGGGGCTGTCTCTGATCGATCGGGTAATCACCGTCCTCTTCGGACAGGTTTTCTTACTAGACTGATTTAGTGCGGCAGAGCAGGACCTACGGATAAATGCAACAGCATTGACACATCAAACTTTACACTGGTGCTTAGATTTCCCCCCTTCCTTCCCATTCTGTGCTACAGCGGCACTGTGTGTCCTACCCATGAGTGTGCAAACTCTGTCCCCAACCAAGCTGAGACTCCTCCAGTCCCAAATCATAGAATTGTGAGCAGCCTAATCCTAGAGTGGGCTAAAGCAGTGGTCCCCAACCCCCGGTCCGCGGACCGGTACTGGTCCGTGGGGCATTTGTTACTGGGCCGCGGCCGTGTTCCCCTACGGGCCGCGTTCCCCTCCGGGCCGCGGCCGCGTTCCCCCCCTGGCCGCCTTTGCTTCTGCATACGGTTCCCTTCCGGTCCGGCTTCAGGTTCCCTGTAGGTTCCCGCATCCGGTTCCCTTCTGCATTCAGGTTCCCTCTTCCGGTGCGGCTTCCGGCGGCTTTTCGGCGGACATACAAGAGTCCGCTGCGGGGAATGAAAGTAATAAGGCAGATCAAATGAATTCTGCGGGTTTTCGGCGGACATACCATGGTCCGCTGCACAGAATGAAAAATTAAATTCCCCCCCGGGCCGCAAGCATTCACTCGCCCGCGTTGACCGGTCCGCGGCGATGAAAAGGTTGGGGTCCACTGGGCTAAAGCATTTGCTTGGGAGTTGGCATTCCCTGGCGGGGACACCCTCCATCTTCACCCCAGAGGGAGCACAGTCTATTGAGTAGAACACAGGCCTGAGAGGCAGGTTGTAGACCTAGCTTTGCTACTGACTTGTGATTAGACTTCAGCAAATCACATAACCATTTTCTGCCTGTAGTCGGGTCAGACCCCTGCTTGTCTCAGCTGATGTGGGTAACCATTTCCCCTGTTAACCTGTAGGCACCGTGGGTTGGTCACTTCTGTTTTCCAGTTTAATTGCATAGGTTCCCCCTGACAGGCCCTCAGACAGTAAGAGTTGCATGGAAATGCATTACTGTACATGCAGCCGTGTGTGTATGTGTTCTTCGAGGGGTTGCTCATATGCATTCCAATTAGGTGTGTGCATGTGCAGCATGCACGGTTGTCGGGAAGACTTTTTACCCTAGCAACCCCCACCGGGGTCGCTCGTGGAGCCCCCTGGAGTGGCGCCTGCATGGCGCTGCATATATTCAGGAGCAGACCCAGTGCCTCCCTCAGTTCCTTCTTTCTGCCCGTGATGGTTGTTGGAACTGTGGAGTCCGCTCTGTGTCTCTCCACTCTCCCTAGCTACCTCTTTGTTTGTTCATAGTTCTTGTTCTACAGTTGTTATTAGTTGTTGTTAGTGTATATAGTTACTTCTAGTTCTATATAGTTAGCTGGTAAGGGCTAGGGGCTCGCCCCAGCCCTCCCCGGCCGAGGGCTCATGCCCAAGGCTCCAGATTTCAAGCCCTGCGTGTCCTGCGGGAAGCCCATGCCTGTGGGTGACCCGCATGATGCTTGCTTGAAGTGCCTGGGAGAAGGCCACTCCGCTGAGAAGTGTAAAATCTGCCACAGCTTTCGACCTCGCACCAAGAAGGAGCGTGACTTTCGACTCCGTCAGCTCCTTATGGAGGCGGCACTTAGCCCGGCACCATCTACAACCGGTGCAGCAGCAACTCCATCCACCTCTGTTTGCAGCGCGCCAGCGGCCCCCATCTCAGCTCCTGCAGCTACAGCGCTGCCCAGAACCGCCTCGGTGCAGGGAAAATCGAAGTCACCGATAAAGAGGAGGAAGATAGCAAAAAGTGCCCCCGCCTTCCCACAGCAGGCCCCCCAACCCCGGTACCGTTGACTCCTGCTCGGCTCCCCTCCTCGGCTAACTGGAACGCGGCCTGTGGGGCAACCAGCAGATCTGTTCGTGAGACAGCTTGCAGAGCAGAGTCGAGTGGCTGGCAGAGCAGTTCCTGTGTCGGCTAGCAGAGCGGCTAGCGGGGCAACCAACAGAGCAGTTCGTGGGACAGCTGGTGGAGCAGCGCAGCAAGCGGAGCAGCAGCACCACCCCACAGAGAGACGGGGCAGTCGGCCTCAGACCTCGTAAGGTACCCCTCACTCTGCCCTCCATTTCCACCCAACCTGGGAGGTAAGACTCTGCAGAGTAACTTTTGACCAGGGACTCCAGAGACTTTGGGGTTGTTGGACTTGTGGGACTTTGAGTGATTTTGGGTCGCTGGGCTCCAGAGACTTTGGGGCTGTTGGACTTGTGGAACTTTGGGTGATTTGGGGGGTTGCTGGACTCCTGAACCTAAAGGAGAGGACACAGCCCAAACTTGCTGGGGTGAGAGATGCTGGTTCATGGTTTGCTATGTTCATGGTTCATGGTTTCCCTTGACCTCCGTGGATTTAATTCTGTCACTCTTTAGTTCTAAAGTTGCTAAGTTAATAGGTCTCTAGCCATTTTACAGATCAACCAAGAAACCCCTGGCAAGGGTGGGTGGTGGTTATGAAGGTGGAAAGTAACTAAGGAAACGCTACACGGCACCCAAACCCTTCAAAAGCCAATTATAAGATTACCAAAAGATGCATATGAAGTGGATAGAATATTCCGTTGTTTCAACCGGAATTAAATGAACTGATGCCCTGCAGAGTAATACATTTTTAACTTTAAAAATAACGTTTTAAACAGCTAACTACAGATTTTGCAACTAGAACTTAGTTAACCATTCTGATGGTGCACAAGCCAAAAGAGATTCCAGCACATCCAACCTTAGAGTGGGTTGGCTCTGCACAGCTTGTAGTGTAAAGGAGTCAAAACTTGTATGTAGTCAGTAGAGTCAGGGGAGGCTGATTCGTTGGAGAGATGAGCCGTTTTTATAGAGCCTTTGTTTTAAAAAAAATATAACTGTCCTTCAAGATCAGAAAAGTCACTCTGTAAAAATCTCCTCTTAGTGGATTCATATTGTTCTTTCAGTGATTTCCATATGGAATTTGCTGTGTTTAAAAGTCCAAGCACACACTGTCCAACTGCCAGCACAGTCGGTTCAACCTGTTATTTCGAAATCAGGCTGTGTTCTTTGTGCTTCACACAGTGTGTCATCCCCCATGTGGAATCAGAATGCCGCTGGCTCTTTTGCGGAGACTCCTTCAGGCAGAATAGCACACAGTGTGCTTTTCTCAAGCTGTACTGATTCAGAGCATACTTTATGAAGGAACCACTTTTATAGAGTTATCGTCTGATAGAGAGAGAATCCCTATTACGATGGCCTTGCAGAGGGAATCCTTAGAGATAGGACAGAGCTCAGTTTTCAGCGGGGATTATTCCTACTTACCTTCTTCCGAAGGCTTTTGCACCCATTGACTTGCTGATTTCTCAGTCATGTTGATTATTGAGCTACATATTTCTGCAGAAGCAATGGGTCAGGACGGGGAGGGACATCATGAAGTTTTCACAGAAGGGTACAGATTGCTGTCCCCTGCAGTCGTACTTAATATTGCCATGCACTGAATTCAGTTTGGGATCCCAGAAGCAACATGCATCTGCCCACGCATGATAGCAGAGGCTGCAAGTCATACCACTGTTACAGTCTTTTCAGTTGGGCTGAGTGGAGGATACACAAGGAGCTATGGGTAGCTGCCTCCGCTCAAGGGGTGAGATCTAACATTAGCTGAAGACTGTTAATACTGGAAAAGCATCAGGGGATCCAACATTGACTTATAAAGCTCTGCTTTGTTTAGATTAAGGGAGGGTCTGTCTGTCCCTCTCCCCGGTGGTGTTAGTGAAGAGGAATTACATAAGCACTTGTAATTAAGATGCTAAGCACCAAACAATCTGAACACAGCTTCCCATTAGAAATCAAATGTGTATGGTCCAAAAGGCGATATACACAGGGATCCCGGAATGAAAATGTGGCTTTCGACACACCCGCCTCTGCTGTTCTCAGGGTTTCTGACCCTCCCCAACAAATCCGCTTCAGTTCTGCAACAGTAACTGTAGGCTTCAGATACACTCCAGGGGTGTGGTAGCTTTCCTTTCTTCCAATCCAAGAGCATTCATTTCAGCCAGAACCCTCCCTCCCTCCCACCACTTTCCCTTTATCTTGTTTTGAAGGGGGGCAGGGAGCCAGTGAAAAGGTTTCAGTGGGTCCAGACTGTGTGTTCTGTTTTTGTCGTCGGTTGTTTATTATTTTGAACACAGGCAAGGGATAGACCAATCCTTTGTTTTGTTCCCCGTCCGCGTTTAAGCCCGATGCCTGTCTTCCAGTCCTGTCACGCGGTAGGTAAGCGGTAGGTAAGCGGTAGGTTCTCAGATATGATACACTCCTTGTACCAAGTGAATGTACTTACCACTGGAAAGGATAGGGACTGCATATTATTATTATTAATATTATTATTTGTAATGGAAATTTTTAAAGTAATTTATAAGTATGCTGAGTGTAAATTTAAAAAGCAAAGTCTGTATTGTAAAAGGATATATTATCCTGTGTCATACGCTCTATACATTTTACCTGTTTAGGAAAAAAAGAATATATAAAGGAGAATGATTTCTCTTACCCACAGAGCCAGATTGCCTGCCACTGTGTGCAGTCAACTGGCACTTTGTAATTTCAGGTCAGTAGGTTTTCTTTAATTTTTTTTGTTTTTTTCCTTCTGGAACAAGGCCGTCATATGTATAAAGTGCAATTTGTGTAATATATCTTAAATATATACTGTATGGCTGTACAAAACCAACTTTATGAACAAATAACCCCTAGCTTATTAAAGAACAAAGCTATTAAAAAGCAAAGAATGACAGAGATTATACGACTCGGGAATGTTGCTCTCGACCTCTCCAGATTTACTTTCCTTTGACTCATGGCTTTCAAGTACTGGCAGGGATCAGGAGGGCAGCCAAGACTAGCGCCTGGGTAAGACAATTAAAGCTTGACAGAGGAGCGGGAACAGAGTGTGTGTCCTGCTTGCTTCTCCAGGATAGACTTCAATCTAATGTGGCCCAGATGCATTCTAAGGACCTTATGCAAGGTGCCAGCATACAGCCCTGAGACAAACCTCCGCTTCCAGACCTGAATTTCCATGAAGCCTCAGTGTGTACTGAAGACATGGGTGGCTGCAATCTATTTCAGTTGTGCATATTAGGGGTAGCCCTTGACTTGATGACAAGTGTCCATTGCATTCCTTGACTGCGCAAAGTTTGAGCTCCCTGTCTGAAATGATAGACCCCTGGATCTCAGAGCTGGGACTTACAATCCTGGGGGAGAAAGAGAGGGAAACCATTCCTCCAGGTTTAGTAGCATGGTGGTTGAACTAATCACAAGTGATTGTGTAACAGTTACCAGCACTGGATAAAGTCATCAGAAGACCATGAGTCCCAGCTTCTGACAGTCACCAGCAGTTCCCCTATGGCAGGGGTGGGGAACCTTTTTTCTGTCAAGGGCCACTTGGACATTTATAATGTCCTTCGCGGGCTGCTCCCTCCCCCCCCCCCCCACCCGAGGAAGCCCAGGCTGGCAACGGGAGCTGAGACCCCAGCTGGCAAGGGGCCAGCGGGGGAAACCCCAAAGCAGTGACAGGCGGAGTGCTTAGCCCTGCACTGCTTTGGGGTTTCCCCCGCTGGCCCCTTGCCAGCCGGGGTCCTGCCGCCTGCCCCAGTCAGCTCCCGCTATCAGCCTGGGTGTAGGGGGTGATCTTCATTTACCCCCACCCACCCTCCCCCCATCTAACTGCCTTTCCTCCCCCACCCCTGCCTGGCCCTTCCCATCCCACCGAACCTCCTCCCCACTCCCAACCCAGCCTCCTGCCCAGCCCAGCCTCCCCCCCCACCAAACCTCCTTCCCTCCCGCACCCACGCCTCACCCACCCCGCCCAGCCTGGCCTCCCCCCCCCCCCACAGCCCCCTTGCCTGCCCCCCAGCCCAATCCTCCCCCGACCCCCTTGACCGTCGGCTCCCCGCGGCTCCTCCTTTCACTGCCCGGCTAATGGTGGCTGTGAGGCGCCGGTGGCTCCCCCAGGCGTGAGCCGCCCCCACGCCGGAGGCTCCCCCAGGTGCGAGCCGCCCCGGCGCCGGAGGCTCCCCCAGGCGCGAGCCGCCCCCGCGCGCGTCCCTGGCCGGCGGCTGCGGCGCATCCCCGGCCGGCGGCTGTGGCGCATCCCCGGCCCCGCCGTGGGCCGGACAAAATGATTTTGTGGGCCGTATAAGGCCCGCGGGCCGGAGGTTCCCCACCCCTGCCCTATGGGGACAGAGAACAATGGGGCAAACTTCACTGCATATTGGAAGTGTCATGAGCATGCGGAGCCACCCTCCCATCCCAAGCAATGGGGCTGCAATGGGCCTAGCTGCAGGAGTCTAGATAGTGCCTGCTGGGACCTTTGGTCCCCACCGTCAGGATTCTGTGATTTGGTAATTAAAATCAAGCATCTCATCTTTAAGTCAAACTGAGCTGCAGTATGTAGTGACCTGAAGTTGTACGGCTGTTCAATCCCCTTTGTGGAATGAGTTAGTAAACTCCGTCCAGTATCCATGTCACTAAAACCACAACACGGTTGCCACTATTTGGCTCTGCTATTGAGTGTGTCAGTAGAAAGGCTTAAGACTGAGGGCCGTGGTGAGCGAACATGCCCTCTGTCTCCTAGCGGTAGGTGGTCCCTCCAGGTCAGAGGTGAAGCCGACTGACCAGGTAATGCATGAAGGCTTTTTTTGCTGTACCCGATGGCTGGACGGATAGGAGTTCCATCTCCAGAACCATTCACTTTGCAACTCATGAGCTTCCCATTCACATACAAATCAAGATGAGGGTACTCTTTCTACACTGAGCTGTGGCATGCTGCCATTATGGCTCTAGCTTTGGGGACTGCTCTGGGCTGAGCACCCCAGAAACCCTCAAGGATGCTTCCCTCGAGTCATGGTTAACAGTAGGCTGCTAAGGGACTTATCCAGTAGTGTGAGGTCAGGAGTAGACTGGCTGCTCCTGTCCAGGGAGGCAACTGGGATGCACGCAGGAAATAGAGCTAAACGGAGAGAGAACTGAACCGTTCCAACGAGCACGCTTTATTGTTACACCAAGCCAGCAGACAGCACACACTCCTCTGGCAGCCCCAGGATGAGAGAGGCACTCTGGAAATACAAGGGGAGTTTGTACAATTACAAAGGAGCTGGACTGTGGAACAAATTGCCCCGCCCCCTCTTGCTGCACCCCCACCCCCATTTGGTTGAAGTGCATTGACTCAACATCAGCATGGCTGAGCCAGGGTGTCTTTCTGAGGCAACACTGTCCTTGGATCTCCCTTTGCTGCTCACCACTACAGGTTTTAACCCTTTAACCTCAGAACCCTGGCATTTGCCAGCCAAGCGAATGCTTGGGACATACTGTCACTGTAGTCTCCAAAGAGGGGAGTTTATCACCTTGATGAAGACAACAGTTCTCCTCATGCAAATATGCCTATCAAGCATTCTTGACATGGTCCTTCCTGCATGAGAACAACATCCATTGCTCTCCTGCAAGGCGTTGCAAAACCTGCCTTTATCAGAAGATGATGTCCCATTTGATTGTTGGGGTGCCCTGTTCGGAGGGTTTCATGCTGCCGAACACACTCAGGGCCTAGCAGTGCGATATATGTGTCATTACACCCAGGTCAAGGCCTCCCACAGTGCAGCTTTTCCACATCAGCAGCCTCCTTCCTTTGCTGCACAAAATGGCTCTTTGGTTCAGAAGACCTGGGATCAGAGTCCACATCAGCCTCTCCAGGCCTTTACTCCGAGCTGTCCTCTCCAAGCTGCAATTAGGGTTTCAAAACAGAGGCTAAAAGGCCAGGGCACGTTTCAGCTTCGCTACAAACTCTACCTGCATTTCTCAGTTCAAATGCAATACTAGAAGTTCTGTCATCACCAGGTGTTCCTAGTCCAAGAGAGAAAGCAAGGTGCCATGTAGCATTGTTTCAAGACAACAGACCATGCATCCCATGTTAAACATCGTAGACTTCCTTAAATTCAGTGTCTGGATCACCTGTTAGAGCCCGGTGTGTTGTGGGAAAATCCCAGTGAAAAAGTAATCTTCAAAACACGCCTTGCACAGATGATGATCTGCTGCTGGTTATCCCCCATTAAGGGTTCAGCCAATACCAAAGGCAGGTTCATTTCTTCTCCCTCCAACTGACAGTCGCCTTTTCCTTGACCCTTCTAGGCCATCATGTGGGCCATGGCAGGACATGTGTGAAGATTTCCCTCCATGTGATACCGATTCTAAGCCTGGACCTCTTTCAGGCTCATTTTTTTTTCCGATTAATTTTGCTGACGTTCATGCCTCACTTTGAATCGGGAGCTGCATTTGCCATCCCCATTGGGACGGTGGTAGTACAGTGTCCTGGCTTTCCACCATGAGTTTGTGTTCTTCACATATGTAACATTAGTTTCATCTTGGTAGGTAGGTACCAGGTGATTCTTGTGGTTCTACTAATGGAGCTCGTAAACCTCTGTTCAATTCTGAGTCTGAGCATCTTCTGTGTGAGCTTCCTGGGGGCGACTGAAACCCCCAGTGGGTTACAATGACCTGAAGGTGGATAGGAAATAATTTCCAGTTGGCTGCAGCTGTTTGTGAACAGAGATTAATCCTGGGCCAAGCTATGTCAGGACTGGTAGACGTGGATTGCCACGGACTCGCAGGGGCGAAAAAAAAAATTGCAGGCCTGTTATTTACCAGGTTGCATGTGGCAATAAACTATATTGGTAAGGGATGCAAGGAGAGTGTGGGTCAGGACGCGAGCTGCAGATACACACGCACACACAACTAAAATTAATCAATTTAAAGTTTTATTGGGGATAATTACAAGGGGTAAGGGAGCAGTTTTTTGATTAACTAATAGACTTAATGAAACTTAAAACACACAATGACTAAAATACCTACTAACAATATTTACAAACAAAGATGCAGCATTTAGTAATAATTGATACTTACAAATACAAACCAACACGTAACACGACCAGTAAACGTAGAAGCTGTTTGAAACACGTGAGCTGAGAGAGAGGCTTCAAGTTGATCAAGCTTGGTTACGGGGGGAGGGAGGGGTACACGGATACACAGGATTCGTTTTCGTTTCTCCTCTCTCTGCCTGCACACGGCAGGCAGACCCATAAGTACTAACTATGACATCACAAAAGTGTCATGGGGGACGGGGCCCAAACCTTGTTTGTGTTCGCTTCTGATTGGCACAAGCAATGTTTACACCAAGTAGGGGAGCAGGTGCCTCAAAGTCTGGCTTTGCCCCCAAAAGGTGAGGAAATGCACATTGTTATAGAATGCATGCGAAACTGAATGACAAAAGACGAGGCCAGGGTAGGAGCAGGTGCCTTAAAGTCTGGTTTCGCCCCCAAAAGGTGAGGAAAAGCACATTGTTATAGAATGCATGCGAAACTGAATGACAAAAGAAGAGGCCAGGGCAATACCGGTATGGGCAAGTGTTTACAGGATGCAGACAGAAACTGATCTGAACAGTAGGTATGCAGCTGACTTGGACAACACTCTCAGGATTAGCAGGGTCTCCTTTCACCCGCTCTTTGGCTCAGTGCATTGGAAACCAGGTGCTTGGAAATACAGTGTTCGTGCTGCTCCAGGAAGCCCTCAGCCCCCACATCAAGGGAGCCTGGTCGCAAGGGGGACAGGTCAGTTTTTGAACATGTCGCAGAGCAGTTTCTCCATGGGGGTGTTCCCGATAGTTCTGCGGAAGAAGAGGAGCTCGATCCGGTCTGAGGAAATAAACCTGAAGGAAGGAAGGAGCAGGAGCAGTTTCCCAAACCTGGAGGAAGCAGAGAAGCTGTTAAGTAAAGGGAGGGTCTCGGGGAGGATTGTGATTTTCCCCTGCTGTGTCAGAGGTCAAAGGGTTAACAATACCACAATGAGTCAATAATTCCTTTGCCCAAACAAAGCTTGCGAGAGAAAAAATGTTCTGACATGGGTGGTTTCCCCTTGATTTATTCTCATCAAATTTTCCTTTTGGGTAACGCGCTTGGGTCATCAAAGCATGTGTCGTGTGGCCAAGTGTCCGTGAACACCCAGAGCAATTTGCCAACCTACCTACAATGGGGCTGTTGAGTGTAATGCTACGGTTCAGGCTGGAAAGTAGGGACCTTCCACTCCAATGTTTTTTGCTCTTCAGAAGTACAGCATGGTCCATCAGGGTTGAACTGACTGCAGGCTCCTGACACATCTTCCCAACCATGCCTGGAGGAGCCACTGTGTAGCCACTGTTCTAAACCAGTGGCACATTGGCCCATGTTTAATCCAGAAGCTCAGTGACGCTGTCGTCTGTTTCATGCCAGGGCTGCCTGCCCTGGATGACTTCACTCCATAGGAGGGACAAGACTCAGTATGCACAAGCCTGGGTGAGGGGAACAGCTCAAGAGGGGAGTCATTTGTGTGTCCATGGTGCTAAAGACCCGGAAAAGAGCAAGTCCTGCCTTGATACGCTCACAATCGATCTAAGACCGATTCCATCATGGGGGATGGCCAGAAGGGGTTGGTGGAAGAGGCCTCCCGCGGGGCCCAGGGAAGTCAGCACATGTTTAAATTTCACCTTCTGCATGTTTGGGGGTTTTGTTGTAAATTTCCCCAGGATGTGGGTGCAGGAAGCCCCCAGATGGAGATGGGGAGCTACCAGGAAGAAGGAATATCCTCCTTTGAGGGAGGATGTGGAGAGAAAAGAGGTGCACGGGAAGGAAGATGGTGGGTGGCATTGCATGGCGGAGAAGACCTCGAAGGGAACAGTGGACAGAGGACCAGGGCATGAGCTGTAGACAAGTGCAGACCCCGGGATGCCTTGATAGGGAGGGGGGGAATCGTACAAAACTGAGTCACCTGTCACCCATTCCCTAAAGGAGGTAATGCCCCACCAGCAGAGGGCACCAGCCCAACAGGGATGAAACCACCTGCGCTTTAGTGTTCTGCCAACACAGGAACGGCTGCTAAAGAAAGGACGGACAGCTCAGCCCTTCCCTAGCTCTCAGAGCAGCACAAGGCAAGCCAAGGGCTTCAGCAGCACGGAGAGTAGCTTGCGCAGTAGGGAGAAGAGTGGTTTCTAATGGACTTTCCCAGAGGGAGGGCAGTTGCTAGACAGCTCAGAAGGGAAGAGAGGCAGGAAGGCCAGGAGTTGGACAGGCAGGGCCAGCGACAGAAATTTTGGGCCCCCCTACTCTGATCGTTTGGGGGCCCCCAGCCTATTCTCCTTCCCCCCCCCCCTAACCCGGCCCACCCAACCTAATTTCCTCCTCCAGCCTAACCTCCTCCCCTCCCCACCCATCCCTGCCTGGCCCACCCCGCTGTTGGGGGTGATCTTCCTTTACCCCCACTCAGCCTCCCCCCATCTAACCGCCTTCCCTCCCCCACCCCTGCCTGGCCCGGCCCAACCCACCGAACCTAAACTCCTCCCCCCTCCCACTCCCAACCCAGCCTCCTTGCCCCCCGTGCCTGACCCGCACAGCCCAGCCCAGCCTCCCCCCACACCAAACCTCCTTTCCTCCCGCACCCACGCCTCACCCACCCAGATTCCAGCCTAGTCTCCTGCCCCCCTCCCCACCCGCCCAGCCTGGCCTCCCCCCCCCATCTCCCCCTTGCCTGCCCCCCAGCCACGCCAATGAATGAACCTCCCGAGGCAGGGGTGAACTCACCGCAGAGCCCACCCGCCTGCCCAAAGGCCCCCCCGGAGCCACCGCCCCCCGAGTGGGGCCGGGCCCCCTGCCCCCTTACCTTGGCGAGGCCGGCTCCCCTTGACCCCTTTTGGGCGCCTCCGCTCCGCCACCGTCAGCGCTGCACACCAGGGCGGCCGGGCGCGCTTCCCTGGGCCCGCTGTGGTCGGAGTCTGCCGTCAGCCGTGTGGTGCGTGCGGGCGCTTGCCGCGCTTGTCTACAGCGCAGCGCTGGGGTGGCCGGCGGCGCCCGGTGGGGGATTGCACACGGCGGTCAGCTGCGGCCGCGCGGCGCGTGTGCCGCATCTCTGCAGAGGTCCGAGCATCCCGTTTCCACCCCGCCTGCTGCACACTACATCGGGGGCCCCCCTTAAGTCCGGGGCCCGGTACAGTTGTCCCCCTTGTCCCCTCCTGTCGCTGGCCCTGGTAATGCAATATGTTGGGGTATGCTCCTGTAGAAGCAAAGCCTCTGGGCATTGTTGGAGAAATAGATGGAAGGGATGGATAGGCAGGATGGATCAGGGCCGGCGACAGAAATTTGGGGGCCCCCTACTCTGACAGTTTGGGGGGCCCCCAGCCCAGCCAGCCCCCCCCCCAGCCCAGCTGACAGCGGCTGGGGGCCCCCCCAGCCCAGCCGCCCCCCCCCAGCCCAGCCGACAGCGGCTCGGGGCCCCCCCAGCCCAGCCGCCCCCCCAGCCCAGCCGACACCGACTGGGGGGCCCCATCCTGCCCCCCCTAGCCCAGCCGGCGCTCCCTCCCCCAGCTGACAGCGGCTGGGGGAGGAAGCCCAGCCGTCTTCCCCCCCCCCCCAGCCCAGCCCAGCCCAGCCAGCGCTCCCCCTGACAGCTGGCGGCAGCGGGAGTGAGAGCCCGGGAGCGGCGTGAGCCGCCCTTGCTGTTTCTGCCCTCCCCCCCCCCCGCCCTTTCTCCCCCGGACTGCGCTGCTGCCGCCGGCCGGGCTCACTGCTCCTGCCAGGGACACGCGCGCTCGTCCGGAGGAGAGCCGCGCCGCCTCCCCGCCCCTTCCCCGCTCTCCAGGCCCGGCGACAAGGGGGGACGACAATGGGTACTGCTGTGTACCGGGGCCCCCCTAAAGTCGGCCCTGGGATGGATAGTTATCCAGACATCAAGTTTGAAATGTCTAGAGTCCCTGTAACTAAAAGCTCATACACCAGCAAGGTTGGTTCATCTCTTCATTCTTGCAAGGAAGATATGTTCAGCTGCTTGCAAATTAGTATTGTATGTGTTGTGGACAAAACCTTATAACAACTTGAGTATTTGGCTGTTATCCATGCATTGACATTAAAAAAATGATGGCACTTTTTGATAGAATGAGGGAATGTTCAACTTAACTCAAACATTCTGTTCTCCACCCTAATTTTGTGCACAATGCAATATGCCAACTGCCCACTTTGCTACTGGTAGCCTAGAGCTGGCTGCATTTCTGTGCTGGTTGTATGTATATTCCTATGGGGAGAAAGGTGCGATATAAAAATGACATATCACAGTTTCTGTTGCAATTAATTGCAGCAACCAGGTCATTTGCTAAAAATGTTAAGAGAATTAGAGGGCTAGACTCACCCAGAGTGTGAAGAGGATGATCTGTGGTAGAAATTCTCAAGCTTTTTCTTTCTGAGGTGCCTCCCCCTCCCCCATTACCATGCTATAAAAACTCCATAGCCCACCTGTGTCACAATAACAGATTTTCTGCATATAAAACCCAGGGCCGGTATTAGGGAGTAGTGAGCAGGGCCCCTTGCCACAGGACCCCCTGCAAAGCTTCATTGCTCAGGCTTCAGCTTCAGCCCTGGGTGGTGGGGCTCGGGCCCAGGCTTCCACCCCATGCGGCAGGGCATTGGCTTTCTGCCCTGGGCCCCGGTGAGTCTAATGCCAGCCCTGCTTGGTGGCCCCCATGAAATCTGCTTGTGGCCCCGCAGGGGGCCTCAGACTCCTTGTTGAGGCCTGGTCTAGGGTTATGTCTACACTAGAGACCTTACAGTGGCGCCGCTGTAAAATCTCTCATGCAGTTGCTCTATGTCAACTGAAAAGATTTCTCCCAGACATAATTAAACCACTCCCAATGAGCCATGGTAGCTATGTTGGCAGGAGAAGCTCTCCTGCTGACATAGCGCTGGGCACACTACCACTTATCCTAGCAAAAAAGACAGTTACCTTTTCCGTATCTGGTGTTCTTCAAAATGTGTTGCTCCTGTCCATTTCATATCAAATGTGTGTGCTTCCCACATGCACCGGGTACACACATAGTATGGAATGGACAATGAGCAAGCGCTGGAAGGAGAACTTACTTTGCTCAGGGAGGGGTTTTTTCACATCCCTGAGCGACATATGTTTTGCCAACTTAAGTGGGAGTGTAGATGTGGCCTAGATCTACTTGGTTTTGCCTGAGCACATGGAGCAGGATGACCTCTTGAGTTCCACATTTCTATGAGTCTGGGATTACAAAGTGAGTGACATTGGTCACAGGGGGTGCTTGGTGGTGAGGGTGGTTTTGTGGGGAGTGGCTGCATTCAGTACTTCCTGTAACCAGTCCTACTAAAAGGGTTTCAGTGGAGCTCTCTGGAAGAGATTAAGGCTGCTATTCCCAAAGAAAAACTCAGAGGAATGTGGGTGGACACACCAGAAGTGCCATCTGCCCTGTCCCACGTGATTCCCCTTCTGGAGCCAGCCAACCAGGCTCTGCATAAAAGTACAGTTTAGCCCAGAGTAAATTAATTGGTTACTCCCAACAAAACCTATATGCATGACTTTTGAAACACATTCCTGCTCTTATTATAGCACCAGGCACTTTAATGCCAGAGTGACTATACTGGCTGAATTGATTAGTTTCAGAGGCAAAATCCACCTCTTTACAAAATGTTGATGCAGTAGGTAGAACAACATTTTACTCTTTCGTTTGAGGAACTCTCCCATCTATGGTAAGACCCAGGATGTGAAGTTATTGAGGCCTTAGGAGTCTGCTAAACAAGCACTGTCAGAGCAGAGCTGTGTGAAAACCAGAAGAATTTAAAGTCTGGAATGCTAACATAAATGTATCATAGCCCGTTGCCTCACCCTTTAATGCAGTTCCTCCTTCCTTCCTTGGTTGTCTCATGCTCTCTTCGAGCTAGCAAACAGGAGCAGCAAAAAGGTGAGTTTTGCAAGGGAGTTCTCTGGGTGAAAGGGGTGGGGGTTGTCTGTTAATTTGTTGTTGTATGCTTGCTTTTTTGCTATGTGGCTGCTTGATTGAAGTTTATACTGTGGTCTGTTTGGGGGTCTGTGTGCTAAGCACAGCAGCCTGCTAGGCAAGGGTGGGAGCTTCCTAAGGAGGCTTTAACTTGCCATTCTTTGATCCTTAATCCCTTTAGGATCCAAAGGAGTAGGACTAACACAGGAAGAACGGGGGGTTTCAAAAGACAGCTCCTAAACCAACCGAGGAACTAGCGATGAGGGGATTTTTGAGGGACTTTAGAGAGGGAGCATGAGCCAGATACACCAAACAAACATTTTCTAAACTTAGGCAAATAACTCCCTTTCTTCCCTCCAAAACAAAAATACACAAAAACCCCTGGAGAATAAAAATAATGTAGACAGAAGTTCAGCCACAAAGTGGAGGGTATCCAGTTTATTGCCCTGAATGCAGCCCATATGATTGCCTGCATGTGCTGTAACGGGGTCCACTCACTTATAGTAGGAATATACTGTGAACCGTCTGACCGGGATGCTGATGGTGACTGTAAAATGCTCAGATAGATTAGAGGGGCTACAAAGACAGAAAACCCAATAATAATTGGGGATTTCTTCTGGAAGGGATGAAGAGAGAAAATTTCTGGACACCATTAATGATTGTTTGTTTTTTGGAGCAGCTAATCCTGGAGCCCATCAGGGAAGAAAACTGGTCCAAGAAATGAATACCGTATTAAAAAAACATCAGATTTGATTTCAATATGGTAATTTTAATTCAAATGCTTATGACATGCAGGTACTTAGCAGGAAAACTGTCACTTATAAACATAAGGCTGTTTGTCATCAAACATGTAAACATAAAACAGTGCAAGTGGATTAAACTTTTCCTAATTCACTCTAAAGCTGAAAGGAAGGATAAGACAATGAACCCATGGGAGCTGCCATGCTGTTTGTTTTCTAAGCTGTCAACCAAACTGGAACTGATGATGATAGGAGGAAGACAAGCTTTTTTGTTTTTTGTTTTTTGTTTTAGTATGCAAGTACAGTATCCAATTTTACAAACTATGTGGAGTTATGTACCTGTTTATTGGAGATCAGAATGTAGTCAGCTGGTGAAACATGCCAGCTGCCAGTCTCTCTGAAAGAACTTTCAGATTTGGTTAATCAAAATACAAATCTGTTTCCTGTAAAATGCCACCCTGATAGATGGATTAGATCAAATAGATTCAGTAAGGTAGAATTCCAACTGAGATAAATAAGTGAATATTGTATTCGGTATCAGTAGGAGCAGTAATGATGACTACACAGGAGATTGCATAACCATTTGCATTCTAAACGTTGTGCTCTAATCATACTTAGCTTTATGAAACCCTTACCTGTTAGAATAATCCTGAAATTTTTGTAGCCTAAGTGAAAAAAAATTATTTTAAAAAAAGCTTGAGGTAAAATTGTTTATTAGCTGTGTTTTACAGAAGAAGAATGAAAAATACACTTTCTCTACAATAAAAAAGTTTACTCTTTTTTTAACAGCTCTGCTTTCAAAATGGCTGTGGTAAAACTTTACATTTGCCATGGAAATAACTCCCACTGAAGAGAAATGTGATAATAAGAACTGGTTTTGTGCCGTCTATATTCAATCAGTTTTCTATGGACTTTTAAGCTTATAAAATGCACAGTTAAGGAGGTCTATGGTGCATATGTATGGTATAATTTACCTGGGCACTACCAAGTGTAGTGCAGTTGTCTTCTGTGGTCTTTGTATGATGCCTAGTTCCTCTCCCGCATACCTTTGGAAGTCTGTAGGAGAGGACCCCCCACTACTTTACATTTTAAGAGCAGGAGGTTTGGAGACGTGGTGTGGGTCCTCTGATAGCCAGTGGAGCCACCAATATTTAAAATGGTTGTGCATGGAAAATGTTAGTGCCTTCTGTGATTTGGAGTTCTTCGAATTCTTAAGAACCAAAGCTCTACAGCAGTTCACACATGTGAAACTCGGTGCACCCAGTGCACAAAGGGCTATATCCAACACCGAGTTAGTCAATGGATAGACTGAACTAATCCAATGGGCACTGAACTAGTCCAAAATTTTCAAGATTGCAAATGTTCTCTATTGGATGCATAAGGATACACTGTGAATTGCCAGGAGCCTGGTCCCATGGAAAACTTGTGCTGGATTTCCATATGAACCTGGCTTCAATTTCAGTGGCTCTCTGTTTCAATCCCTCAAAGCCCTCCTCTTCCTATGAAACCCTGGCTCCATGGTCCTCTTTCCTCGGGCTAGCCAGGAATCTTCGTAACTGCATGTCTGCTAAGGAGCACAGGAAAATGGCCATGTAACTGTTTTCCTACACTTCTCATATCCTATTCCTCTGTTACAAGCAAAAAATACTTTTAGATCAGCCGTGCTACCCTGTTTCCCCGAAAGTAAGACATCCCCCGAAAATAAGACGTACTTCCAGTTTTGCCTCTCGCTGTAATATATTGCAATGTAATTTTGGGAGCAAAAATTAATATAAGACACTGTCTTATTTTCGGGGAAACACGGTATATACTTGGCCAGCACATACTGTATGGTATCGCAGTAGGGGTTTCATTAGTTCACAGTATGTCACTTGTTGACTACCTCGAGTTGTACGACATTCCAAAGCCAACATGTGACATGCCCTGCCCTGACAATTACATGTCAGGGAAAACCACATCCTCTTCCCACATAAGAAATTTCCATCCAGCTCTCTTGCACGTTGTATTCCGAAACAGTTAAATAAAATTAAGAATTTTTAACTTCTATTTGTAACTTGTCATGAATTATATTCAGATAGCATTTTAAAGATGAGTATGGTTCACACTATACCAGTCACATAGGAAGATAAATAGAGTATATTCCACAGGAGAGTATCAAAAAATCCACATGTTCTCCCTGACAGCTAAATTTTGCTGTGGGATTTCTGACTTACTTAGCTGAAATAAAAATATATAATTTCATAATTTACCAGACAGTTCTCTAGCAGCTGCACATTGAAGGTGGCTTAGAAGCACTACTTACTCCAGCCAAAGTATTGACTATATGGTGCTCAATAAATTTGCTTTACATATGCATGTTTCAGATGGCAGAATATTAATAACTGATATATAGGGTTAAAATTTTTAGTTAAGATATAAAACATTTGAAAAAAGTATATACATATAGATATATGTCTGAGACTCTTATGTATCTGGCTTAATATCCTTTTTTGCAGAATAATACAAAATAAGAATGGTTTATTTATTTGTAAAGCACTGCCTAGTGTTCAGATCAGTTTCTGTCTGCATCCTGTAAACACTTGCCCATACCGGTATTGCCCTGGCCTCTTCTTTTGTCATTCAGTTTCGCATGCATTCTATAACACTATGCATTTCCTCACCTTTTGGGGGCGAAGCCAGACTTTGAGGCACCTGCTCCCCTACTTGGTGTAAACTTTGCTTGTGCCAATCAGAAGCGAACACAAACAGGTTTTGGGTCCCGTCCCCTATGACACTTCTGTGATGTCATAGTTGGTACTTATGGGTCTGTCTGCCATGTGCAGACAGAGGAGAAAGAAAACAAGTCCCGTGTATCCCGTGTACCCCATGTAACCGAGCCTGATCACCTCGAAGCCTCTCTCTCAGCTCACGTGTTTTCAAACAGAGCTTTTACGTTTACCGGTCGTTTATGCGTTGGTTTGTATTTGTAAGTATCAGTTATTACTAAATGCTGCATCTTTGTTTATAAATATTGTTAGTAGATATTTTTAGTCATTGTGTGTTTTAAGTTTCATTAAGTCTATTAGCTAATCAAAAAACTGCTCCCTTACCCCTTGTAATTATCCCCAATAAAACTTTAAATTGATTAATTTTAGTTGTGTGTGTATGTGTGTGTGTGTGTCTGCAGCTCGTGTCCTGACCCACACTCCCCTTGCATCCCTTACCAATATAGTTTATTGCCACGTGCAGCCTGATAAATAACAGGCCTGCAATTTTTTTTCGCCCCCTGCGAGTCCGTGGCAATCCACATGGCGTCACGAACAGGATGCAAGGGAGTTGGGCCATGTCTGTGGCACGCTGCAGATCGCGCAGATGATGAAACTGAACAGTTCCAACCTTTGCAGTTTCACACTTTAAGTAGCCGAAATTCGACTGATCTAAAATTAGATTGCTCTCTACAGTTTCAGTGCACGGAGACTGGAGAGAACATGAGTCTGGCACACAAATTATTATGCCAAATGATAAAAGAATTGGATTCAATTAAGAAAACCAAAAAATTGAGACTCAATGAATGTAAATCTGAGGATGTTTCCACCGTCCTGTTTAGCATGTTAGGCAAAGCCCTCGATCTGTGCTCTGTCCTCCACGGGGGCACAATGTTCGCAGCTAAGCAAGTAGCCCCAGGCTCCCCTGAAGATGATAAGGAGGGGGGAAATAGCTGTTTGTTTGGGGAGAGTTTCTCCAAGTGTTTGTCTGTGCTAAACCCCGTTTTCAATTTTTTTTTAAACTTAGCTTGACCTCAGTCGTGTTACTTAGGTTTTCATATTTGTCGTACAGCAAAACTACTCTGAGTTGATTAGACTCAAGCATAGGGAGTGACTGTAGGACTCGGGTGGGCAAACTATGGCTCTGGATCCGGCCTACGGATTTGCCACTCTGTGGTGATGTGGCCCCTGCTCCGCTCCGTCTCTGCTGCTCCTGGGGGTGGGGGAACAGACTGCTCTTTGGGCTGTTCTTGCCTGTGGATACCTCCCCGAAAGCTCCCACTGGCCGGGAATGGGGAACCGCAGCCAATAGGAGCTTCAGGGGAGGTACCCACAGGTACATGGAGCCCTCTGCTACCCCTCTCCCGTGGCTGGTGCGGTGCCGGCTGCTTCCCAGAGCAGTGCAGGGCGGGATCAGGGCCAAGGCCAGGGCAGGCAGGTAGGGGGCCTGCCCTAGCCCCGCTGCCAGCCCGGAGCTGCTCTAGGTAAGCAGCAATGGGCTGGAGCCCACACCCCGAACCCTCCTGCACCACACACCCCAACCCCCTGCCCTGAGCCTCCTGCCACACCCTGTGCCCCCACCGCAATTTGCACCCCTCCCTGCACCACTGCCCTGAGCCGCCTCCTGCACTGTGTACCCCAGAACCTTTCCTTGAGCCCCCTCGTACATCCGAGCCCCCTCCTGTGCCCCAGCCCCTTGCCCTGAGCCCCTTCTTGAACACTACACCACCTCCCATACCCCGCACTCCCTCCCGCACCCCAACCCCCTACCCCAGCCCTACAGTCATGGCCCTGCAAGCAATTTCCCCACCCCGATGTGGCCCTTGGGCCAAAAGTTTTGCCCACCCCTGCTGTAGGACATACCACACATTTAAAGTTACACATCAAACCTCTTTTATATACAACTACACATTACATTATGCTGAAATAAATTTGTTAGTCTCTAAGGTACCACAAGTACTCCTGTTCTTTTTACATCACATTATATTTACTATACGTTGCATTATATGTTTTGAGATTGGCTTGGTTACTTTGTAGGAACCAATCCCTGTACAGAAGGAGTGGGCAAACGTTTTGGCTCAAGGGCCACATCTGGGCCTTCCCATTTGTAGTCTAGGTAGATTTATTTTACCAGTGTTTTAACAGTTTAACTGTACTGTGGATTCTGGAGATTGATTTTTTTTTAAGTGAACCCACATGCCAGCAGTTTTGTGTGTGTGACATTACACTTGCATATGTAAGTGTTTTTAGGTGCAAACAGCAATACAAGTTGGGGTGGGGCTAGACTTTGCATTGTTTGAGAGAGGAAAACAATCTCTTTCTTTATACTGTTTGAGTTGCAGTGCTTTTACATTTAATTTTATGATATTGGACTCTTGTTTTTATTTTGCACTAACTGGTGTTACTTTTTTTTTTTTTTACTATTTTGTGTGTGTGTGTGTGTGTATGGTGATAAGAGGGCAAGGGTTTTGGGGTGGTTTTTTTTTTTGCTTTATATTAGTTGACTCCTTTTCCTTTTTATCGCATATATTGTTTTACATACTACAAGTGCTGTTATTAGAACATATTGACTTCATTTTATATTTTAAAACAATTACATCATTTATTCAATGGTTCCTGTTAGGACCGGAAGACATTGTGACGGGCAATCACTAGGAAGTGTAGTTACGCTTCTAAGTCAACTCCAGGAGAGTGCATAGTGATGTTATGAGATTGACCTTGCTGTTATCTGTGTGTTTGGGAACAGTTCCCAGACTGTTCCCAGCTGTGTGAATGTTTACCCCGTCTGTGTGAGAATGAATGCGTGGGAAACCAAATGGGGAAACTGAGGCAGGACAGCGTGTAACCAATCAGCTTGTTGCTTGCAAATGAGACATGAGTATGTATGAGATGCAAATGTGTGAGTGTACTTAAGCCCACTCCCGTATTTGCTCGTGGGCTCTTCCGACGTGGCAACGGCTCCGAAGTGCTAGGTAACCCTTTCTGCGGTCGCGTTGATCAGAATCGGGCCCCTATTTGAGGGACCGAGGCCTTCCAATAAACTCATCTACTTGACTCAACCACGTGTGTGTGCCTTGTCTCGCAAAATCCAAAGTACCTCACTATAGTTCCCCTGGGTGTTCCCCCTTATCTTAGCTAGTACAGACATTCTGTTTCCAGCCTGCTAGCTCATTACCTCCCTAATCCTGTCTCCCAAAAAATAAGGCCTCACTAATGTCCAATTACTCATGTTAAGCCAGGCCTACAGTAAGGTGGGTCTCTGCTTCCTTATTACTAAATTTTTTCTTGGAGCTTTGAGATTGGGACTAGATGTCTTTTCCTCTTTCTCTAGGCTGAGGTGAACTTTCTGAAAATGTGGGCTTCAGAGAGCATCAGTGTTTAATTCTAGCTTCATAAAACAGTCTTTATCCTTTATTAAAATTCCTAATAAAAACTTGATTTAAAAACTCCTTTGTGTCCTCCAGTTTCCTGGAATTTTTTTCAGTTCCTGAGATGGTTGTGACAAAGATTCCCAAGGTGATAAATTTCCCCCTTACTCATTTATCTCTCCACCCTCAGGAATTGGGGGTATGTGTGCACTAAACAGTTTGCTCAGACCCTGGCTACTTAAAGGAAATTTGCACCAGTGTAATGAATATATCGATACCAACCCCTGATGCAGACAAGCTGCATGGCACAAAATGAGTGACTATTTTTTCAATTTTCCTAATCCTCAGTTGGGAAACTCCATCAAGTTAGGTTCCCTAATGGGGCCTACCACAGCATTATGAAGGGAAAGACTGCCCAAAGGACAGCCCGACTGCCATAGCCTACAACCTGATTCCTGAAAGTTACTTCAGTCAGGAGGAAAAGCAGAAAGCTTATATCTAAGAGCATTTCCCCAAGATTCAGACTGTCCCTTGGAGCTGAAAAATGATTTCTGAGATCCAGACACTTTTGCAGATCATTGGATCCCTCAGACAAGACAGACACAGGACCGCAGTGCCTGCAGCATCTATCAGAGCAGCACTGACAGGTACCTGGAGCTCGGAGGGGTCAGTAAAATGGGAGTAAGGGCTGGAGCAGGGTTGGAAGACAGAATGTCTGATTAGGGTGACCAGAAAGAAAATGTGAAAAATCAGGATGGGGGATGGAGGGTAATAGGAGCCTATATAAGAAAAAGACCAAAAAATCAGGACTGTCCCTATAAAATTGGGACATCTGGTCACCCTAAGTCTGATGCTCCCATTGTCCTTCCTAATAAGAAATGTGTCACAACTAACATTACAGTATCAAAATTATTCAAAGCTTTATGACACAGGTTTTTATAATATACTAACAAAAATACCCGGCGTTGCTCAGGGTATTTGTAATTGGAAACTGGGATGTAAAAAGACTACCATGTTTTTTATTAATACAAATTTTGTTCAGACGTCTCAGCGTTGCTCGGATCCGTTGGAGGGGGGAGGGGGGAGAGAGCTGAGCGAGTGCGGGGTCTGTTGGAGGGGGGTATTATGACATCATAACTATGTCACAGAGAACAGCAGGTGTTAACCTGCTGCCCAGCTGATGTGAATGGGCTGCCTTCCCTGCCTGACTCCAGCTAGCTTCAGACTCCAAACAGAAAGTCACTCTCTCCAGCCCCTCCTCCCCCCTGGCTCAGCCAGGTCAGGTGACCTCCCTCCCCCACTTGGAGTCAGATTACAGCTTCAGGTATGGACACCTGCAGAGAGGGGGGAGGGCGTTGGCTACTTGCTTACACTCTGCTTTGCATCAACTACACATCTTTATCCCTTCACATAGATGCTCAAGAAATGCATAGGGGAAACCGAGTCACACACACAGTATTCCTACTCCGTCACAATTGGTAATAAAGACTATTGAAAGGGCTTTAATTTCTTTAAAAGAGAATGCCCGTTTTTATAGTAAATGTAATAGTATAAATATGAATCAGAGAAGTAGCCGTGTGAGTCTGGATCTGCAGAAGTGACAGATTCTGGCGGCACCTCAAAGACTTAACAAATTCATAATCCATATTTTGTTAGTATAACTGTGGATATTCGTTTATACACTGTTCTCTGCTCAGTGACCACGGGGGATGCTCCTTAGCTGCTCTCAGGGGCTGGGGTGTTAGTGACACACAATGTAACATGTGAGGAAGTTACAGTCTGTTCCATACGCCTCCCGCCCCCCTGCTTGAGCACTAGGAGCACTGTCCGGCTCTGTGATTCGTCCACACGGTCACGTGACAGTCCCTGGCTCAGCGGAGGAGAACCTGTGATTCCTTGGCAAGGTCACATGATGAGGGCTGGTCCTGCTCCTGCCGCCTGATTGCTTCGCGGAGCCCCCAGCTGATCCCGGCCGGCCGCCGTCCTGGGCCAGGCGCCCGGAGGCAGGTTTCTCTTCCTAGCCTAGCCAAGCTGGGGACTGGCTCCGGCTGTGACTAGCGTCCTAGGACTCCACACGCCAACCCCTGAGCCGGAGCCTAAAGGTACCTGGGAGATCTCGGGTAAAGAGCGCCGGTAAAAACACCCCCATCTCCGCTCCCTGGGTGTCTGCGCGTCCCGGACCGGCTGGCTTTACTGACACCCCCGTAGCGCTCCCAGGTGCGGACCCCGTCCTAGGACAGCAAGGACCCCCCGGGAATGGAGCAGGGACCAAGTCCCCCAGCCGGAGAGGGAAGGGGTTGGAAGGAAAGAGGGGGGAAGGGCAGATGAGCAAAGGGGGGGATAAGCTCCAGGAGAAGGGTTACCCAGAGCTGTTCCTGGATCAGCGAGAAGAATTAATGTAAAAGGAGACGGACTATAAGGCAGTGCCCTCTGCCCTCTCTCTGCTCAATAACCTGCTGCTGAAGGGTTAGACACTGTCAGGGAAACCTCCGGAAGCGTAGCCTGCTGTTCTGCTCTCTTGGAGTGTTTCCTTCAGGCTCTGTTAAAGGGAGGTTACACAAGTGTCTTGGTTCATTTAGTCCTATGGAAGATGCAGGGTCAGCATGGTAGTAGATCATTGGTTCTCAAAGTGGGGGTCTGGACCCCTCTGGGGGTCGCGAGCCCCTGCTGCCAGCAGCCGGCCGGGAACAATGCTGCTGCCCCGGGCTGCTGGCATCCGGCCCCTGCTGCTGCAGGCAGCCGGTGCCCCTGCCACGGTGGGCTGCCGGCGCCCCCATAAGGCCGGTCCCAGCCACATCTCCTGCCGCAGAGGGTTGCTGGTGGCCCCGTGAGCCCAGTCCCAGCTCCCGCCGTGGTGGGCTGCTGGCAGCCCTGCGAGCCCAGTCTGGGCCCTGGCTCCTGCTGCGGTGGGCTGTCGGCCATGCCACGTGCCCGACCCAGCCCCAGCCACTGCAGAGGTGGGCTTCCGGCACCCCCATGAGCCCGGCCCCTGCCGCGGTGGGCTGCCGGCGCCTCCGTGGGGCTGCTGGAACCCCCCCCCCCCACTGGCCTCGGGGGGGCTGCTGGAACCCCTTGTCAATCCTGACCCCTGCCCTGGGGGGCTGCTGGAACCCCCCCATCCCAGCCCCTGCCCCAGCAGGCTACAGGAACCCTCTCTCAACTCCAGTCCCTGCCCCGGGGGCCTGCTGGACCCCTCCCCATCCTGGCCCCTGCCGCATTGGGCTGCATGCCCCCCCCACCCCCGCCTGACCCCTGGGGCGGGTCGCGCTTAGAGGCTCGGTGTGGGAAAGGGGTCACCACTACAAAAAGTTTGAGAACCACTGTGAGTAGAGGGACCAAGCAAGTGGTATCTGCGCAAAAGAACCTGCGGGGACTTCACCAGGGGTGGGCAAATGTTTTGGCCCAAGGGCCACATCAGGATTCCAGAACTGTATGGAGGGCCGGGTAGGAATGGCTTTGCCTCCTCAATCAGCCTGGCCCCCACCCCCGACTGCCCCCCTCAAAACTCCCAAACCATTCAAACCCCCCCCCCCGATCCTTGTCCCTTGACTGCCCTGACCTCTATCCACACCCACACCCCCTGGCAGACCCTCAGGGCTTCCCATGCCTATCCAACCCCCTCTGTGCCCCCTGACTGCCCCCGGGACCCCCTGCCCCTTATCCAACCCGCTCCCCACCCCCTTACCATGCCACTCAGAGCAGCAGGACTGGCAGCCGCACCACCCAGCCAGAGCCAGCCACACCGCTGTGCTGCCCAGCAGGAGTTCACAGCCCCACTGCCTAGAGCGCTGGCAGCACGGCGAGCTGAGGCTGTGGGGGAGGGGGCTAGTCTCCTGAGCTGGGAGCTCAAGGACTGGGCAGGACGGTCCCACGGGCCGCACGTGACCTGTGGGCCACAGTTTGCCCTCCTCTGCACTACACACAGCAAATGTCTGTGCCTGTGGGGAAAGATTGTCACCTCCTATTTCCTCTCTTAGGGAAGGAAGATCAGAGATGCCACATCTTCTTCTGCCCAGTGCTTATAAGGGGGAGAGGACTGTGACATTAACCTGTCTGGTTACTCACACACATTTAATCACTGTCTCCTCCACTCCCCAGGCTTGTTCTGTTTTCTGATGGTCTCTGGTCTCTGCCAGTAAGATATCTGCAAGTTGCTTAGTATTGTTCTCTTTCCAAATACCCCAATTTATGAAGAGCCAACTCTCCTACTGGGGACACAACACACGTCATAGCACACATCTGACTAGCACAAGGTATTTCCCTTCCATGCAACTGAAATGTCCCTCAGAAAGTGAGTCCTGATTTTGTCCATTTCTCCTCCCTTGATCAGGATTTCCAATGATCAAACCGGAGATGATTTCCCGCATGGAACAAATGGGGGAGCTGCTGATCCCCACTCTCCAGGGCTATGAGGAAACAGCGATACCAAATGGCACTTGCACAGGTGAGACGTAAGCTAAACTAGGGACTCTAGTCAGTGAGCATAACAAAAATCTGTAATTCCCACAGACCTGTTGCGAGTTCCCACCACTTTGTCTTGTCTAACTTAGACCACTGTTGTTACCAGGCTTTTTTGAGTCTTTATATGTGTGCCTCATGGCTCCTGGGAGGAGGCAGAAGGGATATGATTTTTCTTAAGCCTCTTAGATTTCTCCTTTTATGGGGAGGCAGATAGGTGCTGGGAGTCTTCTGACTGATGCACAGACCTGCCTTGCCATAGTGTGGAGGAGGCAGGGTTGGTCTTTGACACTCCCAATGGTGCCAGGTGTGGTATATATAGTGCTTTTCAACCAAATATAGCCTCTACACTTAATTTTTACTAACCAGCAGTATGTACTATATCTAGAGACATTTATTTAAACAAAAAATAAAATGTAGCCATGGTAGAACAAGTGGCTGGAGGGAGCCACCTGGTGTGCTTGTCTAGCCAAGACAATAGACGTGCACTCGGGCTGGCTAACCCATCCTGCTGCCTGCACTGCTGGGGCTGCATTCTGTTTTTAGCATGCTAACTTAGATGAGAACTAGCATGAATATGTCTCCACAAGCTGGGAATCACACCTCCAGGCTTGAAGTGTAGACATATCCTGTGGGGTCACGTATAACAAGTGGGTGTGAGTATCATATGTTCATATGTAAATAAGATTTTCAAGGGGAATCCTTGTTCTAAGGTTTCCTTTCTCTCCTGTGATTTATCTCTGGGTTCTCATTTTATCCACTAGGTGATGGGACTGTGAGTGAGAATGAGGAGGAGAATCCATTGACTCATGGCCTTCCTGGTGGGGAACAACAGGACAAGTTATCACGAATACCCCAAAGGAATATTACCCAGAGTCCTGAGCAGGGCAAAGCCTGTATTGGTCAATGCAGATCAGAAAGGCATCTGCAAAGTCCTCCAGGGAAGAGACAAATCAAGTCAACTGCATCTGAAAGAGCTTTCAGGAAACTGCCAGACATTGTCCAACAGGGAAATCCCATGAGGAGGAAATCAGTAATGTGCGATGACTGTGGGAAAAGCTTCAGGGTGAGCTCAAACCTCAGACAACACCAGAGAATCCACACTGGAGAGAAACCCTTTGGATGTGCTGAGTGTGGGGAAAATTTCCGGCAACGATCGCACCTAATACAGCATCAGAGAATCCACACAGGGGAAAGACCTTATGAATGTGCTGAATGTGGGAAAAGCTTCAGTATGAGCTCAAAACTCATTCGGCATCAGATAATCCACACAGGAGAAAAACCCTATAAATGTGCTGCATGTGAGAAGAGCTTTAGTGGGAACTGGCAGCTAATCCAGCATCAGAGAATCCACACAGGAGAGAGACCCTACAAATGTGGTGACTGTGGGAAGACTTTCAGTGTGAGCTCAGCTCTTACTCGTCATCAGAGAACCCACACTGGAGAGAAACCTTATGAATGTGCCGAGTGCAGGAAAACCTTTGGTCAGAGCTCCGAGCTCATGAAACATCAGAGAGTCCACACCGGCGAGAAGCCCTATGAGTGTGCTGAGTGTGGGAAGAGCTTCACGGTGAGCTCTGCCCTCATTCAGCATCGGAGATTTCACATGGGGGAAAGACCTTATGAATGTGCAGAGTGTGGGAAAAGCTTCACGGTGAGCTCACACCTCATTCAGCACCGGCGATTCCACACGGGCGAAAGGCCTTACGAATGTGCGGACTGTGGGAAAAGCTTCCTTTGGAGATCAGCCCTTCTTCGACATCAGAGAATTCACACAGGAGAGAGACCCTATGAGTGTACTGAGTGTGGGGAAAGCTTCCGTCAGAGTGCGCATCTTATCCAGCATCGCCGAATCCACACTGGGGAGAAACCCTATGAATGTGCCAACTGTGGGAAAGGCTTCACTGTGAGCTCTGCTCTTATCCGACATCAGAGAATCCACACTGAGGAGGAGCCCTAAGAGTGGTCTGAAAAGTTGAGAAAGCTTCATATCCGATATCCTCCCAGGATCTCCCAGTGGATGGAAGCCAGTTGCGTTTCCACTTTGGGGCCACAGGGCTCTTCCCTTTTCACAGAGAATGAAAAATGCCTTGCTGAGAATGGAGTGTAGGTGGTCGAGTTAGACCGTTAGTGTTGGTGCTGGAAGAAGAGTTGTGTGGGCCCTGGGGTGTGGGGAGAAATGCATGGTGGGAGCCAGAGGAAGGACCAGGAGGTGTTTGAAGAGGTGGCTCATTTGGGAGAAGCAAGAGGGGAGGAGGTACTGTAATTAAGGGGAAGTCCATTTTTAATAAATATTTTTATGAGGAATGAAAAATGAGCACAGGGAAGGCCTTAGATAATTTATAATGGGAAGTAAGTGGAGCATCTTCTAGTAGATAGAGCAGAAGGTGGAAAGTCACCACTCGCGTCCTATTTCCAAGTTTCTCACAGACTTGTTTGGTAATTCTGGGCAGCTCACTTCACCTCGCGGTGCCTTCATTCCTCCCTATCTGTAAAATGGAGACTATAATAGTAATGATAATCACTCTCACAGGAGGATTTTACTATTTAATGTCTATATTAAAGTAGTGCCCAGAGGCCTCATTAGGAATTGGGGCCATATTGGACTAGTTGGTGAACAATGAGGTTTGCACAGTTCTTGCCTGGAAGAGTTTACAATGTAAGAAACCAGCTTCTTTCTCTGGGATTCAGTAGCTCTTGTTACCGACAAGAATTTTTCTTGTTACGAGTTTTGAGGATTCTATTTGTGAGTGCCGGGAGCATGGTTGTCTGTCTTTGTGTGTGTGTGTGTTGAAATATGGATTTCACAGGGTATCTGAGTTTAATTTTAGTTTAAAAAACATTATCTTTATTGGTTTTTTAAAATTCTAATAAAAAGTTGTTTGAAATGATCGATGTCGCCTCAAAACTTTCTCACTGTCAAGTAGTATGTCAAAAAGATCCACAATTCCACTCAGTGGAACTCACTTATTTCAGTGTTCAGCCCATTCATGAATGCTTGTGATCAAGAATAAGGATACATGGGAGCTCAAGAGATTATTCAAGCTCTGACTGCATTAAAGAAATGTCACCAGTCTAATTAATGTCGTTACACCAGGTCCGCCACTGGATATAGACATGTCGTCCAGCATAAAATGGGCTGTCATCAGGGCAGCTCAATGCAATAACAACTATGTATTGACAACAGGGCAAATTTCCTAAACACAGACAAAGCCTTACAGCTGGGATGTCTCCTTCCTGAGAGACTGGTCTCCACAGGTGCAGAAGACACTGCCAGGTTCTCCCTGTCTTCTCTCTGTGGTTTCCATTTATATTTAAGAATTAAGCAAACTGTTCTTTAAAGAAGAGCTCCTTTAAGACATTCTGGCCAGACTCCACCCCAGGCTTTTGGTTCCCATTGGATGCCTAGCTTCTGCCCCAGTCTTCTGGTACTTTATAGAATACCCTAATTTCCTGCTGTGTCAAGAGTCCCTACATCCTCTTTCCTTGATACTCAGTTAGCCCATTTTCTATCTCAAAGATCCCCTGGCTCTAAAGATGGGGCTCATAGTTGCATCTCAACAGCTGGGCTCTGATTATATTCACCCACTCATCTTTGTACAAGTCAGCAAACAACTGGGTTTATTGGAGAAAATGTCTGACGTGTTACAATCTAAAATTATTAAGACAAATCATTTCAGTTTGATGTTTTATAGTAGCCTCATTCACTTAGTCTAAACAGGAGCAAATGACATTGCCACCTTCTTTTACCCTCCCCAAAATGCATTCAACCCCTCCCTCACCTCCCTTCCAGAAATATCAAAACAAAAAACCAAAACCTGAAACCAATCAATATAAAATGTTAATTAATTAAAAAAACACTCAAAGCTGATTTTTATACTGAAAAGTGAGTAGCGGCAGACTCCGTAAAGGCCATTAGGATTAATGCTATTGCTTTCACACGGAAGGTGCCCAGATACTATCATGATGGGTGGCAGTATAAACCCTTAATTATGTGTCTAAATGGGGGATTTAGTCTGCATTAACCCAAATTAATCCAGTATAAAAATGTCTGTTTATACACAATGCAGTTCATCACAGCAAATGAATGCCACATTTATCACAAGCTCCAGAATTCTTTTTCAAAGGGTATCGTTTGATACAAATCAAGTTAGGTCCATTGTTTGTCTGCACTGTTTTGGCAGTCCTCCAATTTCTATCCCACACTGCTTTGTGGGTGTCTGTTACTGATCTGTCTGTTTACCTGTGTCCCCGCCACTGCTCTGGGGTCACGTTGATCAGATGGCCCTTCCTGCACTTAAAAACTGGCGCAGGCCCAGAAGTTTTCCATTTGCTCCTGGATTTGACTATAGCAGCGTTGCTGTAATGCTATTCCAGAAACCTTGTAACGTGCCTCATGGAGTGCTGAGCCCTCATAGCTATCTGAGGAGAAGTGGTTGGTGCAGCAATCTCATGGGGCAAGTCACTGGAATAAAGATAGTTTTTTGTGGATTTTGTGGCTAAGGAGATGGTGGTGTGGTGGGTGAAGTCCAAAACTTAAGCCACCTGATTTTGAGAGCAGAAATACACCCCAAGCAGCCTCTGTGTATTTTTGGTTGCCAGCATAGTGGTGTGAAACATTGTTGAGTCCATGCTGGCAATAAGAAAATGGTGCTAGCATGCCCAGAAAGAGGATACATGGGACGGAGAGAGTGCAATCATGGGATTTTTAAAATTTTACCCTAAATCCCATAATTCCACTGGCTTTTGCCTTGCTCCCGCTATATGCATCCCACAATGTGCAGTGAGAAAAATCCCAGTATGCACACAGTTCAGCAGCAAAGCAAAGGATCATGGGACATCCTCTGAGACTCATGCCACATGCTTAGTATGTAGCAGACCCCCCCCCCTGCCATGTGAAGTGGGTACACCCGTTCTGTAGGCATGATATTACTGTTGCTTCCTCATTGTGTGTTACCTAAAGCTTGTCAAGTAGCTGTGGATTAAATCCCCTGTGTAGGCAAACCTTGAAATAGAAACAGAACTGTCCTGTCCAGGAAATGGAAAATTTCTCTAAGATTTCTGTGGGAGAAAGAAAGGGTTGGGAGCCGTGGTGGCATAAGACTGGCCATATTGGGTCTTCTGACAATGACCAATGCCAGTTGCTTCAGCAGGAATTAACAGAACAGGTGATCATCAAGTGATCCATTCCCTATCACCCATTCCCAGCTTCTGGAAAACAAAGGCTAGTGACACCATCCACCATCCTTTGATGGACCTATCCTCCATGAACTTATCTAGAACTTTTTTGAACTGTTATAGATTTGGCCTTCACAACATCCTCTAGCAAAGAGTTCCATCGGTTGCCTGTGCATTGTGTAAATAAATACTTCCTTTTGTTTGTTTTAAACCTGCTGCCTCTTAATGTCATTTAGTGACCTCATCGGTCTTGTGTTATGAGAAGGTGTAACAACACTTCCTTATTTACTTTCTCCAGACGTCATTATTCTATAAATGACTAATGGAAATATGGTCAGAAGAGTATAAAACACGACTGAATTTGGGGGTCAATGTAAAATGTTAATGGTGCCTCAGAAAAACTGATACTCAGTGGGAAGTGAAATGTGCAGAAGAAGCAATGGATGAAAGAGACCTAGCCTGGGGAATGGGCTGCAAACTTGTTACATTTGTAATGAGATACAGGGTCAGCATATGCAAAAGGAATACAGCATGAAGGGGAAACCAGCTACTCCTTTCTCCATGTTCCCTTCTGGAGTTTTGGGGAGATGGGATGTAATGGGAGATTCAAGTGAGGATCACTGCTGGGACAGTGTTTCTTCTTCCTGAAAAGGTGTTTGTGTGTCGGGAGGAGGGGTGCCTGGTGCACCTGCCCCAGCAAGGAGGTTAGTGGTGCAATTACGAGTAGAGATTGTAGGGAGAGAAGGGGCTCTCCATACACTTTGTACCAAGGCTGGGTTTATGATGCTTCTTTTGATGGCATAGGAGACGGGTGTTGATCTGACTGTAGTATTGTGGTCCTTAGCGTTCCTATGCCAGATTATTTGTGGTGGTGTGGAGAGGGTGGTCTGCCAGCCATCCCACTAGCTGCATCTCTCCGCCAGACACCCAGCTTGCTGCGCCTCTCCACTAGCCATCCTGCTAGCCACTCACCAACAAGCCTTCGTGCCCCCCCCCCCAACACACTCACTTCACACAGCTCTCAGTGATTTCAGCTGTTAGTAGGGGAACCTCACTGCTGGTGCACCTGGATAGTCTTCTTGCATCAGAACCTCTAGTCCGGAGTAGGTCTAATGCTTAGACCTAAGTATCAGTGGCTTAAGCTCTGTTATTACACAGTGGAGAGACGAAGGGCCAAGATGTAGGCCCATATTAGCAGGTACAAATAAATACCTATTCCCAATCTCTCTCACTTCACTGGGCTTTGGAACCCAGGCCCCTTGTCTAGCGAGTGCTGCTTAGTTTAGGGTGAGTCCCTCTGTCATAAAATGCCAAGTACAATTCTACTGGCCTCGATTCACATAACTAGGATAACAACCCTTTATTACTCCTGCCCCAATAAGGGTGCTAGGCAGGGTGGGTGTGCTCATGCAAAAGAGATCAGCCCCTGACGTCCTTTTCCGCAGCTCACCACCAGATGTCAGGGGAGGGCTCATTCGGACTACTCATATTATTATAGTAAATGAAACAATGAAGTCACACTACTGAGGTCTGAGGATACTCTGGTTTCTTTTCAAATCGTATAAATACATTTGAGAGACTGGGCAGCTCTGAAATTGTTGCATGCACTGGGGGTGGGCAGGAGGAATTCAAACATAAAAGATAAATCAAAAACATGATATAATAGTTTTTAAAATCTCTTGATTTTTTGGGGGTCTGACTCATGGTTTTGAACTTTTGAGGTTGGCAATACTGTGATTATTCCCACTACTCTGCTATGTTGGGCTCACTGCACAGCCAATGTTGCCTACTCAGTGAATGAAATAGTGGCCGCTGGTGATTAACAGGGTATCTCCTGGCACTTTAAATTTTTTTTACCTGTAGCTGATCATATCACTAAGCTACATTTAGAAATGCCCCAAAATAGGAATGTTTGGGATATCACAAGTACTGGCATCATAGAATCATAGGATTGGAAGGGACCTCAAGAAGTTATCAAGTCCAGTCTCCTGCACTCACGGCAGGACTAAGTATTATCTAGGCCAGGGGTGGGCAAACTTTTGGCCCGAGGGCCACATCGGGTTTGCTAAATTATATCGAGGGCCAGGTAGGGAAGGCCCTGCCCCCAATCCAGCCCCCGTCCCCTTCCCGCCCCCTATCCAGCCCCCGCCCACTTCCCGCCCCCTGACTGCCCCCTGAGAATCCCTGACCCATCCAACCCCCCCACACCTTGTCCCCCTGACTGCCCCTTCCACAGACCCCTAACCACCAAGATCCCACCCCCTACCCAATTCTCCTGCTCCCTGTCCCCTGACTGCCCCAACCCCTATCCACCTTCCCACGCCCTAACCACCACCCCACAACCCCACCCCCATCCAACCCACCCTGCTCCCTGACTGCCCCCTCCAAAGCCCCCCCCAATCACCACCCTGGGACCCCCCATCCCCCTCTTACCACAGCTGCTGGGGGGGGCAGCATGCAGCCCCGGCCCTCAGAGCTCTTCCTGCGCAGGGTGGCTCTGGGAGAGGGGCCAGCATGCAGCCGCAGCTCCGGGGGAGGGGAGCAGCATGCAGCCACGGCCCCCCCGAGCGCTCCCCGCACGGCTCCGGGGAGGGGCCAGCGCGCAGTCCCGCCCGGCCCCCCCGAGCGCTCCCCGCGCGGCTCCGGGGAGGGGCCAGCGCGCAGTCCCGCCCGGCCCCCAGAGTGCTCCTGGTGTGGCTCTGGGGGAGAGGCTAGCGTGCAGCCTTGGTCCCGGGAGTGCTGCCCCTGCCGCGTGGCTCATGCGGGGTGGAGGGCACGCAGCCCCAGCCCCGCAGCAGTGCCCGTGCTGTGCGGCTCAGGGGGAGGGGCCAGGGACAGCCCCCTACCGCGGGCCAGATGGGATGGTCTCATGGGCCGGATGTGTCCCACGGGCTGTAGTTTGCCCACCCCTGATCTAGGCCATTCCTGACAGGTGTTAGTCTAACCTGCTCTTAAAAATCTCCAATGATGGGGATTCCACAACCTCCAGTGCTTAACCACCCTGACCGTTAGGAAGTTTCTCCTAATGTCCAACCTAACCTTCCCTTGCTGCATTTTAAGCCCATTGCTTCTTGTCCTATCCCCAGAGGTTAAGAAGAACAATTATTCTCCCTCCTCCTCGTAACAACCTTTTATGTATTTGAAACTGTTATCATGTCCCCTCTCAGTCGTCTCTTTTCCAGATTAAACAAACCCAATTGTTTCGATCTTCCCTCATAGGTCATGTTTTCTAGATCTCTAATCATTTTTGTTGCTCTTCTCTGGACGGTCTCCAATTTGTCCATGTTTTTCCTGACATGTGGCACCCAGAACTGGACATAATACTCTAGTTGAGGCTTAATCAGGGTGGAAGAATTACTTCTCGTGTCTTGCTTACAACATTCTAGGGTGGCTAGACAGCAAGTGTAAAAAATCGGGACAGAGGGTGTGTGTGGGGGGGAGGGGGGGTAATAGGGGCCTAAATAAGAAAAAGCTCCAAATATTGGGACTGTCCCTATAAAATCAGGACATCTGGTCACCCTACAACACTCCTGCTAATGCATCCCAGAATGATGTTTGCTTTTTTTTTCAACAGTGTTACACTGTTGACTCATATTTAGCTTGTTATCCACTATGACCCCCAGATCCTTTTCCGCAGTACTCCTTCCTATGCAGTCCTTTCCCATTTACTGAAGTATTACCTTAAATCTCATCTGTCTCTACCATTGTTTCACTGGAGAGCTTTACCTAGAATTCTTCCTAAAACAGATTTAAAGAACAGAACCTGTATTTAACAAATTACAACAGAAAAAATCCAGCTGAGAAAGCCGTTTCAGCACTCACCCCGATTGGTCATCATCTGGTCGTGAGAGGTGGGTTCTGTTTGGTGGATTCATCCAATCTCAAAGGTGTAGCCTTCTCTTCAGTTAGTTCAAGATTTATTCACAACAGCATTTGCTCCTGTCACTAAAATTGTGATGGGAATGTCACACAGTAATTCAGCTGGGTTTAGAATGAGCTGAAGATGCTGCCATTTCTTTTGTGCTTAGAACCTTGATCCCTGTAGGATCTTAGAGTACACATCTTATGTCCACTAACAATATGTCAATATTTTTCTAATTCTTTTTTTTTCTTTTCAGAACTGATCTCCTGGTTTAAGCTTGGACGAGCTTTGTTCTGCATTCGAAACATCCCTCCATTTCTGGGTCTGGTTCTATCTTGTGTTATCTCTGCCATTATAGATATTTTTAAGTGACATATTATTGCCCTTTGCTAAAGTCCCAGGGTATGTGGAGATCCCTGAATTTTCTACAGGCGGCGCAACACATTTCCAAGCACATCTGACTTTCCAAGACTTCCCTTCCGTGCACATGAAATGTCCCCCCAATATAGAGGAGAGACAAGGTGGTTGAAGTAATTCTTTTTATTGGAACAACTTCTGTTGGTGAAAGAGACAAGCTTTCAAGCTTCACAGACTTCGTCCTTGGGTCTGAGAACCTCCCAATATATAGGCAGGAGTTTGGTTTAAAATCATGGAGAGTTCTTTGTAGCAAATAATAATAAGTGAAGCTATGACAAAATCTTGATTTAGCTCATTTCTCCTTCTCTAAACAGGATTACCTACTCCTAAAATCTCACACATGGAATAAGACAACAAGTAAAGTCATGGATCTCCAGGGCTATGGGGAAAGCTCATTCCTGAGTGGTAGCTACAAATTAAGTGCTGAAAGTTAGAAAATGTCAGATATCAAGTTGCCCGTGCAATCTTAATTTGGTCTCCTTCTGTGTATTCATTTTGATGCAATCTTTAAATCCATGATAACATAATTTTTCTTCAGGATCCCTGCCTCATGCAGTGCACAACATGGAATCACACAGAAGCAGAATTAAATAATTAAACCTGGAATTTTTAAACTTTGGAGTGCTTGAATTTACAACCTGATTTATAACATAGTTTTTATGTGTACTGTGATTTGAGCACTGTATTTACTCTAGCTTTTGTGTTTTCTAATATAAAATCAATATATTTTACAGCTGTAGTTGCTATTTGTATAGGGGAACTTGAAATAGGAAAACAACACCATTATATTATTAGTTTCTTCTATTTTCCCAAGTCTTTGTCCAGATTGCTTGTAGTCTTATGTTAGTGGGGAGAAGGGAGAAAACAAGGAACCATTCCTGAGCTTTTCGTCTTGTCTTTTTGCAAAAACAAGAATGTCGTCATCGTATTTCAGCACATTATTCAGAGCACTCATTATTTGTCTCCAAATATCTTGCAGTTTCTGCAGCCAACGGTATTCCAAAAGATACTTTTTGCTAGATCCAGAGGTCAGTGTGAGTAGAACACATGTTGCTGTAGCTAGCATGTCGTTCTGACGGACGGTAACTCTTAATGTTGGCCAGTTTTGAGAAGAATGCAGCTCCATTATAGTTATATTAGTATATTGTCCAGAGTTGGTCTAATATGGCATTCTTATTTGATTGAATTGCAACATTTGGCCAATGCATGGCATACTGTTTCTTTGGTTTGTCTTCTGGGGATTACTTCTTTTGGAGATATTAATGGGAAAGTTCTTTCTCTTTCTGACCTTCCCAGGTATCTTAATTTCTTCACTGTTACATTTTCTGACATGAAAGAGACTGCTCAAATATTCCGGATTTAGAGATCTGATGTATCTCTATGTAAATGAACCTGGGAATCCTTTGCTTTACCAAAACCATAAAATAGTTTTGTCCTCTAATAACAATAAAATACAAAATTTGTAAACTATCAGAATGTTGGCCAACCGGTTGTATTTACAACCATTTTTTATTTCAGTGTATAAGCAAATAAGTATGCATGTGATACTGGAGTGACACCGAACTCATTGATTCTGTGGCCAGTGCACCCCTTTGTCACTGTTTTGTTGAATGAACCCATCAAACATATTGGTTTCTCATTTCCATACGATAAAATCATTCTCTTTGTTGGCACTTAGTCTTGTTTAGAGCAGACAGCTATTATGGTTTTGCCTATTATTGAACGTTAAAAGACCAACAAAATGAGCCTGTGGTTGCATCTAGACACATCCCTTGTCCAGCTCTGTGGAAAAAGGGCTTCTGTGAGTTGCTGCTATTGTCACATGACAATGCCTGAGTCCTGAGCATTACCACTGTCACGTGACAAAGGCTAGTCCTGCTGGTGCTGCTGAGATTGTGTGCTATGCTGCTGCTTCTGCCTTATTTTTCCCAGGAGCCGGTTCACTCTCTTCTCTTCCTGTTTCGCCTGGTAAGATTTTTCTGTTCCAAGCAAGGTGGGGGACAGTTTCTGTCTGTAACTAGCTTCCCTCCAGGAAACCGAGAGTACTTGGGGAACGTGATCGTAAATCTGCCCCTTCCACCCCGTGTCTGCTCCATGTGTGACTGTATGTCCCAGACCTGCTGACTTTACTGACACACACAGGTTCTTGGTCCTGTGTTATCACTTGCAGGAGCCAATCCAGGTACGTGAGAGCCAGTGCACCCGGAAATGGAAGTCGCCAAATCTCTCAGCAGAGTGGGAGGAAATAGGAAGAGGGACTGAAAGAAACAGGAAAAATATTGAGAGTGAGAATGCTACTCAGTCCTGTTGTTGCATCATCACTGTACAAATTGAGAGGAGCAAGAGTCAAAAGACAGCGCCTTATCTCTGCCTAGTAATCATGCAGCAGAGGAAATGCACTGCTTAGGGACATTGGAAGGAAACTCATCAAAGTGCAGCGTTTTATTTGGCTCCTCTACAGAAATTTGTTCGGTCTCTTAAAGGGAAATTACACAAATGTCATGGATCATTCAGTTCTGGAGAAGATGTTAGGGCTGAACCGTAGTAAAGGGACTAAGCGGTTTTCAGTATCAGTTTAGCATATCTGTGCCCAAGGAAAGCCTGAGGAGAATTTAGCTTTAAAATGCACCGAAACCCTTTATCACCCTGACAAGTTGTAAACTAACTTTCTGTGTCACTCCAGATCACTTGTTATATTACTTTAGATGGAATATATGGGCTAAGATAACCCAGTCACTGAACAGTAAGAAGGTCTGAGGTTTGGTATACAGAGACCTCAGCCTGCTTAGTACCATGGCAAATGCACCATTTTAATCTTTTATTAAAGATACAAAAAAGGAAAAACAGAATGTTGAAATGTAAAGTATTAAGGCTTTCATTTTTAACAATGTGTCTTCTTCCCTTTTTCTCTACCTGGAGAAAGCTTTAGAAGCAAAAAGCCCCTTGTTTGACAGTCTCTTAGATAGTATCAAAGATGATAATAACTGTCCTTTGGGGAAAAGACAAGAAGTTACTTGAGGTGGGCTGGAGCTATTGTGTTAAAGACCAATTCCATTTCATCTCAGGTGGATTCAACTAGAGTTTCTAGGGAGGATGATGTCATTTGGATTCCTCTCATTGGCCAGGTCAGGACATCTCTTGGTATGACAAAAACCAAGCATCCCAAGAGATGTTGGGGGTGGCAGCCATAATGGCGAAGCTTGCTTCAGTAATCAGAGAGGTAGCCTTGTTAGTCTGGGTTTGCAGAAGCGACAAAGAGTCCTGTGGCACCTTAAAGACTAACAAAAGTATTGAAGGATAAGCTTTCATGGGCTAGTCATCCGACAAAGTGGGTACTAGCCCACGAAAGTTTATGCTTGAATACTTTTCCTTCAGTAGTCTCTCTCTCTTCTTCTATCTGTTCTAGTCCTCCCAAAGTCTCTTTCTTTAAGGACCAAAAAAGAGTGTGATGCCAGTGATGCTTGAGGAAGCGGTCATGTGTTTAACCTTGACAGAGAGGGGCCTTTAAGGTGAAAGCGAAGGGGCCCTCTGCAAAGACATTGTGCAGGAGAATGACCAGATTCTGCTATTTGTCCATATTTAGTGGGAGCTTTGGTGGTCTCTAATGTTCCCAGGGTGACTACAGCTCTCGGTACTTCTCTGGTTCCTGGAAGCTAGAATCACTCTACGCAGTATCTTTCAAGCAGCCCAAAAATAACTGAGTAATTTGTAAATAAAATGAGGAATACTTGTGGCACCTTAGAGACTAACCAGTTTATTTCAGTAATTTGTGTTTATCTCTTCTTTAGTGTTTTTCTTTCTTTTTCCCCTTTCCTGTATTTATTTATTTTTCTTTCTCTCTCTTCCCACTTTCATTCTCTCCCTCTCCCTGCTTATTTCCTTCTCTCTCAGTCCCCCTTGCCTTCCCTGAATCATGCTTTCTCCTCCTTTTCCCCTCCTCTTTCTTAATATTTTACCCCCACTCTTCATCTTTTAATACTCTCTTCACCTCTCCACCAACAGTTTCTTCGCCTGTCTCACTCAGCCCAGTTTCTCATTCAGACCCCTCCCCCAAATTGCCACTCTTAGGCCACGATCCCCCCATTCCACACAAATCATACGTCAGCCGCGCGGTCACATACAGACCTAGCCGCTTACACAACAGTCATCTGCCATTCTACCCCTCAGGCCCACATCCCTCACACATTAGTCACCTTTCCACTCAGTCACACACCAACCTACTTTCTTCTTTGGCTACTGGAATCTCTCCCACAGGGATCCTGAGGTCGTTTCCAGTTGTTCCATTCACATGGAAGTGGCAGAGAGAGTTTTCCCTGCTCTTCATGGAAGAGTAGAATAAGAATGGGGAGACCAGGAGTTGGTCTCTCTCCTGCAGGTCAGGGAAAGTGTGGGCCCCTTACTGAATGGGGGAGGCAACCTAGTGACTCAGGATGTGGAAAAAGCTACAGTACTCAATGCTTTTTTCATCTCTGTCTTCACGAACAAGGTCAACTCCCAGACTACTGCACTGGGCAGCACAGTATGGGGAGGAGGTGACCAGCCTTCTATGGAGAAAGAAGCGGTTCAGGACTATTTAGAAAAGCTGGCCGAGCATGGGACTGGATGCACTGCAGCCAAGGGTACTAAAGGCATTGGCGGATGTGATTGCAGAGCCATTGGTCATTATCTTGGAAAACTCCCCGATGATTGGGAAAAGGCTAATGTAGTGCCCATCTTTGAAAAAAGGAAGGAGGAGGATCTGGGGAACTACAGACCAGTCAACCTCATCTCAGTCCCTGGAAAAATCATGGAGCAGGTCCTTAAGGAATAACTTTTGAAGCATGTATTCACCAAGGACAATTCATGCCTGACTAATCTAATTACCGTTTATGATGAGATAACTGGCTCTGTGGACAAGGGGAGAGAAGTGGACTTGTTATTCCTTGATTTTAGCAGAGCTTTTGATATGATCTCCCACAGTATTCTTGCTAGCAAGTTAAAGAAGTATGGGCTAGCTGAATGGACTATAAGGTGGATAGAAAACTGGCTAGATCATTGGGCTCACCGGGTAGTGATCAATGACTCCATGTCTAATTGGCAGCTAGTATCAAGTGAAGTGCCCCAAGGGTCGGTCCTGGGGCTGGTTTTGTTCAATATTTTCATTAATGACCTGGAGGATGGTGTGGATTGCGCTCTCAGCAACTTTGCAGATGACACTAAACTGGGGGGAGTGGTAGATATGCTGTAGGATAGGGATAGGATACAGAGGGACCTAGATAAATTAGAGGATTGGGCCAAAAAAAATGTGATGAGGTTCAACAAGAACAGGTGCAGAGTCCTGCACTTAAGATGGAAGAATCCCGTGCACTGCTACAGACTAGGGACCAAGTGGCTAGGCAGCAGTTCTGAAGAAAAGGACCTAGGGGTTACAGTGGATGAGAAGCTGGATATGAGTCAACAGTGTGCCCTCGTTGCCAAGAAGGCTAACAGCATTTTGGGCTGTATAAGTAGGAGCATTGCCAGCAGATTGAGGGATGTAATCATTCCCCTCTATCTGGCATTGGTCAGGCCTCATCTGGAGTACTGTGTCCAGTTTTGGGCCCCACACTACAAGAAGGATGTGGAAAAATTGGAAAGAGTCCAGCGGAGGACAAAAAAAATGATTAGGGGGCTGGAGCACATGACTTATGAGGAGAGGTTGTGGGAACTGGGATTATTTAGTCTGCAGAAGAGAAGACTGAGGGGGGATTTGATAGCTGCTTTCAACTACCTGAAAGGGGATTCCAAAGAGGATGTATCTAGACTGTTCTTAGTGGTAGCAGATGACCGAACAAGGAGTAATGGTCTCAAGTTGCAGTGGGGTAGGTTTAGGTTGGAAATTATGAAAAAAAAATTCACTAGGAGGCTGGATTACCTAGGGAGGTGACGGAATCTCCTTCTTGAGAGGTGTTTAAGGTCAGGCTTGACAAAGCCCTGGCTGGATTTAGTTGGGGATTGATCCTGCTCTGAGGAGGGGGTTGGACTAGATGGCCTCCTTCCAAACCTGATATTCTATGATTCTATTCTATGACTTGGTGATTCTCCATGTTGAAGGGAAGGGATCTCTGAGTCCTCATTCACCGACGAAGTGGGTACTAGCCCACGAAAGTTTATGCTTCAATACTTTAGTTAGTCTTTAAGGTGCCACAGGACTCTTTGTCACTTCATGCATTATCCTGTTCCCCATGATGAGGTGGGGGTGGAGGCAGCCCTGCTTGACATTGTTCCTTCTCTTCAGAAGCCCCATGGCCTAGATAGGGGGTCACCACCATCAGTAAATGCCTGGTAGCATACTCCCTGGTATGTATTCACTCCTGATAGCTCCAAAAGCTTGTGGGCAGAGACTGTATTCTCCTATCTCCTCCATTTGGGAAGGAAGGTCAGAGTTACCACATCACTGCCAATCTCCCTCTGTCCAGGGCTTCCAAGGGGGAAACAACTGTGACATCGACCTGTAACTGGTCAGTCACATGAATAGAATGGCTGTTCCTCCACCCTTGGGGCTGGTTCTATTCTCTAGTAGGCCCTGGTCTCTAACAGGCTGGGTTCGAGATGTGCAGTGGCACAGTAATACCCTGCCATAGTCCCCCACTGTGTGGAGATCTCTGAATCTCCTGCAGGTGGCACAACACACTTAACAGCACATCTGACTTTCCCAGGAGCTATTTCCTTTCCATGCAGATGAAATGTCCCCCCAGCAAAGAGAGGGGCAGGGGGGTTTGTAGTAAGATGTGACAAACCCTGATCTTGCCTCATTTTTCCTACCACAAGCAGAATTTCCAATTAAAAAAACGGACATAATCTCCCTCAAAAACGAGAGGAAGAGATGTGGGTTCCTGATCCCCTGGGCTACGAGGAAAAGGAGATGCTGAATGGCACCTGTGCAGGTGAGGAACAAGCTAAACCATCTGGAGAACTGGCAGGGAGTAGAATAACCCTTTAGAATTTCCCCAGAAATGCTGTGCGCTCGCACCATTTTGTCCCAGTATTGTAACCAATGCTCATAATGTTCTCAGGACAGATATCTCTGAGCGCTTCCCAGCCATACTGATTAACTTCAGGTGGGAGTCTGTGACCTCACTTGTTATTCCTCTGAGAGTTCAGATGGAATGTGGAAGGAGAATAGGGCCTCTCCCTCTCTTTGGGGAAAGAATATGCTTTCAGTTCATGATTTTAGTCCTGTTTGGAACCTGGAACTCTTCTAGTCCTGAAACCCTGTATCAAGCTGGAGTGTGAGCGCTCTGGAACAGTTGTTTCTACAGTGTCTAGGGCAGTGGGACTCTGATCCTGAATTGGGTCTCCCAGGAGCTGCAGTCAACTTGATTTCTTTTAACTGACTAAATTTTAAAAAATCAGTTCTCTCTTTAAACAAAATAATTTAATTTATAACATTTCCTCTAAAATTCATTACTGGTGCTTTCCTGCTCTACTCTTTATTCAGAAGGTTCTCTTCACCACTCTTTTATATCTTAAAACAGTAGGTACCCTGTGTTCATATGGAAATATGATATTCCCTCTCCATTCCCTTTCCCAAGGTTTCCTTTTTCTCCGGTGACTCATCTCTAGATTCTCATTTTATTCTAACAGGTGATGGGGTTGTGAGTGAGAATGAGGAGTTGAATCTGCACCAGAACAGTCATGAGTCAATGGAACCACATGGCACATTATCAGAAGCATCCCAAAGGAATATTTTCCAGTGTCCTGAGCAGGATAAAGCTTGTGAGGGCCATCACAGATTAGAAAGGCACCGAAGAACTCCTCCAGGGAAGAGACAAGGTAAATCAACTGCATCTGCAGTAGGTTTTAGGAAACTGCCAGACATTATCCAACTAGGAAATCCCAAGATGGGGAAATCAATAACATGTGATGACTGTGGGAAAAGCTTCCGGCTGAGATCAAACCTCAGACAGCATCAACGGATTCACACTGGAGAGAAACCCTTTGGATGTGCCGAGTGTGGGGAAAGCTTCCGACAGCGTTCACACCTTATTCAGCATAAGACAAAGCACACGGGGGAGAGGCCCTATGAATGTACCGAGTGTGGGAAAAGTTTCAGTATGAGCTCAAAACTCATTCGGCATCAGATAATCCACACAGGAGAAAAACCCTATAAATGTGGGGAATGTGGCAAGAGCTTCATTGGGAACTCACAGCTCATCCTGCACCAGAGAGTCCACACGGGTGAGAGACCCTACCAATGTGGTGACTGTGGAAAGAGCTTCAGTGTGAGCTCAGCTCTTGCTCAACATCAGCGAACCCACACTGGAGAGAAACCTTATGAATGTGCCGAGTGTAGGGAAAGCTTCCGGCAGCGCTCACACCTTATTCAGCATCAGAGAATCCATACAGGCGAGAGACCTTATGAGTGTGCTGAGTGTGGGAAGAGCTTCACGGTGAGCTCTGCCCTCATTCAGCATCAGAGATTCCACACAGGGGAAAGACCTTATGAATGTGCGGAGTGTGGGAAAAGCTTCACGGTGAGCTCACACCTCATTCAGCACCGGAGAGTCCACACGGGGGAAAAGCCCTACGAATGCGCTGACTGTGGGAAAGGCTTCCTTTGGAGATCAGCCCTTCTTCGACATCAGAGAATCCACACAGGACAGAAACCCTATGAGTGTACTGAGTGTGGGGAAAGCTTCCGTCAGAGTGCGCATCTTATCCAGCATCGCCGAATCCACACTGGGGAGAAACCCTATGAATGTGCCAGCTGTGGAAAGGGCTTCACTGTGAGCTCTGCCCTCATTCGACATCAGAGAATCCACATGGGAGGAAAACCCTAAAAATGGGCTGAAAGCTTCATGTCAGATATCCCTCCAGAGTCTCCCAGGGGATAGTAGCCAGGCATGTTTCTTGCTTTGAGTCCATAAGACTCTTCTCTTTTCACAGAGAATGAAATATGCCTTGTTGAGAATGGTCAAGTTAAACAAAGAGGAAATGTTGGTGTAGGAAGATAAGTCATGTAGGTGCCTGAGGTGTGGAGAGGAATGTATGCTGGGATCCATAGCCAGACACCAGGAGGTACTGTGGGAGCGGGAGAGTGGAGCATTTGGAAATAAAAGGGAAGCTGTTGGTATAAGTGGAGAGAAGTCATTTTGGGAAGGTTGTCAATAAACATACATTTAAGAGAAAAGATAAAATTGCCCTACTCCCCTGTACCCAGGATGGACTCCAGACAATTTACAGTGAGATTTTCACAGTCAAATGGGGCTTTTGGGGTATTTCAGGGCTCATTGATGTGTAATATCAAGATGAGTGGGTAGGAATAAGGGCTATTCTATTTCTGGCTCTGGTTGGGATTGTTTTCTAGTGGTTTAGAGAAAGAGGTGGAGAGTCAGGGCTCTTGGGTTCTACTCCCAACTCTAATTGATTTTTTTATGTGACCTTAGCTCACTTCACCTTGCTGTACCTTGGTTTTCTTGTCTGTAAAACTGAGATAATATTAATCACCTACATCACAGGGGGATTGTACTAGTTAATATTTATATTACAGTAGTGCCTATAGGTTCCAATGACAGTCATGGCCACGTTGTGTTAGGTGCTGCTTGAACAGGATTACATGGTTCCTGTCTGGAAGAGTGTACAGTTTAATAAAACATCTCTTGTACCTGTTACTAACTTGGAATATTAACAGAGTTACGGGATTAAGGATTCTTTTTGTTTTTCCTCTGAGTATGGTTACTGCTACATCTGGAAAAGCTGCAGCATATGAGTTTAATTCTAGTTTCAAAAATCATCATCATTATTATTTTTTAAATTCCTAATAAAAACTTGCTTAAAAATCCATGTCTTCTCCAGTTACCTGGAAATGTTTTCACTGTCAAGAAGTATGTGAAAAAGATCCCCAAATAGGGTTAGCATAAATCACTGTATCCAACCCATTTACAAATGCTTGTGAACATCAGGGGTACATGGAAACACAAGGGATCATTCAGGTTCTGTCTGTATTAAAGAAATTGCACCAATATAATAACTGGGGCTGTCATCAGAACAGTTCAGTCTGATAACATTGATGTAGTGACACTGGTGCAAATTTCCTTAATGTAGACAGGATCTTAGAACTGGGATGGCTCCTTCCTGAGAGACTGGTTATACGGACACTTCAGCTGGAGACATTGTACCCTGTCTCCTTTCTGGAGTGTCTTCAGCACTATTCTTCCCTCTGTGGCTTCCATTTATCGTTAAGAATTTAGGAAATTTTCTTTGTTTAAACGGAACAACCAGAGCTTGTTTTCAGACGTTCTGGCCAGACTCCAACCCAGGCTTTTGGTTCTTATCAGATGTCTGGCTCTTGTCTTGTGGTACTTTTCGGAATCCCACAATTTCCTCTTCTGTCCCTTCAATTCTCCCCCCCCCCCCCCCGCCTCCCCTCCATATTCCACTGGCCCGTTTTCTGTCTCAATGCCCTGCCGCCGCCCCTTCCTCCCCCCAGTTCTGACTCCATAAAACTCAAGCACCCGTGGCAGAAAACAGTGTGATTCAGACAGGATAAAACATAATTCATTCCTCAAACCCTATGCAGAGTCTGTATTACAGGACCAAAAAAAACGTCCTGCCAGCCTCCCTGGAGACTGCCAAATCCAGACCCCAAACTATTATCCAGAATGATAAATTATTTCTTCAGTCCTGAGTGCCTACAGTCTGTATCAGAGCTGAACACCAAGCGCTTCAAAAAACTTCATCCTAAGTGGAATGTTAAAATCAATGGTTATAATCTATTTAGCAAGGATCGAGTTGGCAAAAGAGGAGGGGGAGTGGCACTCCATGTGAAAAATGGCATTACCTCTTTCTGAGTCACTGACAGCTCAGAAGAAAATAATATTGCTTATGGATCAGTGTCACACTAGAGAACAGGATGATGCCAAATCACACTAGAGAACAGGATGATTGCCTCTTTAAGAACCTGTTTTATAATGTGCAGGGGAAAAAACTGCATACACACACACACACACACACACAAATGGAAGAAAAAAGAAAAGTTGATAGTAATGAATATAAATTAGAAGCTAAGAATTGTAGAAAATTGATAAAGGAAGCAAAGGAACACAAGGAGAAATCTGTGGCCAGAAGAGCTAAGGACAGCAAGGAGTTTTTAAAGTATATTAGGAGAAAAAATAATCCTAAAAATGATATTGGTTCATTACTAGATGGAAATGATGGAATTATCAATAGTAATACAAAAAAGGCAGAAGTGTTCAATAAACATTCCTGTTCTTTATTTGGAAAAAATCATTTCACTAGTACTTAAACAGCAGCTACTAAAGTTAGATATTATTAAATCACCAGGTCTAGATAACTTGAGTCCAAAACTTTTGAAAAAGCTGGCTGAGGACCTTGCTGGACTGTTAATGTTGATTTTTCAAGAAGTCTTAGAAAACTGGGGAAGTTCCAGAAAACTGGAAGAAAGCTAATTTTGTTCCAATATTTTAAAAGGATAAACGGGATGACCCAGGTAATTATAGATCTGTCAGCACGATACAGGACTTGATTAATAAAAAATTAAAGGGAAGTGATATAATTAATGCCAATGAACATGGGTTTATTGAAAATAGATCCTGTCAAACTGATATATTTTTGATGGTATTGTTCTTTTGATTGATAAAGGTCATAGAATATATTTAGACTTTTGTAAGGCATTTGACGTGCTGCACAAAATTTTGAGTAGAAAAATTCAAATAATATAAAATTAACATGGCATATATTTAATGGATTAAAAAATACCTAAATGATAGATCTCAAAATGTAGATCTAATCATCAAGCAGATGGGTTTCTAGTAGGGTCCTGCAGAGATCAGTTCTTTGCCCTATGCTTTTTTAAAAAAATTATCAATGACCTGGAAGAAAACATAAAATCATCACTCATAAAGTTTGCAAATGACACAAAAATTGGGGAATGGTATAGAAGGAAGAGGGCAGGTCACTGATACAGAGTGATCTGGATTGCTTGGAAAGCTGGGTGCAAGCAAACTATGCATTTTAATATGGCTAAGTGTAAATGTATAGGTCACAGAGTCACTGGGCAATACTCTGGAACTACTTCATATGAAGCCAGTCAGGACTCTGGGGTAGCATGCCTCCTCTCACTGAGCACACTATCACCAGGGCAAGAAGCTTACGCAGCTTCGACCTTCCTGGGTCTGACCTTGGAGTATTCAGCTTCCCCTTCTTCACTATGCACTTCCCGCAGCGAGTCTGCCCCTGTGGGGCTCTTGGGGAAGCCAGAGGGCCCTGCACCTCAACTTCACAGTCAGCAATGACTCTCAGCCAGCCAGTAAAACAGAAGGTTTATTAGTTGACAGGAACAGAGCATAGGACAGAACTTGTGAGCACAGAAGTCAGTGATTTTCAGCCAAGTCCATTTTGGGGGATTCCGGGGCTAGATGCTGTGGACTAGTCCCAGTCTTCCAATCTCCCGCCACTGACTACACAGCTTCCAGTTACCTGACCTCTGACACCCTTGTTGCTCCTCCTCCTGGTCTTTATTTCACTTCCCAGGCAGAGTCACCTGATTGTCACCTGGTTGCATCCTCCTCCTGGGTCTCAGGTTACAAAGGGCACTGGCCAAGGCATACATGCACGCAGCTGGAGCAGCCTCACCTGCTCCCATGGGTCTCAGCTAACGTTCCCTTATTCTTATTTCCACCATTTAGGCATGGTGAAGCACACAGGGAAACTAAGGCACACACAGTATTCATGCAAAACAGTAAACCTCACATAGGCTCAACAGTAAGAGGCACATAGGCTCACTTATAACAAGGGAACAACCCCATTTCATCACAGTACACATCTAGGACCAAAGAATGTTGTCCATACTTTACAGCATGGAGGACTCTATTCTGGGAAGCAGTGACTCTCAGGTGGAGCGCATAATCAGTTAAACATGAACTCCCCATGCAATGCTGTGACCAAAACAGCTAATGTGATCCTTGGATACATAAAAAGGGGAATTGCAAGTAAAAGTATAGAAGTTATTTTACTTCTGTATTTGGCAGTGGTGTGACCATTGCTGGACTACTGGGTTCAGTTCCGATGCCCACAATTCAAGAAGGGCTTTGAAAAATTGGAGAGGGTTTGAGAAGAGCCATGAGAATGATTAAATTATTAGAAATCCTGCCTGATAGTGCTAGACTTAAGGAGCCCAATCTATTCCTTAACAAAGAGAAGATGAAGGGGTGACTTGATCACAGTTTACAAGTATCTACATGGGGACTTGTAGCAAGGCGGTGTGGCCTGCCTCAGAGCGTAACAGAGCAAGACCACAATATGGCCCCGGTGGGCTGAACCAGGAGCGCCACATCTGCCCTGCTTGAAGCAGATGGGTGGAATAGGAAGGGGAAGTACAAAAGGTGGGCCAGCACTGAACAGGGACAGTGCTGCATTCTGGGGTTGGCTGCCATTTGGTGGCATTTACAGCAAAACTAAGGCAGGGATCAGTGTTTGTTCTTAGGCTCAGGTTAGGTGCCCCAGTTAGTCTATGCAGCCAAAGTTTATTTAGTGCAGCTCAGATCAGAGCAACAGCTTGCCCATGAGAAAGGGACATGTAACCTGGATACAGAACAAAGGATGGCTAGTGTCACTGAGTAACTGAGCATCAGGGAGATTAAAACAGCGGAACCTGGTCTGTATCAAATTCAGGTGTTTGCAACCTCATATTAGGCACCACCCCTTAATAAAGAGTGTCTTGTGGGCCTTTCCCCACAGTCATGATCGCCCACCTCCCATGCACGATTGTCTGCCCCTGTCCTTTCACTCATCCCCCTATATTTGCTAGCAAACAGACTGATTTCCTTGTCATACAAAATCAAAGATAATCTCCATGGCAACTGATGCCATTTCTTATAACTCATCTTCAGTGTTTGTTTATTTTTAGTTTTCTTTAATGGAATATAAGAGCTGGGGGAAAAAAGAACCAGCAGCATGTGACCCACTCTGTGTGGGTGCCCTGCAAGGACCACAGTTTGTGAACTACTGTTTTAATATGTTTTAAATCAGAAGGGGTGGAGAAAGGATTTTCCCTGGAAGACTGACAAGGAGCCTGAGAGAGGAAGCATTCTTCCAGGAGGCAGAGAACCACGGGGCCAAGGAATTCACTAAAAGCTGAGGATTCCAGAAATATCCAAAATACAAAACATAGAAGTAATGGGGGATTTTAACTACCCAGAAATCTGCGGGAAATGTAATATGGGAAAACACAAAATTTCCAGTACATTTTTGGAATATATTGTGAACAATGTTTTGTTCCAGAAAGTGGAGGTAGTAACTAGGGGAGACAGTTATTTTAGATTTGATTCTGATGAACAGGGAGAAATTAGTAGCAAATCTGAAGGTGGAAGGCAATTTGTGTTAAAGTGACCCTGAAATCATAGATTTCATGATTCTAATGAAAGGAAGAAGTGAGAGCAGCAGAATAAGGCTGTTGGATTTCAAAAAAACATATTTTAGCAACTCACTCAAAGAACTGGTAGATAAAGTCCCATGGGGAGGAAATCTAAGGGAAAAAGGAATGCAGGATAGCTAGTTGGTTCTCAAGGAGACAACATTAAAGGCACAACTGAATACTATCCTTCTCCAAAGGAAAGACAGGAGGACTATTAAGAGGCCAATATGATTCCATCAGGAACTCTTTAATGATCTGAAAATCAAAAAGGAATCCTATACAAAATGGAAACATGGATAAATTGCTAAGGCGATATACAAAAGAATAGGACAAGCCTGTGGGAACAAAATCAGAAAGGCTAAGGTACAAAATGAGTTAACTTAGCAAGGGCCATAAAAGGCAATAAGTTCTTTAAATACATTAGGAGCAAGAGAAAGATAAAGGAACGTGTAGGTTCCTCTACTTATAGGGTGACCAGATATTTGGGTCTTTTTCTTATATTGGCTCCTATTCCCCCCCCCCCCTCCTGATTTTTCACATATGTTGTTTGGGCACCCTATTTACATAAAAAGGAAGGAGCGCTAATAATTAGGGTCAGTGCTGCCCATTAGGCAACCTAGGCAGCTGCCTAGGGCGGCAGCAATTGGGGGGTGCTGTATTGACGGTCTCTGCAGTAATTTGGCGGCAGCTCAACTCTTCCACCACCGGTGGAAATTTGGCAGGTCAACGTCTCTGGCTGCAGGTGCACCAGCAGCATTTCGACAGTGACTGCTCCTCGCCGATTTCGCCACCGGTGGCAAGGCAGTAAGGAATTTTTTTTTGTCTTCGCCGCCTAGGGCGGCAAAAAAGCTGGCACCAGTCCTGCTAATAATGGATGACATCACGAAAACTTAGGTGTTTAAGGCTTACCTTACTTCAGTCTTCACTAAAATGGTTAATGCTGACCAGATACTCAACACAATTAATATTAACAAAAGGAAGGACCACGAGCCAAAATAGAGAGAAAACAGGATAAAGAATATTTAGATAAGTTAGATGTACTGAAGTCAGCAAGTCCTGCTGACATTCATTTTAGGGTACTTAAGGAACAGGCTGAAGCAATCTCACAACTGGCAGGGCAGGGCTGATCTAGGTTAGTTGGTCCTGCTCCAATACAGGGGTCTGGACTTGATGACCACTCAAGGTCCCTTTCCAGTACTACATGCTAAGGTTAAGATGATTTTGTCACAGTTATTTTTAGTAAATATCAGAGAGACAGGTTCCTCGGTGGTAAATAAAATTCATGGAAGCCCAGGGCTAGCCTGTGATTTTTACTACAAAATGATGTGTGTGGGGAAGGTGGACAGACAAGGGCAGAAACTTGATTCTAGGATGTGTGTATAGTACCTGCCGCAGTGAGGCCCCAGCCCTGACAGGGAACTCTGGGCACTCATTAATGGTGACAACCAGGGACAGTCCGTTGGCCGGGGCAAGGGGAGCAAATGGGAATCAATGCAGGGTGTCACCCAGGAGCCGCAAAGGCAGAGAGGACAAGTGCAAATCCGCGATCCACGGGCTATAGGCGGGGCCAACTGAGGGGCGGGGCCTCTGCAAAGGGGTGGGGACTGTTACGTCAGCGTTTCCGTCACGTCAGCCGGGGCTGAATTACATAGAAACTCGCCGCTGCCCCCGCCTTCTCATGAATAATTAATTACCCCGAGAGTCCTTTGTCCCACCTCTTCCGGCAGGCCCAGGCGCTGCCGCGCGGAGAGGAGCGAGTCGGAAGCGGCTACGGGTGAGTGCGGGAGCAGCTCTGCGGGGCCGCTCGGAGCGTCTCTGGGCCGGGTCGGCGCCGCGGGGGTGAGGCGGGTGCCCTGCCCGCCGGCCGCGCGGCCCCAGCCTTGGCGTGCGCCCCGCCGGGCGAGCTGCGGGGTCCCTGACGGGTGGTGGCGGGGCTAGCGGGGCGCCGTGAGGCGGGGAGCAGCGCTCAGACCGCGGAGCCGTGCCCGGGGTACCTGGCGCTCGCTGCCCGGAGCCGCCTCCGGCAGGGGAGAGACCGCGGGCGGGCGTCCCTCGGAGCCCGGTTGGGCCGGGGGGGGGCGCTCAGCCCGGAGCGCGCGAGGTGACGGGCTGAGCGGCCTGGGCGCGGGACCCGCCTCGGCTTGGAACCGCGTCTCCTCAGCCCGCGGAGGCAGGTGGAGACCTTGGGCGTGATGAGACCTGCCCGCGTGAGCACGTCCCGCCCGCCTGTCCCGGGGGACACCGGGCACGGGACTGGCGCGCCCTGCCTGCGCGGGCTCTACCGCCCCGTGGCCTCCCGGCACTGCCCAGTGCCTGCGGTCTCCCCTTTCTTCCCCCAGCGCTAGGCGCAGCTTTTCCTGCCCGTTTCTTAGTGGAAAGGGCGGTGCTATTTCTGGGAGGTTGAGAAAACGCTTTTCTTGCGCTGCTCTTTTGGGATGCTTCTGTGTTCATCTCCTGTCACACTGGTTGTGCATCTGTTGGTTCGTGTCAAAGGTGAAGGGGGGTTGGAATCTGACCTATGATTTGAGTAAAATGAACTGGCTATTGTGTACATTTCCATGTCCATGTTACATCTTAATCTAAGTCTGAACACCCAACAGCTCACAATTCAGCACTAAATTAAATGGATTTTATTGACTCTTGAAGCTTGCCTTACTAGGTGACCCATGGGTTTTGGACTGCAACACTGACAAGCTAGGGGCACATGTTTGTGGAGAATAAAAAAAAAATGTCAATATGGAAAATACCAAGTCCTGGTACTGTCCTTTCTCCTCTTGCCCATGGGGATGAAGGAAGGTGACACTGTTGCTGTCTTCCAGCTGAGCTCATTAAGGCTTTGAAAGCAGGGTTACATGTTTGTGGCTTTTCTCCTCCCAAACCTTCACTGGAGCACTTGTTCTGAGGTTCATATCTGTTTGTTTTACAAAGTTCAGGCTGAAATCTCTTCATGGTAACAGGAGAGCATTGCTTGCTCTGAATGAGCAAATGTTTGACAAGTATAATGCATGGAAGAGAGGGTGCACCTATAGAAGCATAGAATTGTAGGACTGGAAGGAACCTACTCCTGTCACTCATGGCAGGAATAAGTATTATCCCTGACAGGTGTTTGTCTAACCTGCTCTTAAAAATTTCCAATGATTGAGATTTTCACAACCTCTCTAGGCAATTTAATCCAGTGCTTAACCACCTGGTGGGGTGAGGACAATTAATGGGACGCAATCATTCCGGGGTACAAAATATATTGGAAGGACAGGAAGATCGTGGGGGTGGTGGGAGAGTGGCACTATATGTGAAAGAAAATGTGGAATCAAATGAAGTAAAAATCTTAAATGAATCCACAGATTCCATAGAATCTCTATGGATAGTAATTAAATGCTCTAATAAGACTGTAAAGGTAGGGATCTATTACTGATAGTGACTATGAAATGCTAAGGGAGACTAGAGAGGCTATCAAAATAAAGAACTCCATAACAGTGGGGGGTTTCAATTATCTGCATATTGACTGGGTACATGTCACCTCAGGATGAAATGCAGAGAACAAAATTTCTCAATACTTTAAATGACTGCTGCTTGAAACAGCTGGTACAGGAACCCACAAGGGGAGAGGCAATTCTCAATTTAGTCCTGAGTGGAGCACAGGATCTGGTCCAAGAGGTAACTATATCAGGACTGCTTGGAAATAGGGACCATAATATAATTGATTTAGATATTGAACAGAACCGGACCCAGAACTGATTCCTATGGGACCCACATTCAGTATGCCCTTCCTGCCTGACACCAAACCATTGATGATTACTCTCTGGGCATGGTTTTCCAACCAATTATGCACCCACCTTTTAGTAGGTTCATCTAGGTTGTATTTCCCTAGTTTGTTTATGAGAAGGTCATGTGAGACTGTATCCAAACCCTTATTAAAGTCAATATGCCACATCTACCACTTCCCATGGGATCTTACCTACCAACTCCCTGAGTTTGCTAAAGTCTGCCTTCTCAAAATCCATTATCTTAATTATGCTGTTTTTCTGCCCTCTACCATTCCCTAGAATCATGAACTCTCAATTTCTAAGCTGCCTTTCCACTTTCAAATTCTCAACTAATTTCTCCCTATTTGTCTATATCAAATCGAGGACAGCCTCTCCCCAGTAGCTTTCTCCATCTTCTAAAATAAAAAATTGTCTCCAGTACATTTCAAGAACTTGAAGTCCCACATCACCACCAAGTCCAGGACTTTGAATGATTTTAAGTTGTTTTTAAATAAAGCCTTATTTGCCTCTCCTGGTTAGGTGAAATGTAGTAGACCCAAGCTATCACCCCCCCCCCCTTTTTTTTTAAACCTGCTTTATCATTATCCAGAAACTTTCAACAAGTCTTTCCTAATCCTATCTCAACCTCAGTCCAAGTGTATACATCTTAATGTATAGATTAGTTGATATACCCCAAGAAGATCTCCACATAGCCCCAGGTTACATGTACCCCTGCTTGAGAACATCACTGTACAGTCTCTGCTATATCCAGGGCCTTCCTTCTTGGGGTCACTTCTCTAAAGCAAATCATTTTTTTAAAAAAATGTGTGGGATTAAGTTATCAATAAGCGGACCAATCCTTTCTGTTGCCTTGACATCAGTGCTAGATGGCACCTTCTCTAAGTTCTAAGTACCCGGCTAAGATCTGCAACTGGCTGATGCTAATTCTTGGAAAGATTGAGGTGAAGCTAATAGAAAATTTTGAAGAACTTTCCACTTCTATAACATCGCGTTCTTTTGAGTGTTTACCCTCAACTGTTAATCTACAGTTGATAAGAACTCCACCCACTCCTGTTGGAATCAACTCAGTCACACCTCAAGGTCTGATATCATGCAAAAAATTGACAATTTCATACCTAAACATTGCAATCTAAAAAAATAAAACATGAAGACTTGATACAGGATGCAATCATGAGGCTTCTCAATGATGCCAAACAGCTAAGAATTTGAAAATCCTTGCTGTTAAATTAGATTTGACTCAGTGTTTTTCAGTTTTCATTTTAAATCCTCCATGAGATTGACCCATATCGGTACAGGGGCCACTTACTGCAGCAAAGTCAGGAACTCCCATGATAGCTAAGTTGCACAGGAACTATCAGTTTCAAGAACTGAACTCTTTTATGTAGGATGCTGAGCTTTCTCATTGAACAGCCTGTGAGTTTGGAATGAGCTCTGGGATGACTGTGAATGTCCGCATTTTCTGATCAAACTGCAAAACGCACTTCAAGTTTTCCCATAATAACTCAGCACACACATCTGGTCCCAGTAGACTAAAGGAAAGAGTTAAATATCTTTGTATACTCTAATTTCTGTGAAACATTTGGATTCCACTGAAATGGGTGTCATATAAGAACAGATTGTTATCCTTGGCCTTTATCATATTGCCCATTTTGCTCCCCCGTCTTAAATTTCCTCACTTTCTATTACAGCTGGTGTTTCCAGTCCTAGAGGACAGTGGAGAGTATCTGACTGACTTTTAATTCTGTTAATATCTGCCATTATATGGTTCCAAACAGTAAACTGACCAACGCGCATGACCTGAAATACAGCTCAGAGGCGTCCTTTCAGTTCTAAGCCTTAGGGTTTGTCTTCACTTGAGCCGGCAGGGATCGATCTTTTGGTGATCGATTTATCGCGTTTCATTAAGACGCGATAAATCGATCATAGCGGCTCCCCCGTCAACTCTGGAAGTCCAGCTCCTGAAGAGATGCAAGCTGGAGTTGACAGGGGACCGCGCCGCCGACCGCCACCGCCGTGAGGATGGGAGCCAAGTCTGCTGTAGAGACGTCTATTTCAGCTACATTATTAACGTAGCTGTATCTACAGTCGATTTCCCCCCCCCTTCCCCCCAGTGGAGACCAGCCCTAAGAAGCAGTAGGTAGTGGGAAGCTTCCATTTTTTTTTTTTTTTTTTAAATAGCACTACAGCTTTTTTAAATAATAGCTTGAACAAAGGACAAGGAACCTGCAGCTCCAGAGTTTCAATTCCTCTGCTGACACCAACTTCCTATATGCCCTTTGACAAGTACTAATCTCTCTCCCTCCTGTAAATGAGGATAATTCTTGTTTACATCATAAAGGTGTTGAGAAGACAGATTAGTTGACTTTGTAAAGTGCCATATCCCTGCAAGTAGAAATGACCAGCAAACACACTGCCTGCTACCTTATTGAATAAAAATATCAAATCGCTTAAGTCATTTTATCTGTAAACAGTTATAAAAATGTACTACTCAAGAAGCAGAGTTGAGCAGGAGGCAACAGGTCACTAGAAATGCATTTAATCTTGTTTACCCATGGTAATCCATTAACAAGATACAAGTAGTGCATTGCATCTTTCTACATGCCTTATTTCTGGAAATCTCTCAAGGCCTAGCAACAGCAATCATCTCACTACAATGAAATTGGTTGTTACAACAAATAGTGCTAGGCTTGGTTAAATTTCTAATATGCCAGTGTATCAATCATAAGGAGGATTGCTTGAGCAGTGGCTAACTAATCCAACATAAACCATAATTTGTGGCCTAGTAGCAACAGATATTCTCCTAAAGTAAACAGCAAAAAACTGCTGCTGGTAATTCAGTTTTCTCTTCTGGTGTTTAGTCAAACCACAGGATGTACTTGGACAATTTCAAAAAACCAATAATGATTGTGATTTTTAAAATGTTGCAGGATTTCCAACTTTTCCCTTTGTCAGCATTTCAGTATGCAATCACAATTCATAGATGAGTTCCTCTTTGTGCACAATTACTGCTGATCAGAGGAGACCTCTGCAGTTTAACTCTAGCTGACTCTTGGAGAAACTGGCTGTTCTAGAAATGTTGCCTTTGGAATATCCTTTTTCTGAAATCCGTTGTAGGCATACATCTCTGAATTTATCCAGCTGGCCTGTTTTTGTTTAGTGTTGGTCCTACTAAGTATCTAGTCCAACCAGATGATTAACAGCTTACTCCTCTACCATTTAGGAGTTAAAGATGGCCTCTTGGTTTTACTGAGACAAGGAAGCATCCATCCCAGATGTGTTCCTTCCCAGGATCTTGAACAGAGGATGGGAAGGTCCACAAATATCTACCCTTAGCAATCATCTGGTCCCAACAAATGAACAATAAAAGGTTAGGTCACTGCTTCATCAGGTCCAGTTTCCTATTTCTGGCTGTGACTATTGTCTTATGGAAAATGTTGTACTCCTATGATGTATCTGGCCAGCTGCAACACTGTACACTTGAGCCTGGAGGAGACAGTCATGTAGGAAGCAAAATTCTAGCTGCCATACTGGAGTGACAATAACACCTTCCTATGATATCATGGAAAGCCTCATCACATCCTTTTTTTTTTTTTCTTCCATTAAAAAGGTCTTCTGCCCTTCTTGTATCCTATGTTTTCAAAAGAGATGGTGGAACTGCTCTTCTATGGTAAGTCTGGTAACTGTAAACTATATTGGCAAATAGGTAATCATGTACAAGTTTCCATGGGTAACTGGGCTCCCCAGACCACTCTATGCTTGTTTTGCTAGCTTTTCTGAGAGAATTGGGGTAGCTTCATTCAGAATGTTGCAGCCTCACTGTGTGTGTGTGTGTGTGTGTGTGTGTGTGTGTGCACATGTGCAAATTTTATCCTTTCACCTCTGTTGTGGAGGAACCTACATTGGTTTCCCATCTTCTTGGTCCTTTGCGATCTCTTCCAGTTTAAGTTTTGCCACATCTGACCTGCTTTCCACTCTCAGAAGTTATTTAGCTGATGCCACACCAGATTAGAACTGAGTAAGAATCTTCCCCCCCCCCCCCCTTCAAACCCAACACAAAACCTTCTGTGCTGTCTGCAGCCACCTCACCTTGGGCTGCAGCTAGCATATTTTGCACACTATTCAGGATGGTTCTAGTCGACTCCTGGAAGTAGTGCATTGTTTGTTTCTCTGTGTCAGGAAGTGGTATTGGTGCTTTTCTTCCAGAGTCAGTACTGAACAAATGTCCCTGTATTCTATTTTGGGGCACTGTGTTGCTGGAATTGCTGACTTTTTGATAAGATATAAATCAAGGTACTGATTGGTGAAAAGATTCGAAGAATTCTTTAACAAAGAGTAATATGGTTTAGTGCAGTGTTCTGACTGAATTTCAACATTGGTAATTATTCTGCCTTCCTAAATTTATCCTTCAGTTTCCTTTGGATAGCATTCCCCATCATCCTACACTACTGTGTAGTGTCATTAGATGATTGCATGTTCTGTGTAGTGTCAGATGATTGCATCTTCTATCTCTGAGTAGTTAACGGGTAGATGGAAGATAACCTTGTGTTTACTGTAATTGCTAGTAAAGGACTTAACTTCCTTCAGTATGGAAGTATTCTAGGATCTATTACAATCTGTGTTCGGTTGCCAGTTCTTCACACTTGTGTGTACTGTTATCAGCCACTTATGCCTCTAACTCCCTGTCCAAATTTAGTTCTGTAAAGAGCTTTGAAAAGGGCATTTCTGAGTCCTCTTACTGTCCCTACCTCACTGTAATGCTTCCATTGTGAGATGCATTAACACAGTGGTCCCCAACCCCCGGGCCGCGGACCGGTACCGGTCCGTGGATCATTTGGTACCGGGCCGCGGACGCCTTCACTTCAGCAGCGCCGCGGGGCACTCAGTGCCGCGGGGCACTTCCCGCCCTTGTATGTCCGATGAAAACCCGCCGCCGTGATAGCTTTTGTATTGGTGGTAATACATTCGGCGGCTTTTCGGCGGACATACAAGGGTCCGCCGCTCCGAGGGGAAAAAAAAAAATGGGGTCGCGCTGCGCCCCGGTCCGCAGTAAAATTGTAAAAGTGTTGACCGGTCCGCGGTCATACAAAGGTTGGGGACCACTGCATTAACACAACTACTATGTATTGAGATTTGTTACTAACATAGTTGAATTGTTTAATGCATTGTAACTGTTTATTACTGGCCCCACTTGATATCTCTTCGGCACAACTGGCTTGATGGAAGCTTCCTGTTGTAAGAACAATGGAGGATTTAATTTGATGTAATATGTATCTCAAGCTTTAGAAAGCTGGCCAGTCAAATAGTAGATTTTCACAAGGCCTTGCCTCAACGGGGCATTGGTACCTCCCATGTGTTTTTATGAACAGGACAGCAAAATTAACCCTAACTGTGCTTTGTTTGTGGTCACTGAATCACTGGGCAAAATTAGATAAGGAAAAATATATAGAATTTTGTTAACAGTGCTCATGACTGAAATGCTACAAAGTAAGGCCATTCTTAGTCCAGCAGCCTCGTCTCTGACCAGGCTGTGGGAGCCTGTAACAACGGCAGCCTCGCTTCACTCAATAGGCAACTTGGCAAGGGACATTGCTATTACACTCAGAAGAAAATACTTCAGTCCTGTCTTGTCAGTGGCACATAGCTGAGATTTAGAGTTAGAAATGCTTCCCTGAAATACAATACCCTTTTTTAAGGGGGGCTACAAGGGGAAGGGCATGGAAACACCCATTCTTTATTCTGCACATTACCTAAAACTACTTTTGGTTAGAAGCTGCAGTTTGGGGTTGGAAGTGTTGCCATTTCATGCCTCTGTGCAAAAATATTCTATACTGGTTCCCATAGGAACTTGCACACTGGTGCAGACCAAAGATCTTCCTAGGCAGGCATCCTTGTTGGGCAGCCTGCCTTGGTGACCAATTCCATAATAGAAAGGAAGGTGCAAAGTTGTCATGCACTTCTGCATCAGGGATTTTTCTTTCCTGACTTCAGCTGTTAATTAGACTGTACCCAGAAGCATGTGGATTGACAAGCCTGGCTGGTAGCTTTTGCCCTATCTGGAGATGCAGATGTTCTTGTTCAGAGGTGTCTACTCTTGCTCTAGTACTTGTTCCTGCTTAAAACCTTGTATAATTAAATGGCTTTATTTGGTTAGAGTATTATACCTATTTAGTGTTAATATGCAAATCTATAGCACTATACAGAGATCATGGCACCAGACTGCTCAGTTTGTTTGGCTCATACCAGACAATACCCAGACAAATTTGGAGTCTTAGTCCCCTCACTACTAGACCAGCTTCTGAGCAGTTAATCTCTAGCCTCTCTGGAATGAGGCATTATGGTAATATTGTCTTTGAGTTCCATGGAATGAATGGGATATGATACACAAATGCTTATGGTTCTTGCCTGGCAGGATTGTGCAGCCCCGCCACCCAGAGCACTGCCCGTGTGGTGGCATGGCTGTGGGGGTTAAGGGACAGCAGGAGAAGGGCTGGGGGTAGCCTCTCTCCATCTGGGAGCTCAGGGGCTGGATAGGACGGTTCTGTGGGCCGGATGTGGCCCACAGTCCGTAGTTTGCCCACCTCTGGTCTAGAGCAACAGACATTCTATTTCCAGCCCCATCTGGCCAGACTTCCTTGTGTGAGCTTGGGCAAGTCACTTAACCTCTCTGCCTCCGTTCCTCCTTGTAAAGTGAGATTAATACCATCTCAGAGGGGCATCCAGGAAAATTAAGTCTGTGTAGCATTTGGAGAACACATACTGTTTGCTTATCAGGTAGCTGTTAGGGCCCACATGTTTGCTGTTGGAACTGGTGAGATAATAAAAGAAAGGGAATGAGGAAAAGGACATGGTTACAAGCTTTGTAACTCTGACAGGCTTCCGTGTCCAACAGAAAACCCGTTTGGCTTTGACTTGTTTTCTGGGAGGAGTGATGTTTGGGGGCACTGCCTGGCTTGTGGGTGGGGGATTGATAATAGAGAGACAAGGCTGTGGCCTCTAAGTCAGAAATTAGAATCTGACTTGGTTTGACATTGACAAACTTACCATACGAAGTGCTGGCAACCTGTATGAAATGAGATGCTGGGTCTTAGGCCAGTTCCCAAAAGGCAAGTGTCGTCAGCATAACAGCTATCACAATTTGGGGCAGTTGGTATTCTTAAGAGAGGCCAAAGATTGCATGAATCATAATTGTGGTCACTGTAGGTGTCTGCACTGTGTGATTAGAACCTGCAACTGGCCCGTGCCAGCTAACTTGAGCTCCTGGGGCTTGGGCTATACCCTCCTATCTCGCAGTATCCTGGAACCCAAACACCTATACTGCAGTTCAATAGCCCCTTAGTGTAAGTCCTTTGAGCCCGAGTCAGCTAGCACAGGATGGCCATGGGTTTTTAATTGCAGCGTAGACATACCCTGTGTGTGGTAGTGCCTTCAGGTTTAGGCAAGGCACACTGTGCAGGGCTGGCTTATCTGGCTATTGTTGGCGCTGTACGTGTTGTGCATCACTTAAGGCTTCAGTCTTCAGGACATTCCAGCTGGAACCTCTTGCTTGGAAACATTTTTAGTAAAACTTAGAGAAAGTGATGGGGGAGGTAGGGCAGTTACTGGAAGGCTGAAGGAGAGGGTTAGGAAACCAGAGGTCATTAGCTGGAAGCGCAGTTAATTTATAATTGATGCATCCTTTTTGTGTGTGTTGTGCTACAGACTGGGAGCTGGGGACTCCGCTGCCAATTCTGGCTTCATATTAACTAGCTTGGCCTGCTCTGCAGTCTTATCTTGTTTACTATTTCCCAGCCTCAGAACATAGACATGTAGGATTAAAACAAGCTATCTTAAGGTGTGTGGTGACCTACATATCTGGCTCATAGGTGATTGGGAGACATGGTATAAGAGGATGAAATGTGTTTGGTCAGACAGCATTTAGCACAGATGCTTTCTAAATAATAAACAGTGTACCCAACTGCCTTCTGATCTTATCTGTCAGCTCTGCCATCTTCTACTTTTCAAATATGAGGAATGGCAATCTACAAAAACCTGTAGGAGAACATTTCAATCTCCCTGGACACACTATAGCAGATTTAAAGGTAGCCATCCTGCAGCAAAAAAACTTCAGGACCAGACTTCAGAGAAACTGAGCTTCAGTTCATTTGCAAATTTGTCTGCTCAGGATTAAACAAAGACCGTGAATGGCTAGCCAACTACAAAAGCAGTTTCTCCTTCCTTGGTGTTCACACCTCCAGATCAACTGCTAGAAGAGAACCTCATCCTCCCTGATTGAACTAACCTTGTTATCTCTAGCTTGATTCCTGCCTGCATAGTTATACCCGCCTCTGGTCATTCCACTGCATGCATCCGACGAAGTGGGTGTTCGCCTATGAAAACTTATGCTCTAATACATCTGTTAGTCTATAAGGTTCCACGGGACTCTTTGTAGCTTTAACTTAATGGTGTTAATAGTCTGTCCGCTAATAGTCTTCTTTCCCATTTTACAGATGGGGGAGGGAAACAGAGACCAAGTGGCTTACCCAAGGTGTCAGTGAGTCAGAGCTGGTAATAAAAGCCAGATGTTTGGCTTCTAGTCCTTAATATTGTATCTGTTGCATCACATACTTTCTCAAGCTTTTTCAAATAGTCCCTTTTTAAGCCTATTGAATAATTGGGATCTATTATTTGGGAGAGTCCATGTGGGAACAGAATAATTTAAGGGGAGCAAAATAAAAATTCTTCAGCTGCATCAGGGTTTTGCTTTGTTAAGCTCTTTGGACAGGTGTGGAGGCTGTCCCAAAAGCCAGGCTAGTGAACTCTGCCCCTGCCATTGTGAAAAGAACTGTGAAATCTGGAGGCCTCTTTTGCTAGCATTGTTTTGCGATCCCATGACCCATTTCTCTTCCCTTCCAGATGTGCTACATTGCAGAGAGAGAAGCTTTAATTCGCTGACAAGCTGCTTGCCTTTGTGGCTTAGCTGGTGTAACTTACTGTAGTGCTAGTAGGAGAGAGGAGCGGCTGCACTTTGCTGATGAAACCCCTGTAAGCAAGCAGATTGCAGCTCAAATCTGATGAACTAAAGCTGAGAAAGATCTAGGGGGGAGAGTTGTTTTCCCTGCCTTCCCCAGGTCAGTCATTCTGCTCTAAATCTTGCCTTTGTGCAGATGGCCTAGGGTCTCTCCTCTTCTCCTTCCCCCCTCCCCCCTTTCCTGGTGGAAAAGAGTTGTTTTGCTCAGCATTATCATGCAGGCTGGTGAAATACAGGTCTTCTAGTCTGCTTAGCTGATCCACCGAACCCTGAGTGGGAAGCCTAACTTGGATTGCTTGCTGAGTCACAGGTGTCTTTCTTGCACAATGTTTCTGTATATTAGTACGTGAGTTGCTTTGTTATGGGTTCTATGTAACTGAGCTGAGGCTGTCACTGCCTTTGCTTAGAGCTGCAAGACCGGGACACAAGGTTCTTTGTTTTCTAAGGCAGTGTTGAACCATAAATAGGTAAACTTGTATTATACTGTATATCCTTGAGCCCACCAAAGGGGAATGTCAAGTACAGATCTGTTGACTGTCAGTGCATGTGTTTCTAAACTCAAGGAATTGCAGCTTTTGGTGCTTCCCTCCACCCCCACTCCTCATGCAGAATCTTCTGCTTTATTAAAGTCAATTTTTTGCTCTTCAGTACTTAGTGTTGCTGAAATAACTGGATGATGAACTCTGGCTATTTCCAAACAGGACTGGAAAAGTGAAGAGAACATTAGGAAGATCAGGTCTGTGGAGAGATGCCGTCTGATGTAACGGAAGCCTCTGCGGGAGTAGATGAGGCCGAGAATGTCCGCTATGAGGAAACAGAAGAGGATGACAATGTCAGGTGAGTCCTGCCAGGCCCTCCTGGCTAGTGAGTGTGGGGCTTTACTTGGTTAGAACAACTTGTTTCCTAGAAGGGTATCCCTGCATGTGGGTCCCAAGCAGGAATGTGGTGCTTGTTGTCCCCTCTCTTTCTCCTCCCTGCCTCTGCCCCCCCCCCCAAACTTTCAGTAATGTGAGGAACACTTTTTTTAATATAGATATATTTTTCCACCCTCATTCAAGGGAGATGGATATTTGTAAATGGCTGAAGTGAAGGACTAGTGATGGGGATGTGAATAGATAATCCAGCTCATCTCCCTGGGGCCAGCACATTTATTTCCTACAGTACGCTTTCTAGTATTATCCCATCCAGTTTCAAATGACACGAGTTAATTGGGTTTCTCCTACTTACTGTAAGATTTTCTCCACAGCCTAATTGTTCTCTGACAAGAAATAATTTATACAAGAAAAGGAAAATCTTCATTGAAATGGCTTGTTGCATTCCAAAATATATACCTTCTGAGTCACTGGGCAGTTCAAAAGTCTTGTCTTGTGCATTCCTGGGATGAAGCAGCTGCAAAGCTGAACCCTTTCATTTAGGATCCACCAGGAGATGCTGTGACTTGATAAAGTTCAACTACAGGCAACTCCCATCTTACGCAGGGGTTACGTTCTGCGGTCAGTGCATAAAGCGAAAACTGCAGATAGTCAAAACTCATTGAGTTTAATGGTGGGCGGAATTGCCCACACTACAGATACAGTTTTTAAATTATTTTTCTCTTTTTCTTTCCCCCCGACTTCATAAAGCTGCAATCACACATGTTAAATGCGCGTAAGATGTGACTCGCCTGTATTCATTCAAAAACCCTCTAGTGCAGAGGTGGGCAAACTCTACAGCCCATGGGCAGCATCTGGCCCACAGACTCCTCCTAACCGGCCCCTGAGCTCCAGCTGGGGAGGCTGCTCCAGTCCTTTTCCCCCTTCCCTGTAGCTTCAGCGTGCCGCATGAGCAGTGCTCTGGGAGGGCAGGGCTGTGTGCTTAGATGATCAGTCACAGCGGTGTGGTAAAGGGCAGAGGGTCTCGGGGGAGGGGGAGAGTCGGGACAAAGAGAAGGGGTGTTGGATAGGGGGTGCGGTCTTAGGGGGTGGTTAGGGACAGGAGTCTCTGGAGGGGGTAGTCGGGAAAAGAGTGGGGGAGTGTTGGATGGGTTGGGGGTTCTGAGGGGGACAGTCGGGGTGGGAAGTGGGAGGGGGTCAGATAAGGGGCAGGCTGTTTGGGGAGGCACAGCCTTCCCTACCCAGCCCGTCACACAATTTTGAACCCCGATGTGGCCCTTGGGCCAAAAAGTTTGTCCACCCCTGCTCTAGTGAGATGAAAATGCAGCACAATATAACCTAGTATATTGACTTTTTATTATGCACCAAACTGTTCTCAGTAGGCACAACACCCACAGTCCCTGCTCAAGAGAGCTTAGTCTAAAAGATGTAGATAAAATCAGATGCACTAGGAGACCCAGAAAGAGCCTTTCACAGTCTCTCTGTTACTGGAGGCGGGGTAGAGCGTGCATGTGAGTAATACTTGTGGGCTACATGAAGGAAATGGACCTTAAAGTGGGATTTGAATGAGAGGCTGAGGTCGTGGCATGGCATGTTGGGATCTGGAGGTTGGGCCATCCCGTGGAAGCATGGAAGATCTAGAACGTGGTTCTCAAACTTTTTCCCGCCACGACCCATTTTTACTTTTCTTCACTGCTCCGCAGACCCTTGTATGTCCGGCAAAAAGTCACCAAATTGATTACTTCCGCATTCAGTGGCTATTTTTGGTGGACATACAGAGCACTCCCACCGAAAATTGGAAAAAGTACAGAAAAGGGCAACAAAAATGATTAGGATATTCGAGCAGCTGCTGTATGAGGAAAGTTAAAGATGACTGGGATTTTTCAGATTGGAAAAGAGATGCCGGGGGGATATGATAGAAGTTTATAAAATCATGACTGGTCTGGAGAAAGTAAATAAGGAAGTGTTGTTTTTTCTCATAACAAGAATTGGGGGTCACCAAATGAAATTAATAAGTAGCAGGCTTTTAAAAAAAAAAAAAAAAAAGGAAGTTTTTTTTCAAACAATGCAGTCAACCTGTGGAGCTCCTTACCAGAGGATGTTGTGAAGGCCAAGACTATAACATAGTTCAAATTCATGAAGGATGAATGGCTATTAGCCAGGAGGGGCAGGGATGGTGTCCCTAGCCTCTGTTTGCCAGAAGCTGGGAATGGGTGGCTGGGTGGATCACTTGATTACCTGTTCTGTTTTTTTTCCCTCGAAAGCATCTGGAATTGGCCGTTGTTGGAAGACAGGAGCTAGAGCTATCTGTCGTAGTAAATTATTAAAATCTGCCATCTTGAGGCACTAGTACTAGAAACAAAGCCCTATGCCATTGGGAAGGAAGAGTTCCTGCTTCCTACCTGTGATGGGGCACAAGTTGAGCATCTTAGAGTTGCTCACAGGCTAACTATGGGACAGTTCCACAACTGGGAGTAGGAAAAACATTGAGGGCAGGTCATATTTTAATGGAAGCCGTTCAGAGGTTTGGAATGTTAATAGTTACGAGCGAGACTGAATTAATAGGCAAAGTGCAGGAGAGGCTGTTAAAGAGAGACTGCAGGGAGATCACCACACATGTGGTGAAGGGCTGGGTTACTATTCTGAGTTTACATTAGAAACTCGGTTATGAACACCTTGGGAATGGAGGTTGTTTGACTGAACAAAACTCTGAACAGCTTTGAGACTTTACTATACAGAAGAAAAATGTTGCTTTTAACTATCTTAATTTAAATCCTCTCAGAAACAGTTTCCCTACCTGCTCAAATCTTTTTTTTTTTTTAGCCTTTTTTTTTTTTTTTTTTTTAAGTGGTTTATGTTTAACAGAGTACTGTACTGTATTTGCTTTCCCCTCTTCCCCTCTCTGATGCTGCCTGATTGTATACTTTTGGTTCCAAATGAGGTGTGTGTTTGGTCAGTTTGTAACTCTGGGGTTCTGCTGTACTCTAAATTCACAGTAGGGGAATTTGTGGAAAAAAGTCAGTTTTAATGAATCAGTATTTGGGTGTCTGAATGTGGTGAATGGACTATATCTGTTAGCCTCTCTTAAAATGAATGCCTCCTGCCAGTATTGGTACCTCTCTCACACTCAACGCACAACCAGGCTGTGCTGGAATGTGGATTCGCACTACCCTAGCTCAGTAGTATATTCAACATCTCTTATGAGCCACTTTCACCTTTTGTGCTTGACCTTATTCTCTTAGCTTTGTCCATTGGATTTCTCTTGCATTTGGGGTAATCACTTATGATGACTTTGTGGGACAGTCTTGGGTTCAATGAGACTGCCTGTTTCAGAGGCTAACAGATTGGGACTGAATGTCAGAATATCAACAGGACAAATGTAATGTCATCATGCCGTTGTGATTATTCTTCAGCATGTTTTGTATGGTGGTGGTTGTACTTCCATGCTGGCAGTGTGATGGCACAGTCCTATCCCAGAGAACATTTTAAGAGACTATGCTAGTGGTGTCCAAAATCTCACTTACAGTGGAAGCTTATAACACAGGTTTATGTAGTATATTTCAGGTGAACAATATCTCTGAAGCTTAGGGGTATGCACAGGAGTAAAAATTCAGCTGATTTTTTTTGGAGGGGCACTTTGTGTCCCCTGTGGCCGAAGGAATGGGCTCTCCTCCCCTCTCTCTCTCCTCCCTGCTTTTCCCCCCCACACACACACATTTTGAGCCAGAGAATAATTCTGTCTTCCTGCTAATTGACATCCAGCTCAACTGACAAAAAGACACTGATGGCATCTTCCTGGAGCTTGCTGTCGGCAAATAGGAATTCAGTTTCTACCAGGTCTAATGCAGGACTGACCTGAAGCACAAATAGCTGCCTTGGTCCAATGTATGGGCCTGGCCCTTCCCCTGTGCAGATTAAAAGTTGCTCTTAAGACCTACAGAATCTTCCTGGGATCCTTTTGGGCATTTCCCCATCTCATGCTCTTTGTGAATTTCTGTTCTTCACAGTCCCACTGACCTCTCAGAGATGCTCAAGGAGGGGACCAAAGAGTCTCATGATCGTGCAGAGAACACTCAGTTTGTCAAAGACTTCCTGAAAGGACGGATCAAGAAGGAGCTCTTTAAGGTTTGCACTTTCTAGCTCTGCTTCCTTAACAGCATGTGTGAAGAGATCTTGAGCTGTTGAATTGGAAGCTCGAGCCCAAATTGGAGACATGACACACTTACAATGAGAGGAAGGATGGTCCAGTGGTTAGGGCACTAACTTGGGACTCTGGGGAATTGAAGCCAATTCTGCTTTGTCAGAATCTTCCTGTGTGACCTTGGGCAATTTGCTTAGCCTCTTTCCTTTAGTTCCGATGCTCTAAAATGGGGATAATACTTCCCTACATCAGACTGTGAAGCACTTTGAAATCTACTGATAAGGGCTATATCAGAGTCAGGTAATATTAAATCCCATTAAACAAAAAATATGTTCTGGGTGTGGACTTGTCACGGGCAAACTAAATCAAACTAAACTGCTGGAATCTGACTTGCCTAGAAGTGACACTGCATGTGACGTGTCAGGGAATCCAGCATGGTGTCTCACTCCCCGAGTTAGCAGTACCTTGTAGTGCTACAGAATTGGCATAGTTAGCAGTTTGGTTTAGGAGTCAGCTTAAAGTTGCTCAGCAGCACCTTGTGCTGACTGGTCTGGAAAACAATTAATTGAGAACTAAAGCAGTGTTTCCAAAACCGTGGGTCCTGACAGACCAGTGGGTTGCAAGAAGGTTCTAGATGGGCTGTAGGCCTGGGTGGAAGGGAGCCCCTAGGAAGAGGTGTTAAAATGAGCTCACCTCATATGCATCCAGCAGCAGCTCCTGTCCCATGGGGCTGGGCCTGTCTCCCTGCTTTTGGTGTTTGTGACCTGGTGAACAGAATCATAACTTCACTTGTGTTTGGCTCAGCCACCCCTCTGTTGTCATAACTGCATCTGGAAGCCCCTTAATGTCATGCCTCAGGTGTATAAATGCCAGTGCATTGAAATTTTCAGAAAGTATTGGGAATTATTTGCTATTTATACTAAGATGTCTTTGTTTTTAATTGCCAGTGGGCAGATCAGAGCATTCAGCATAGACGTATGAACATCATCTTTTGATCATAATGATCTGCACATCTAAATACAGTAGACTCGATTATCCAGGATTGGGTTAACCAGGATGTGGATTAACCAGGATGTCAAAAAATATATATATACGCGCAACTCGCAGGGCTGGCCCTGGCTTTGTTGCGTGCACACACGCGCACACACACACGCGCGCGCACAATCCAGCAGGACATAAGGCAGCCAGTGAACCAACACTCCCTCCCTCCTCCCCGGCGCAGGGTGGCTGGTGAACCAATGCCCCCCTCCCTATATTTCCTATGGATGGTGATTATCCAGGATTTTATTAACCAGGATTAATTTTTTTCCTATCATCCTGGATAATAGAGAGTCTACTGTAGTGCCTTCCCTTAGAAGGGATTAAAGCAGTAATGAATTAAGCTTCTCTACACTTTTTTTTTTTTTTTTTTTTTGAGAAGTAGGATGTGTTGTCCCCATTTTACAGATACGTATTGAGGCATGGGCGTTCAATGACTTGTCTAAGGTGATGCAGCAAGTCCATAGCAGAACTGGCTGTAGAACCTAGAATTCTGGGCTCCCAGTCCATTGCCTTGAGTGGAAGTCTGTTCTCCATTACAGAAATCTGAGGAAAAGAAGATTTCTCAGGACATCTTATTTGTGTCCTGTCAGTCCCTGCAGGACTGTCCCCACAGTCTCATGTCTATGTGTCCCAAGCAAAGGAACTTCACCATTTCCTTTTTAAGATTCCTTCTCAGCCTAACTGATAATATGCAGGGAAAAGTGTGGTCTGTATGGAGTGTGGTTTATTTGGAGGAAAGCTTGGGTCTGTACATGATCTGTCTAAATACATCATTCTTTCCAGCAAGTGGTCTCTCACGTACAATGTGCTTTTGTTCCTAGTTGGCTACTGTTGCACTTTACTACACATACTCTGCCCTGGAAGAGGAAATGGACCGCAACAAGGACCATCCTGCATTTGCCCCTTTGTACTTCCCTCTAGAGCTTCATCGGAAAGAGGCATTGGCTAAAGACATGGAGTATTTCTATGGGGAAAACTGGAAAGAGAAGACTCAGTGTTCTGAGGCAACTAGGTGTTACATAGACAGAATCCATCATGTTGGGCAGTATGAGCCGGAGCTGCTAGTAGCCCATGCCTACACAAGATACATGGGGGACCTGTCTGGGGGTCAAGTACTCAAGAAGGTAGCCCAGAGGGCCTTGAAGCTGCCCAGTACTGGGGAAGGGATCCAGTTCTATGTGTTTGACAACATTTCCAATGCACAGCAGTTCAAGCAGTTCTACAGGGCCAGGATAAATGTCCTGGACTTGGACAAGAAAGCCAAGGAGAGGATTGTGGAGGAAGCCAATAAGGCATTTGAATTCAACATGCAGGTACCATACATCCCCAAACTCTAACTGCCTGTACTTAAGTAAGCTAATCTTACTTAAACTGCTCTAATCTTACCTGGTTCAGACAGAGTGTTAATGTTCCTGATAATGCAGGATTGATGGTGTTGGCTAAATCCAGGGATCGTGTAAGCAGGGGAAGGAGGAAACAGCTATAAGGCTTTTAAACAGGAAATGCAAATGGCATCTGTTGTGTCTACTAAGGACATGTTGGCCTGGTCTACACTGGATGTGTGTTGGGGGGTTCGACCTAAGATCCGCAACGTTGCATAGCTGAAGTTGGCATATCTGAGGTTGACTTACCTGGCCATCCGCATGGTGGTGAGTCGATTGCTGCTGCTCCCCCGTCGACTCCGTTTCTGCCTCTCACAGAGGTGGAGTACAGGAGTCGATGGGGAGTGCGCTCGGGGATCGATTTTTATCGTGTCTACACTAGACATGATAAATCAAACCCCAATAGATCAATCACTACCTACTGATCCGGCAGGTAGTGTAGACATACCCATGGAGCACTACCATGCTAGGGCCCAAGTATTTGTTGGTGCCCCCAGGAGTTACTGTAATCCAATTAATACATGCTTACTTAATCAGTAAGTTAAGGGGAAGAAACCAGGCCTCCTCAAATGGGGAAAACCCCACAAACTTGTATAAACTTATACTTCTAACCTTTGGAATGCCAAGGAAGCACTTAATTAGCCAAATGCATCATACATTCAGGCCATCTGTAGGCTGACTTGACAATTTAACAGGATCCTGAGGGCTGCTCTTTTGTATTTATATAGAACAGAGCAAACTGCAACTATTTTACCTCTGAAGGTGTAACCCAGAGACTTAACATTCCAGTATGCAGTGTGTTGTCAGGACCACACAATCTGCTTTGACTCACTATCCCTACTTGATTTGGCCTCTCTATTTTTGAGTATTGTTGTATTAAATTAGATGGAAAATAAGGGCCAAAGAGGTTAACATGACCCAGTCACTGTCCAACATTAAATAGTATTCAGCTAGGTTCCTCTCTGGCCTAGTCTTCTCAGGACATATTGGGATGACAAAGGCCCAGGGTTCCAGGAGATAGTGGGTGTGGGTGTGACAACATGATGGTGAAGCTTGCTCAAGTAGCAAATTTTTTTTTCTTCCCTCAGATCTTTCTTTAAAGACCCACCAAGGGCTTATTGCCTAATTGTTTTGTCAACCACTTAGGCCTAGTCTTTGACACATCTGTTCTGTTTCATTGATTTTTCTGATTCTGTGCTTGTTTACCAGGCATGATCTTAATACAGTCTTTGAATTACATCATTAGGCCTTTTGATTGGAGTAATTCAGTCTGCCCCCTCTTTCCCCTACCTTTCATATCTTTTCTCATTAACACTCACTTCCTCCAGTTGAACTCACACTTGTGATAATTGGGCCTACAATTTTACCCTAACAGCACCCACCAACCCTGTTGAGCATATTGGGTTTTACTTCAACACAAGTAAAATGCAAGCTGTTTTGAGTCTCATCTCCAAGCAATGGGATGCTTGTGTAATAGTCTTGCCCTATTTGATGTGTTCTTCCATGTAATATTGAGACCTTGGCTAAGTCTGTGTGAATCCCTACCTGACACTTTCCCCTGTTGGCTGGGGTGCGAGAGCAGAGAGGAGCACCATTTAAGATTTCTTTCATTCCCACTTTAGTTCTACCAAAACTAGTTTTCTCCCTGCCCTTCCCCTCCCCTAAAAAAATTGAAATAAAACTATTTAAGTACTCTCTTGCCTTGTTCAAGCTGTGATGGCTAGGTTCGGAACACAGGTCCCAGCAAATGGCGCTGTAGTTCTCCTTAACTTTTTTGTTTTAGACTAAGGCCAGGTCTACAATACCTGCCGGATTGGCAGGTGGAGATCATTTTTTTTGGTCTCATCTAGATGCAATAAATCAGTCTAAGTGCTCTTATCGACTCCAGAACTCCACCGTGCCGAGAGGCACAGGAGAAGTCCACGGGGGAGCGACCCAATGCCAAGGTAAGTCGACCTGAATACATCTACTTCAGCTATGCTATTCGTGTAGATGAAATTGCGGATGTTAAGTCAATTTTCCCCTCCCCAGGGTAGACCAGGGCTAAAATTCCCTCTCCCTCCAAGTTGGGAGGGACTCTCTGCCAGCAGACAGAATCAAGGGGAATGATGAAGCTCAGCACTCTGTTGGGGGAGGGGAGGGTGTGCAGGGCAGGGGGGAAGCAGAAAATGTGTTCACAGGCGATAAAGGGGCCAAAGTGAAGCTCATGGGAATATCTACAGAGAGAATGGATTGGGAAAGGGTTTTTTCAGTCCATAGCCTAAAGGGAAAGGAGCAGCAGAGCCTGGTGGCCTACGCTTCACTGAGACCTCCCAACCTTTCAGAAGTGGTGAGCCGAGTCTTCATTTATTCACTCTAATTTTAAGGTCTCGTGTTCCAGTAATACATTTTAACGTTTTTAGAAGGTCTCTCTCTATAAGTCTATAGTATAACACTAAACCATTGTTGTATGTAAAGTAAATAAGGTTTTTGAAATTAAAATGCAGCTCTTATCAGTTTAGTGTGATCCTTGCCCTTCCTTTTTCTTGTTGAGTTTTCCAATGTCTGGCATGTATTTGGATACTTTAATCTGCACACATGTTTGAGTGATCAGTTGTTAACTGGCTCAGAGAGAGACAGGACAGATTTTGTGTGTGAAAATACCTGCTCATGCAGGTATGTGGATCCAAATGCTGAAAGCATGGCAAACGCAATTTTCTTCAAACAGTTAAATTTCATTGGTAGCGACGTCCAGCAGGTCAGAATAGAGGCCCCATGATCGTGCTCTGTAGCTTCAAGTGCGCTCCCCAGATCTCCAAACTTTGATGCCCATAGTTCTGAGCTTTTTACCTGAATGAGCTGCATTTCGAAATCAACACCCATCCACTGAAATACAGACACATCCAAGTCGCTGTCGTTGAACTTTTGAGGTTTAATTAGTAAAGAAAACATTGGGCCAAATTGCTGGAAATCTTGAAATCAGTCAGAAAATTCTGATTCCGGTTCTTTCATGTAATTCTATTCTCAACATCAAATGCAGTTCCCTGTTCCACGTGGTGTGATAGTGATGTAAGCAGCAAATCAGGACTTAAAAATATCCCAGTACAGTGTCGCTGGAATAATTTTTAAGGTGGGGGTGCTGAACGGTGCCCCTCGCTGCCCCACCCAGGCTGATACCAGTGGTCTACAGCTTGGGGTGGCTCTAGAGCCCTGGGATGGTGGCCAGGACTCCAGACTGGAAGCAGAGCCCCCGGGACTGGTGGCCGGGACCCAGGCAGTATGAGTGCCACTGAAAATCAGCTCATGTACCGCCTTTAGCATGTGTGCCGTAGGTTGCATCTCCTTGCTTTGACACTTGGGAGAGGCCTGGGGACACTGCTGGTAAAAGCAGTATTCTCATCTGTGCGGAGCAGAATTCCACCCTGCCCTGCAGTATCTCTGGCTTGTTTTATTCCTGTAACAGTAGTTCCCAGAACATGCTTGGTGCTGTACAGTCCTTTCACCTTCAATGAAACTCTCTAAGATGAACAGAAAAGATCTCTTGAATCTTACTTGCAAACAGGGCTCAGTTCCAAGCTGTAACGTTCCCATGGCCCAGCTGTCTCTAGAGAAATCGGTTTTAAGCAGGGCTGTAAATGGAGCTGACCCCTCCAAACTGACTTTTTCCCTCCTTGGGAGTAAACAGGAGTAGAGACCATGAATCTTGTTGCATATGTAGATTTCAGTGATGCACTAGAGAACAATTAGTGCTGTTTGTGACAGTCAGATGTTGGCACTTCTGTGTTTTGTTTCTCAAGGGCCTGTTGGCACAGATGGTACCCAGTAGGCATTTCTAGTGTGTTGTTTTTTTAGGACTGCTCTGTATATAAACATAATAGGGGTGGGGGAGTGGGGGAGAAGAGTCAAGGTCCCCACATAATAACTCTGTGGGATGTGCCCTCTTGCTGGTGGTCCCTGCTTGATGTGTCTAGGGTTATTTCTCCTCCTTCTGAAACTGACTCTCTCGTGGAAGGGTGGAGGATGGACTTTCTTCACAATTTATAGGATTTAAGGCTCCACTCATTTCCAGTTCCACAGGGCTCACTGAAAGCTCTGCTACCTGTGTTGCTGGAGGAAGGGCTGTGTCATGTAAAGTCCAACAAGATTCACCTGCAGCCTAGATTGCTGGTGCAGGTGCCAGCAAGTAAGCGGGCCCATCCATCCTATTTTACAGCACTGCATGAAGCCATGCTGTTTAATGAGGAACATTGCTGGAGCAAGCTGCAGAGTAGCGTTTCATCAGAGAATATGTTGTTAGCCACAGCGTGCTTGGAGTTGCACATCTCATTTACTAAATTTTGAGCTAAAAATGAACCCTAGTACTTTGTTCAAAGGTTTAGTTCTAGTCCTGAAAAATTTACTGAAAATGGGCCCCCACTTGCCAAGTGCATCCAAAGTGGAAGAGAGCATTTAATTCTCATTAGCTTTGCAGAGTAACCCTGCCCTAGAGCAATGGTTCTCAGCCAAGGGTCTGGGGGACCCTGGGAGGCTGGTTTCAAGGGAACAGGTTTTAGGGGAGCCAACAAGTAGGACCAGCGTTAGACGTACTGGGGGCCCAGGGCAGAAAGCCCAAACCCTACTGCATGGGGCTGAAGCCTGGGGCCCTGAGCCCCACCACCCAGGGCTTGAAGCCAAAGATTGAACAATTTAGTTTTGTGGGCTCCTTGTGGCATGGGGCTCGGGAAGTTGTGCTGTTTGCTACCCCTTGCCCTGGCCTTGGCTTTTATATGCAGGAAAACAATTGTTGTGGCCCAGATGAGCCATGGAATTTTTATAGCATGGTGAGAGGGCCTGACCAAAAACCGTTGAGAACCCCCTGAGCTAGAGTGTACTGGTTTGAGGAACCCCCTGAGCTAGAGTGTACTGGTTTGAGGAACCCCCTGAGCTAGAGTGTACTGGTTTGAGGAACCCCCTGAGCTAGAGTGTACTGGTTTGGGGAACCCCCTGAGCTAGAGTGTACTGGTTTGGGGAACCCCCTGAGCTAGAGTGTACTGGTTTGGGGAACCCCCTGAGCTAGAGTGTACTGGTTTGGGGAACCCCCTGAGCTAGAGTGTACTGGTTTGGGGAACCCCCTGAGCTAGAGTGTACTGGTTTGGGGAACCCCCTGAGCTAGAGTGTACTGGTTTGGGGAACCCCCTGAGCTAGAGTGTACTGGTTTGGGGAACCCCCTGAGCTAGAGTGTACTGGTTTGGGGAACCCCCTGAGCTAGAGTGTACTGGTTTGAGGGAACCCCCTGAGCTAGAGTGTACTGGTTTGAGGGAACCCCTGAGCTAGAGTGTACTGGTTTGAGGGAACCCCTGAGCTAGAGTGTACTGGTTTGAGGGAACCCCTGAGCTAGAGTGTACTGGTTTGAGGGAACCCCTGAGCTAGAGTGTACTGGTTTGAGGAACCCCCTGAGCTAGAGTGTACTGGTTTGCTTCTCCAACAGAATTCAGAATTCGGCTGATGTATTCAAGGCAGGAGCTCAGCTTTAACACTTGAGTCTCAGAATGAGTTTGTAGGGCTGGCAGCTAGAAAAAGCAAAGACTTTCAAAAGTGACTGGGTTATGGGGGTTTTTTTTGGGTGTCCAACTTTTGAGAAGATGGGTGATCAACATGTTCTGAAGACTGAGACCCCTTTAAAATGTCAAGTTGAGCACCCAAATTACTAGTCCCTTCTGAAAACGTTGGCCAGCAGCTCTTGTTAGCTGAGCTAATTTGATCTGAAAACTCATAATAAATGTGAGATGATGCTTCAGTTCAAACTGCATTTAAATGAAATTGACAAGAATGGCTGGGAAGTGCTGTGTGCCCTTGGTGACTCATACTGAATCTTCATTTTCCCTGGCAGGTATTTGATGAATTGGACAAAATTGGTGCATTGTTAACAGAAGAAGCCCAGGATGGAGGGCTCCCAGTGCATGATGGAAAAGGAGACCTGCGCAAGTGCCCATACTATGCCACAAAACTAGGTAGGTTTTCCTTTATTACAAGTACCCCAGAAATGCAGATTAATGTAATACAGCTAACTGTGTGTTCTGCCCTTCCCTGCAGGCCAGGGGGACTCGGGCTGCCCCTATCACATTGCCATGGCCATGCTGAAGCAGCCCACCATTCAGTTTGTCCTTGCAGCTTGCATTGCTTTGGCTGCAGGCATTGCAGCCTGGTATGTGATGTGATGGATGGACACTAGATGGAGTTCCCTCATGGTTACACAAGGAGATGAACACACGCTTTTGAGACTGCTCCTCTGCTGTTGGAGTTTTTAAATGCAAGATTTAAGTAAACAATAAACCAGAATCTGCAGTGAATGCCTAAACTATTTGAATACCAATAACCCAAATACTGCATGGTACTACACCTAGTAATCTGTATAATTACCCAGCAGGGTTCTGAGCTAGTGATTTAATGCAGGAATTGTAGTCTAGCACCACAACTGCCACTTGAAGCCAAAATCTGTAGTGACCTGGTGTGGGTACTAAATCAGGGGATGGCATTAGCCAGCTACTGTCAAATGATCAGCTCTTCATATCCCTGACCAGGTTGGGGTTTTCTCCCCAGCTGTCTGGTGATGTTTTGTCCCTTCCAACATACTATGGCTCCTCACATGCTGATCAAGCACTTAGCTTGTGACTCTGGGACAGAGCATTCAGAGCTGGCTCAAATCAGGACGTGCACTCAGAGAAGAGGGTGGGGGATTCAAACTGCTCCAAAACCAGCTCTTCTCTCTGATGCTCTCAGTTGCTGCTCATGTTGCAAGGGCCCTGGGCTCAAAACCAGTTTTTTTTATAGATTAGGGCCCTTTTTTCCCCTGGCATATAGCAATTGCTGAGTAAATAGTTACCCATGGGCTGGGGGAGCAAGTCCGTGTATATATTAAAATTAACGGTTTACTTTTTCATGTAACTTAATTGTGATAGAGCATTTGACCCAATAAAGTTTATACTCTGACATCTTCATATGGGAGTTTTTCTTCATGCAGAGAGGTGGAAAAGAGAAGTTCAGTCCCTAAGAACTTCATTGAAAGCTGGTCTTTACAGTCAGTTCATCTCTACCAGGATGGATACAAGGCTGCACAGGGAGCAGCTATTCACAGCATGAATTCATGTAGGAGGCTCAGTTTGGGACTGGTAATCACTAGGTGCAGTGTCATGAAACCTTGACTTTCCATTCACTCCTTTCAACTGGATCTCCACTGGCATGTTCTTCTGGGCTCTAGTCTGGCTTTGATTTTTGTCTCCAAAATTGTTCTATTTCTGACCTCAGGAAGTGGAATTGCTTCCGTACACCATAGCGGTATGTAAAATCCTGTGACATTTTTTCTGAGAACCTCAAAGGGAAGTAGTTTACCTTCTGCTTCTTATGGCCAACAGACACCTGCTCGTTCAAAAGTGAGGGCTGTTTTAGTCACAGAGGAACAGATCTTTGCCCTCAGTGTCTGTAATAATCATGGAAACCAGCTTTTAGTGCAAGGGTGGACAAACTACAGCCCTCGGGCCACTTGTGGCCCACGAGATCCTGCCAGGGGAGCGGGGCCAGTGGTTCAGCTCTCCTCAGCTGGGTGCTCTGAGAGCACCCTGGAGAGCAGCTGGCTGGGCATGTCGCCCGGGACATCAGGCCCAGAGAGTGGGGCTGGCACGCTGCCTGGGACAGTGGGGCTGGTGGATGGCTGGGCACTCAGCCTGGGAGAGCAGGCCAGAAGCTTGCCCCCCTCCAGCTCTGGGGATCAGGACTGCTGTCTTGCTGCTCTTCACCCTGCTCTTCAGGGATGAGCAGTCATTTTCAGCACCATCTTCAGGGAAGATTCTGCAGGCAAAACTCCACATTCTTAAGGTCTGACATCACCCCCCACCCCCCTTCAGTAGAGTTTATTTGAATATCTGTTATTTTCATGAGTGTTCACGGTCCACCATGAGGCAGTTGGTAGGAGGGGCTCAGAAAGGGGCAGGGCCAAGCTACCCAGCCCTCTATACAGTTTCACAACACTGAAGTGGCCCTCTGGCCAAAATGTTTGCTCACCCCCGTTCTAGTGTATAAAAATGAAACTGACTTGCATTGTAGAGGTTTATTGCAGGAGCCCTGTCCAAGAGCTGAATAGGATTTTGGAGGGATCTTCCAGCAGGTGAATTGTAACTGGTTAACTAAAGAAACAAAGTTTTCCTCATGCTGTATAGTATGCAGATGAATATGAATATATATTTTCTCTTCTCTTCTCCCCCACACATAGTTTATATAAACAATTTTCTGTCTTTGGTAGGCTGAGAGAAAGCTGGGAGTACTTGATGTATTTTTCTCCAAAACCATAGAACATATCAGGATCAGGTCTCCTAGACTTTCACAGGCTGGGATTTGTGCTGTCCGATGCAATCACAAAGGCTATGCCACTGTACCTTTATACCAAGCCCACAGTGGGCAACAAGAATGCCTTTGGAGGAAGTTACAGTAAGAATTGTTGTTCTCCCCCACCCCATGCCCCCTGCAGTCCAACTAAAGCCAGGTTGTTGGCAGAGGCCTTTCCCTGCAGACTGATTCAGGAGGAGCTTCCCCCACCCCTGCAGAGGAGAGAGAACCTATGACCAGGGCTGCAGTACTCTCCTCTGCTGACACATTATTATTAATCAGTAACACCACAAAGCTTTGCTCTCTAGTGTGTGGGGTGGGGACATAGGGGCTGAGGAGTGCTGTGGGCAAAGCACCTGTCCTCTGCTGAGTGGACTGGACCTAGAGCCTGTGTGAAATTGTGGCACTTTCCTGCACAGGCTAACAAGTCTTGCTGTCTATGGGGACAAAGCAGGGATGGGGCTGCAAAGGTGGGTTAATGCAGTAGGCCTTGCTGTAAGCCAGTGAACTGGAGGTGTGAACAGTGAGAGAAGATAAACTAAATGGTTAGCTAACTACATCTCCTCTTGCTGTTCACACCTCCAGTTCAGCTGCCCTCCCTGATTAGAGATAACAAGCTGGTTCAGCCTCATTTGACCCACCCTGTTATCTCTAAACTAGTTCTTGCCTACCTATTTATACATGCCCCTGGACACTTGCACTGCTTGCATCCAAGGATGTGGGTATTAGCTCATGAAAGCTTATGTCAATACTTTAGTTAGTCTTTAAGGTGCCACAGGACTTTGTAACTTCTGCAATTCCAGACTAACATGGCTACCTCTCTGAGTCTTGTAATGATAGTGTGCAATAAGCATATCAAACTAATTTTAGATTTCCAACATTACTGCTTTTATCATTTATGTTCAGGTAAAGGAGACAATCCCTGCAAATATTCATTTGTAGAAGGGGGGGGGGGGTTCATGAGCCTTGACCTTTTAGGGAAAGAGGTTCACAGGTTGTTAAAGTTTGGGAACCACTGTGTAAGGTGCTTGCCTGCATTTCACAATCCAGCCCACAGTGTGTGTGTGTGTGTGTGTGTGTGTGTGTGTGTGTAAAAATTCTCTTCCTTAAAGGCTGCACTCATTTGTGCTGGGAGTGCTGATGGCTGGATTCCTAGGGTGACCAGCTGTCCCAATTTAATAGGGACAGTCCTGATTTTGGGGTCTTTTTCTTAAATAGGCTCCTATTACCCCCCACACTTTGTCCTGCTTTTTCACACTTGCTGTCTGGTCACCCTAGGGATTCCAGAAGGGGAGCTGGCTTTTAAACTCCAGGTTAATCAGCCCCTTTAAGACCAGGCAGAGCTGTAGTAGTAACTTGTGGCTGGGTGTAGCCATACCTCTGCTGGAGGGCAAAAATGTACCTTAATTCAAGCACAACAATCTATTTTTGTCCCAAAGCATAGAACAACAGGGGTGGAAGGGACCTCAGGAGATCATCTAGTCCAACCCCCTGCACAAAGCAAGGCCAATCCCCAATTAAATCATCTAACAGATTTTTGCCCTATATCCCCAAATAGCCCCCTCAAGGACTGAACTCCCAGCCATGGCTTCAGCAGGCCAATATTCAAACCACTGAGCTACCCCTCAGCTGCAGCTCTCAAGCAAAGCCCTCATCATCCTTTGGCAGCTGTGCTCACTGGTGCTTAAATCTCCCCTCCAACATCTGTGGGTCTGCCTGTTCCAGGTCCTACCCTGTACAGTCATTGTTGAGGCAAAAGCCGATGTTTGCATTTATATTGTTTTTGCAGCCAGTTTCCTAGTGCTCAGTTGATGCTGGAGGAGTATGCCTAGGACTATGGCAGAAGACTGAGGGCTGGGACAATCAGTGAATTGGAGCTCAAATAGTAGCAAGTGGTTTAACTCAGCCCCCTCAGATACTGCATGAGCAGTTGATGATTTAACTCTGAAAGTGACTTGCATGTCTCAAGCACCCAGTACTACAGCAGCCAGATGAAATCAGCTCTCTCATTTCCAGCACCATAGCGGATACTACCACAGCTGTTAAACACTTGCCAATCCTGTACCTTCCCTAATTGTTTCTCCATCTCTGTAACAAGGAGGGTGCAGGCCAGGCTGGACTAGTCAACACCCAGCTGTCTAGCCTAGTCCCAGCCAGTTGAGGAAACAGCTAATTCTGTAGTGGTCTCATGTGACAGCAGTGGGAAGGTTCCATGCCCCTGCTTATTTACCCACTTCTCCATGACTGAGAAATAGGCAGACATTCAGTAAGTTTTTAGCTTCCGTTTACACCCCAGCATGCAGATTATCTACACCAGATAATTCATTGCTGCAAGAGAGTTTCCCAATACTCCCCCCCCTCCCCCCAGATGTTTATTCTTGACAAGTTCTTTTTATTCTTGCTAATCTCTAATACGGTAGTGCTGAAGCACATCTGTTCTCCACATAGTTTCACTCCCCTTGTTTATTAGTGACCCTACTTTCCCCTTGCACAGGATTTTAGCAATTCCACCTTTAGGGGGGTGGAAAGATTAGGTTTAAATCTTGTATGCAGCAGTCAGTGTGTCAATTTCTCCCTCCAACCAGTCACAATCTTTTCTCCTCAGGCTGTTAGGTACACACTAACATTCTCTGACATTTCAATTACTGGTTGCCTCTGTGTCAGTTAAGAGATTATGAAGTATCAGTGATTGGTTACACCTTGTGAAATCAAATCTGTATTTCCATTTAAATGAGTTGGTGACAGGTTTTTAAAATGAACCCTGATAATGATCACTGGAAGTGATCACTGATCTTATCCATCAAAAGTGATTCAGGGGGAAAAAGAAAAGAAAAAAAAACCTTCCCAGCCTGCTTACATGGGCTCTATTCTCATCTGGAATGTTTCCTACCCTCTTTCCTGCCTAAAAGTTCTGATGAAAGCCCCTTGCTGTCTAATAGAAACATGAAAAGGTCAAAGTGTATTCATCTATTTTAACTTTTCCTCCCCTTTCAGTGTGGGAAGGGGTCCAATTTGCACATACAACTATTACTGATGCCCTAAGGGGCGGTCTTTGTTTTAGCCCCAGACAGCACTGCAAGCTTCCCCAGTGCACCTTAGGCATGACCTGGCAAGGCAAGGCAGGAATTTTCAGTCCTTGGTCTCCAACCAAGAAGGGAGCCACATGTTATGACCATGGAAATCTCTCCACCAAGACCTGGGCTGAAACCCACTGAACCACCACCAGGTCACTGCAGCCCTGGGCTGGCTGTGTAGGCCACATACCCCAGCCTGGAACGACTGTCTCACTACCATTCCCTTGAGTCATCCAAATCTCAGAGGACTTAAAGAAGAGCAGCACACAGAGATCAGGCTCTGTCTTTTATTTATATACAAACATGTAAAAGCGCCAACAGTTTGCTTTTCTAAGCACAGAATAATTCACTTCTGACATCAAAGCTGACACCTGAACCACAAGTCAGAACTCCACCCCAGAGTTCATTTTAAGACTTCCAGTTGATTTAAAATGTTTACTCAAATATACAGAGTACAAATACCCTTGCACTGGAGCAGTTTAAAATCAGGGCCATGCTTTGGGCTGTTTCTCTCAACCAATCAGCTTAAAGAACAAAATCAACCATTTCACATTCATGACCCGGAGGGCCAGAGCCCCCCCCCCGAATACGACTGACCCACTTTAAATGAGGAGGGTGACAGACAACCAGAGAGAGAGCAGATGTTCCCTGTGTTTTGATGGCATGCACTCAAGATGCATGAACCAGAAAGGATTACATCAGCTGGAATAAACTGAAGTACAGAGCCACTGAAAAATGGCATCCCAACAACATTAGCTAGTTTTAACCCTCAAAAAAAAAAATCTATATTTCTTCTTCCTAGTATAAAAAAGGAACCAGAACAGAATCCCGTGCATAGAATAATTCATACCATACCCATTAGTGTTGGACCTCTGTTCAGTGACGCTTCGTTTTCATGCAACAATTGACTGGGCTTGAAGGGTAGAGGATTCACATTTCCGGTAAGTTAGTTACAACCTGGTAGCCATTTAATAATATAGTTAAATTACATTAAAAACAAGCCCCCTCTACAGTGCTGGGCTGAGTTATCTACACACTTGGACGCACTGCTATATTAGTGGGGAGTAATGAAATGTCGGGCCCTAGGTAGCACAGTGAAAAAGTGCATGGGAGACAGAAAATCTGGTGAATCTCCCTCAAACATAGACATTAAACGAACGTGAACAGAACAAAATAAGAACAAGGCATACGATGCAAACCTGCACATGTAGGGAGACAGCAGTGTAAGACCGGCATAGGCATAAATGGCTAGAGCCATACCCCTTCCCTTTCACTGCACGGGTTCATTAGATGGGTGTTTCATTGGGGGGGGGGGGGGGAAGGGAGGCTAAGAGCATCAGCTAGAGCTGAGGGTGATGAAGGTGGACTAGTGTAGGGACTCCTCAGGCATCCAGACTGCAGCCCCACCTTGTGCTCTTGACTGCAGACTTGGTGAGGGATTTGGACTAGACATCCAGTAAGGTCACTAGGCCATTGCACTTGTGATTGGCCACTGAGATGAACCCAGATCCCTGGTGATAAAGGCTAATGACTACACCACTGAGGCCCAGGTAAAAGCTTCTTAGAAAGTCAAGGCAATGGAAATACAGATGCACACACAATTCCTGTTATCTCACACTAGACAGCCAGCTACAGCTTGTCCACGTGGGAGCTTGGAGCACAGTGGGCCCCCAATCTCCTGAATTCCACTGAACAAATGGGAACAAGGTAAGGCCCATTGTTCTAGCTTTCTTCTCATGCTCATTGTCCACTAGATTTGGGGGTGAGGTGGGTGAAGGAGCAGGAAAAAAACCTGCTACTTAGTGCTGAGAACCAACTTTCACCCCCTCCCACAGGCTGAGCTTTCACCTCTCTCACTGACACAGGCTCTGTTCCTAATGCCAGAGGCATACGGTGGGGTCGACAGCACCTGAAGGGTTAAAGTGGCTTCATGATTCCAGCACACTGATGGCAGGAGCTACTGCTCCATTCCCCTCCCAGGGCTTGTAAGGGAAGTGTCCCAAGACTACAACTGAGGATGGGAATTTTAGTAGCTGCCAATTTCCGTGCAGAACTAGCGGGTTAATGCCTGCACCCACACTGCACGTAGAGGCCACTCTTCATCTGTGCCTCAAATGGTGGCAGATGTCCTGTGTGTGTAATCATCCTGGGGCTACAGGAGCCGTTACACCCATGGAAGAGTCAGACCTAGAGCGAGACAGCCAGGGACGGACACCTGAGGCTCCAAGATCCCAAAGCACTTCAAAAGAAACAGAACCGCACCCCTGAAAACATCCCCTGGCCACCTGCAAACTAAACAGAGCTGTTGCTTCCCCATCTCCTTCAGGGCAAGGCAGAGTTGGCTGGGCTCAAGGCAGGAAACAAATGTTACCTTTACCCAGCTGCATGGCACAGCCCGATGTAAAAGCACAACATACAGAACTAAACCAAAATAAAACCTTCCTTTTAACACTGTAGTCCAAGGATGACAGCCCACCTGTATCCAGCAACATGCACCCCCGTTGCCGCTAGCCTACAGACAAAGCAGGGAAACTGAGTGAGTCTAGGTGTCCAAAGAAAGCGAACAGGCAGAAGCACTGCGCTGCCTGCAGGTAGGTCGCCCCTTCCTGGGGCTGGACGGATGCGCTTGCTTTGAATTTGTGGCTTGTAGAGGACTGCACCACTCAACTAAACAACTACAGGATCGGTCTGCTTTAAAGAGGCAGAGCTGGTGAGCACAACCTGCGCGAGCCCTGCGGGAGCATCTCAGCGGATTCACAGCGTCCAGAGAAATAAGTGAGCTGCAGCATGGAATGGAAGGAACGTAACCCCCTATTGTAATGGCTCAGTCGATCACTAAGTGGGCAAGAGCCGATTGGAATGGCCAGCCCTGCATGCTGCCAGTTGAAGGATGTCTGCCTTACATCACGGTCATCTTTAACAGTGGCTACCAATAGTGATTGATGGGGGACGGGGAGGATGCAGGATAGTGAGGTAGGACAAACCACCAGAGGTGGCTCTGATGGGCAGACATAATCCAGGAAGGGGAAGTCTTCTGTGCAGGCTGATGCCTCATTTGCAATCCTAGTTCTAAGCCCTCTGCAAACAGCTGTAAGAGTGAGAAGAGGAGGGGCCAGCTGGAACCGCAAGGCGAGTGTTGCAGCTGTTCAATCTCACAGCCTAGCCCAGCTCACATGTACACACTGGTGGTGGTGTGGGCCTACAGCTTCCTTGTCAGTGTGTGAGTACTGTCGCTCTACTACAGCATTCTAAGCTCTTTAAAATAGAAGGGGAAATAAACACACACTACCGACGAAGGGCTAAGCAAAGGAGCATTCTGCATGTGTAGATCGGCGTGGAGGAGGGGGTGACGTCATTCCAGCGGGTGTGGCTCCCAGGGGTGCTGTTAGCACATGCGCTTATACGTGTAGATGTAGGCTTTGCAGTTGGGACAAGTGTGTGTCACATCCTTGAAGTCGTCTATTAGACATGGAATGAAGCAGCAGCCCAGATCACATCTGGAAAAGGAGGGAGATCAAAGCCAAGTGAGCGGGGGCAGGGCACAGCACGCACCGGGGGGGCCTCCACTCCGCCATTCATAGCCTGGCTGACTAAGTACACAAGCACATGGTGTACTTAGTCTCTCCCCCCCCCCCTCCCCCCCCCAGAATAGGGACACTGCTGCCACCCTAGACACCCAGTGAAACCTACCCCCACTGAACCCGGGGGCTTCCTTGGTAAGTCCTAGCATCCCTTTGGTGACTCAGTACGGAGACCCCCCACTCCCCTCCCAGCAGGCTGAGAAGAGCAAAGCCTTTTAAGGGTCCAAAACGCCTGATTTAACATCATTCACCACTGGATGGAAGCTCACAATTGGGAACACAGGGACACCCAGCAGGAAATTCTCCTTCCAGCTAAACCCCCAGTCTGCAGACACGCCCCCTCCCCCCGCCAGGCGCTCTCCCAACACCTCGGCTGCGGGGCAGCTTCCTGCTAGTACCAGAGCTGTACTAGGAAGGGGCCAGAGCCCATCAGCAACTGGCCTCAAGCCCAGCTAAGATGAAAGGGACAGGCACAGGGTCACCAGGCAAGGCAAAGGATTGGTGCAGAGCCAATCACATACACACTGCAGCTTGGGACCCCCATGATGCCCCTGTCACTTGGCCCAATTTCCTTCCCCTCCAGCAGCAGGCAAGAGGACATTCAAGGCCCAGTCTTATGTGGGGCTCTGTAGGGGATAAAGCCAGCTGGGTGAGTAGCCAGTTAACAGAGGAGAGGTCAGTGCTGCTTGGGCAAGTCCATCACTTGCTCCTTTAGCTCATCCCTCCCCCAATCCATCAGTGACCCGAGACCAGCAAAGTTCCTCCTCCCGGCACATACCCGACGAAGCAGCAGAAGAAGCCGAGGAGGAAGTTCATGAGCCCTATCTCATGCGTGATCGTGGTGGTGATGGCCTGCTGGCAGTGAGGACACACCGTCTGCACAGGGCTCCCCTGGAATATTTCCCCTTGCAGCACGGTGACCGTGGTTGCAGCCCCCGATGGTACAAGGACAGTTGCTGTGTGGCCACCCGGAGAGGGGTAATGTCCCGCAGCCGGGTAATAGCCCATGGGAGGGTGAGGTCCTGGGGGTGGATAATAGCCTGCCAGTGATAAACACACACACAGTAAGAGGCCTTGGCACATTAACAAGCGATCCCTACGCCGCGAGACTACGTTAGCACCCAGCTGCTCAGTGCTCCCCAGCTGGCTGGCTCTGTGGGCTCAGCAATGACAGTTTCTACACTGATTATGGGGGCCCTACTGAGCTGGGTACTGTACAATGAGTCGTGGGCAATGTTCCCTCTAATTTTTGACAGGCCGCGTGTGCCCAGGTGTGTGCGTGCCGTGTTTCACGGTGTGTGCAGGGTTTCGGATCTGTGTGCGCGCGCACAGCTTAGAGGGAACAGCAGTCATAGGCACGTCGCAGCCCTGTAACTGCTAACCCAGCACATGGCTCTGTGCAGAGAGGAACTGTGCAGAGTCAGTCGCAGATTACCACGGACACCTCTCCAGAAAGGCAGGCTGTAGGGGCCTGGGAGCTCCTTCCTTGGCACTAGGAGAATGCCAGACCCCTAGAGAGCATCTCCTCTGCCCACAGCACAGAACCCAGCAGCAAAGCTCGGGGAGCTCTTGAGAGTACAGAGCAGCCTCTGTGTTTGCCTGCAGGGTCCTGACAGTAACTGGCACCGGCTCCCGTGACACCAGATCCTCTCCTGCCATGCCACAGAGAGCAGCGACTGTGTATTCACTAACAGGGCAGCTGGTGTGGCGAGACGCCCAGGCTGCTGTGGGGAGCAGGCAATAGCCCAGTCAGATTGCTGGGCTCCCCTCACTGCACCAAGACAAGGCGTCTGGAAGGTGCACACATTCATCGGCGCGGAAAGCCATTCTCCGCATTACCCAGCCCCTCCAATACTCACCATGGGGCATGTAGGGCACAGAGCCATCTGCGGAAATGGGAGGGGGGATGTACCCCGGCTGCAGGGGTGGCTCGTACGGGGGTGGCCCGAAATCAGAAGGGGGAACAGGCATCCCATAGGGCTGGACTCCAGCAGTGGAGACTCCGTCTGAAAGGAAAGGCGGAAGGAGGTCACTGGGGGAGAGCAGAGGGGCGAGGCAGTGGGTGGCAAAGCACAGCTGAGCCAAGGCGTTCTAAGCTGACCCCCCAGCTATGGAAAGGAGGGGGGGGGAGGAGTGGGAATGCAGCACTCTCAGGGAGGAGGCGGGGTTGGGGTGGGGACTTTGGGAATGGGGTTGGAATGGGGGTGGAACAGGAGAGGAGGCAGGGCAGGGCAGGGTGGGGGGCACATGAGCACCCACCGACGCCAGGAGAAGTTGGCGCCTATGAACTGGCCAACAGCTGAGTTGCTGGTTGGAAGGCTCAGGAGAGAGAGGCAGGCCCTGCCGTGTGGGGCTAGAGTCTAGCCTGCACAAAGAGTCACTTGGCTGGGTGACCAGACTCCTTGGCAGTCAGGAGACCCTGGGATGGTTTTATTATAGCTTCTCCAAGCTGCCCGCTGCATAACTGCACCACAGACCCCTCCTTGTCTCCCTGTTAGGGAGTAAAGGCTCTGAAATCGAGGTGGAGCAACGTGCTGACTTCACTGCAGTAGCAGCTCTGCATCAATCCCAGTGCACCCCACCCCGCAGTGTGTCCGTACGGAGACCACCTGCCCTGGGGTTTCCCCTGCATCTGCCCTGCTCCCACCGCCACTGGGACAGAATCACAACATAGCTGGGATGCGCCATCCTCCGTAACTTACCTGACATGGTGGGTGGGCCATTCTTCTCTTCTATTAGGGGTGCAGAAGGTCCCCCTGGGTAGGGTGGGGGAGGGTCACTGGACATCGCTTACAGCTGGTCTGCAAAGAAAAGAATGACAGTACATACAAACTTATCACCCTTGGAAGTACAGAGGCATCCACTCCCCCACACCCCCCCAGTGCAGCTCAATGCAGGCTGAGCTTTAGGGTGACCAATGGGAACCGGATTTTTCCACGAGTGTAATTTTTGTGGGATCCTAACCCAGCTCATCGACGCACTGCAGCCTTAACATCCTGGGCTGTGATCTTGTCCTCATATCTCCCAAGCTAAGCAGCTCGAGGTGGGGCCAGAACTTATGGGAAACCCATGGTGCTGCTGAGAGCACTGCTGCTGATTCAGTGACCCTCGGTCCTTGGAGCTGGTGCTAAAATTAACCCAGCTCAGTGTTGAAGGTGCTATGCTGGAGGAGCTGAGCTTGCGGAAAGGATGCATAACAATACACCTAACCACTGTGGCATTTTTTCATGAAAGGGAAAATATTAACCCAAGTGTCCAAATTTGATTTTAAGTAACTACATTCTACCTCCCTATATACTCCTATTGTTTCAACTGGCTACGTTATCCTTCGTCTCCTACTTAAAAAGGCTGTAGAGAGTTAAACAGCAGCTGCAGGTCACTGATGCAATTCCTGCATATATTTCCTAAATGCTTTGGGATTATTCAGGATGGAAGCTGCCCTACAAAAGAGATCAGCAGCATCACAATGGGATCAGAGGTAGAGGACGCATGTCTGAAATAAACACAGGGCCTGAACTCTGGATCCACACTTCGCTAGGGTTAGAATCAAAGCTTTGTCTTGTGTTAAAACAAAACAAAACAAAACAAAACACACCTAGGTGGACAAGAACAGGAAGAAAAATACTATAAAGCATTGAAGGAAATTAAATATTTGCTCCTAGAAGTTCCTAGTCAGCTTCTGAGAGAGGCTTAGGAAAAGGATCATCTTTAGTTTCCAAATAGTTTTACCTTTCTTCTCCCTCGAGCTGGGCAAATCAGATGCCCTGAGTCAAGAAAATGACAAAATTCTTGTCTAAATTATGTAGGTGAAAGTCATGTGAATCGGATGCAGCTGTGGGAGGGGAAACACACACACGCACACACACACACACACACACACACACTTCAACAAATGAGCAAAATGATTCCCGCACATCCCTTTCTGGGTATGTCTATGTAGATGTGCAAAAGAACTTTATATTTGCACAAATCTCCATTCAGGCCAGCAGCTGCCTCCCCACCCCACCCCAGTGTGAATCGATAGGGAAGAAGCCTGGGCGGAAGGTCAGGATCCAGAAAGTCCTGGGTGCTTTGTTTTGTACTTACTGGGCAAGACTTCTTTTCTGGATGTTTTAAGGACTAGGAAAGCATGTTGCATCGCTGGGGGCTATCTAGAGCCACACTCCTCATAGAGACAGTGAATATGCTAGTGGGGAACCAGGGCTCTCAGGGTCAGAACATTCCTCAACAGATTTTATAAACTCATCACAATTGGAGCCTACCCTTTGTCTTTTCACAGGAAGTTCAGTTCAGGCATGTAGTGCCAGCTTTCCAGTGGGACAGCAATGAACAAGAAGCCAAGTTGGGTATCCATCCCTACAGGACAGGTTTACATCACACTCCCCTTTGGAGCCTGCTGCTGGGACCCAGCCGATCACAGCTCATCCAGGATTGTAGCAGTGTTTTATTTCAGAACTATTCCCCTCGCACAGCACACACTTGAGGATGGCTCTGAAAAGGTCCTGGGCTGGTGTCCAGCACACTGGCAGCACTAGTCACCACTGGGAAGCTACGTAGAAATATTACAGATGGCACTTTGTTGGAAGGCAAGAGCTGGGATTTGCCCTGGGGCTAGACTAACTCTGTTCTTATCACAGTCTATTAGTCATGGAGACCAAGCACTACTATTCAGCCTTGTGTAGATCAGACACCTTCCTACCAGTATTTCAAGACAGCTTTTCTACGTGGGTGAGGGGTGCACTTCAGATGGAAATCCATTTGGAAACTTCTCCCCCAGCAGTCCAGACTACAGGATCACTGGGAATGATCTGCTGAGCTCCGCATGCTGGGATAGGGCTCCTTAAGGGACAGGGAGAAGGAAAGGGGGTGGGTATCAGTTTACCCATAGGGCACTCATTTAGCAAAGCTTTAGATAAAGAGATTAAGAAGGTGGCTTATACACAAGTTTACACAGCATTTCTTGCCCCTTGAGCAGTATTTCACAGTGATTGGCAAGGGGTAAATGACACTATTTCCCCTCCAAATAGAAGCACATAGCTATTTTGAGAAACAAGGGCTATCTATTCCCTGGTACTCCAGCCCCAAGGAACAGAGTATTTTTAGGGTCATTGTTAACCAGGATTACTGGCTATTGGGGCAAAGGGCACTGAAATGCAGCAGTAATAAAACAACTCAGATTCGGCCAGCACAAAATTCATTGCATCACATCCAGTTCTAGGGGAATTTTATCCCCTTAGCAGAGTCTAGCACTCTATGTTTTTTGCTGCCCCAAGCAATTCAAGATGGACAATTTCAAGTACACATTTCCTCTTCATGCAGGTGGGAGGAGAAGCAATCAACAAAGTCTTTTGCCCTCTGATGTTCCATAATGGTTTGTCTGGTGTCTATGGGCCTTCTTTTGCTGGGCAGGAGAAAACACCTTCTGTGTTTTGTACTGGGTAATGTTTCTCTCCTGACTATGGGGGTTGATAGTTATGTGTTTGCCCTGTAACTATTACCTTATAAACAGGGGACATAGATATTATAAGTGAGATTAATGCACGCAGCAACATACAAGCATTTCATAGAGTCTAAATACTAAACACATTCTTATAAGACTAATATCGATTTTGAGCAAAACAAACACCTGGCCTGGTCTCCAGCTATGACAACATCAGGTCTTAGCTAATGCCCAAAGGGCTTAGGCAGGAGCTAGCATCTGGTCTGCAAGCGTTGTAACATGTTTGAAGGTGGTTTTGGGGTTGCCCTTCAGTCTTCTTAAAGCTAATCATCTCCGATTTTTTTAACCTTTCCTCACAGGTCAGGTTTTCTAAACCTTTTATCGGCTCTCCTCTGGACTCTCTCCAGTTTATCCCCATCTTTCCTAAAGTGTGGCACCCAGAACTAGACACAATACTCCAGCTGAGGCCTCACCAGTGCCAAGTAGAGCAGGTACAACTACCTCTCATGTCTTCCACACAGCTAGCATGGCGTTAGCCTTTTTCACAGCTGCCTCACACTGTTGACTCACATTCCATTTGTGGTCCACTATCACCCCCAGATCCTTTGCAGCAATACTACAACCTGGACAGTTATTCCCCATTTTGTAGCTGTGCATTGGATTTTTCCTTCTCGCGTGAAGTACTTTGCACTTGCTGTACGGCTGGCTTGTGTGCTGCATCAAACACTACTTACTGCTCACAGGATGTAATTAGATCTTCCTGCATTCATGAGGTAGGGCACACAACAGATGGTGCAGGCTTATTCTTAAATGCAGAGGCACTGGAATGACCCATGCTTCTTGCAGCTCCCCACCAGAACAGGGACTTTGTTCCTTTTAACAGTTTGGTGGTAGAGTCACATTTTATTTTGCTCCTCACTAAGCCCCCTCAAAATTTATGTACCAGGTTTGTTATCCCAAGGGGAGCCTCTGACATCCTTCAAACCAAACTCACTGTTCAGTTAGAATAAACAAATGTATTAACTATAAAGATAGATTTTTAAGTCAGCATAAGTCAAAGCATAAGTCAGACTTGGTCAAATGAAATAAAAGCAAAATGCATCATTCTAAACTGATCTTAACACTTTCAATGTCCTTACACATTAGATGCTTCTCACCACAGGCTGGCTAGTTGCTCTTCAGCCAGGCTCTCCCCTCTGACCAGCACTTCAGTCGCCAGGTGTCCATGTAGGTGGGAGAGAGAGGGAGAGCATGGCAAATGCCTCTCCCTTTTATTGTGTCCTTTCTTCCCTCTTGGTTTTGCTCCTCCCCCACCCCCTTCAGAGTCACCAATTACAAAAGCAGTTTCTCCTCTTTGGGTGCCACCCCTCCAGATCAGCTGCTGGAAGTGGGCCTCACCCTCCCTGATTGAATTTACCTTACTATTTTGCCTGCATATTTATACCTGCCTCTGGAGATTTCCACAACAATCATCTGATGAAGTGGGTCTTAGCCCATGAAAGCTCATGATCCCTAAGATCAGTTAGTCTAGAACAGCGGTTCTCAAACTTGTTGAGACCGCGACCCCTTTTTGTGCTCCGGCGGGGGGGCGCGACCCCTCCACAGAACTTTTAAAAAAACAACCCGTGGACCTTCTCCCCCCCCCCCCCGGGCGAGCTGCCGGGTCCGCCCCCCCCTGGTCCCACCGCCGTGAGTTGTGGCGGCAGGAGCTCGCGACCCCCCGGGGAGTGCTCGGCGCCCAGTTTGAGAAACCCCGGTCTAGAAGGTACTACAAGACTCTTGCTTTTGCAGATCCAGACTAACACGGCTACCCCTCTGATACTAGACATGTGTTAACTACTTATGCTAAACAATCTGTTCCACGCTTGTATTTAGCTGTGACACTCTGAATACCTTTCCCAGACATGAGGAAGTGTAAAGTTGAACACTTGTTTCTCTCTCCAACAGAAACTGGTCCAATAAGATATTACCTCACCCACCTTGTCTCTCTTCTAAAACAATGTATGGTCCATCATGGCACCTACTCAATGTTGGTTCATTTTAATAGCTGAAAAAGCCCTATGCTTTGTTCCACATGTAAAGGTCTAATATAACTTATGAAAATCAAGTTGCTTTCTTTCTGGTTTGCACATGATCACAAATTCCTTCAGTCAGAAATCAAAGCACAAGAACAACAATGTAAATATTACATCAAAAGATAGAAGTCAACACTCTTGCTCTCTGAAACTAATACTGCATAGCCTGCTCGAGGGCCTGATCCTGCTATCAGGTTGATTTTAGTGAGCATTTTCTGCATAAAAGCTGCTGGGTCAGGCCCTTAATCAACCTTTTTCCTATTTAAAAAAAGTTGATATAATACATATGTTTTGTATAAAATATCATTTCCGCCATATGAAGGAGGATGGAAGAGAACTAGATTTAAAGCTTTCCTCTATCATGTCACAGATACAGAGATACAGTATCATCTTACTACCTGACAGCTGCAACACAAAGCTTGCTTCTATTATATTACCTTTTCACCACCCTTCCTCACCTTGGTTGGAAGCAGGACAAGTCCAAGTCTATGTAGTTAAGTTAGGAGAGATGGTTAAAGGTTGTGTGGGGAGGAGGTTAGAACAACAGAATCAGCTCACAGTCACACAAAGAAACCCCCCTTCCCCCACCAACTTCACAAAGTCCAGTCTTGGAAAGCAGTGCACCCACAATTACATGGTTTGTTTTTTACCCAGCAGTTTGGTATGCTAGTTTAGACGCTTGAAAATGTAAATTCTGCCACTGCTGCATATACCCCCCCTGTCCCCAATCTGAGGATTTCATTCTAATCACCATGTTACCAGCCTGCCATTTTATCTTATTTGCACTTGGCAAACAGTACACAACACTGAAATTAACATGCCTGGTTAGTAGTTAAATACAGAGTTGCCTCGCAGCCTCAAACTCTTTGCACAGCCACATCAGACATGTTCACAGAACTTGGGAAACGATGTCAACAGGGGAGCACAAAATGCTGTTTTGTTCTAGGTCCTATAAAAATCACGGCATTTTATTTTTTGTTTACAGATTAGGAGATTTTACTAAACTTCTCTGGAGCCCAACACACTCTCTTTCAGATTCTAACAATTATCTATTACAGGGGTCTCAAACTCAAATGACCATGGGGGCCGCATGAGGACTAGTGCACTGGCCCGAGGGCCGCACCACTGACACACAAACATACCCTCGCTGCCCCGGCTCTGCCCCCACTCCACCCCTTCCATGAGGACTAGTGCACTAGCCCGAGGGCCACACCACTGACACACACCCTGCCCTCGCTGCCCCGGCTCCGCCCCCACTCCACCCCTTCCAAGAGGTCCCACCCCTGCCCCACCTCCTCCTCTGAGCACGCAGCTCCCCATTCCCTCCTGGAAAGCGCTAGGCACCACCAACAGCTGTTTGGCAAACAAAGCAAGAGCAATATAGGAAGTCCAGAGCTAGAAACACGCGTGCCCCAGCCAGGCAGCAGAGAAGCCTCCATTTCTGGCCCCTCCGTCCTGCAAACTGCTATGGGGGGACCGGGAGGGAGGAGGGGGAACCGGGGGGGAGGGGGGGCACCAGGAAGCTTGGCGGGCCACAGGGAAGGGCTTTGCGGGCCGCATGTTTGAGACCCCTGATCTATTATATTATAGCCTATAGCTCTAATATAGGTCTTTTAAGGGGGCATTTAGGAACTTCTCCTAAACGGTCCAGCTGCAATCTCTTTGCTACATATATTCCAACCAAGTATCTCTGGATCAGAGCACATGCTAAAGGACTGTATGTATCCCATATCTCCTTCCAAAACCAAATCACTCCCAGACTGGGAGGAACTGTGCATTAGTCACTGCTTTTAACAAGTATTTTCTACTTGGACCAATAACAACAAAAATCAGTTTTTACATAATAAAGTTCCTCAGTGCTGTTTTGCTTTCTAACCTGACAAGTACCCAGTAAGGATCATCAACAGATCAGAACAGCAGCTTGAGAAATTTAACATCAGACACACTCATTCTGTCCTACTTCCCAAACTGATTCAAACTCACGGCTTCCTTTGAGTTTTCTACTATCAAAGAAAATAGGCCATTCACCTTCCTCTCTTTCAGGCTTCCAACTGTGTGAAGCTGCACTGACACCAGAGGCAATTAATGTAGGTTTGATATTACCCCCTATTTTAAATACAAATGAGACAACTGCATTTGCCTATGCCACACACGTTCCAATATGACAGGGTGAAAGAATGAAAAAAGTGCGCTCTGAAAATTACCAGTGCCATCAACATGCACGGTTAGTAACATCGCTGAAATACCCTCTCCTCAACTTCAAAAAGGAACAGGCACCACTCATTAGAACTTCCTCCTACTGTCTCCCCAATACTCACACCACTACTCATCTTTCCAAAAATACACCTGCTAGCATTAGGATCTTGCCCACCATTCAGCCCAATGCACATCTTTGAATTCCTTCCCTTGCTTCCCCCATTATCCACCACATCACGTTTAAACTCTTGTTCTCACTCTTCAAGTCCTTCAGAACTGTGCTCTGGTCTATAGTCTTTGAACTAGTTTAGGTGCATGAACTTCACCCACAAGCTTCCTCCATTGATGACTGTCGCAGCACTCCGCTCACTTCCTCTCAGTATCTTCAGCACATTCCCAAGACACTCCCCAGCCCCTCTCTGGTTTCAAACCCCTCCTAAAAATTCACTTCTTACATGATACCCATAAGAAATGAAAAAAATAAGTCATTTTAATCCTGTCTCTGTGTCTATAGGGATCTGCAGTCTTCTCCATTACAGATTTTTGACTGAAAGATCTTTAGGGCAGGATCTTATATAAAAGACAGAGCACATCACCAGTTGTTTACAAATTAACAATAACTAATCACCACTTTCTCCCAAAACAGTCATTTGTTACCCCAGCTCACTCAGGGTTACTTGAAAAGGGAGAAGCTCAGAGCAATGCCATGCCAAAGTGGAACTCCAAATATTTGGGCATATTAGGCCCAAAGAATGCCAAAGGGGAGTGATCTTGATGTTTGAAGTGTTCACAATGTGCCCCTGAATGAGTTACAAGTTCCTCAGAATAACTTCTATAAAAGTTTTTTTAACCTTGTATTAGAGTTAAAATAAAGTTTTAAAAGTGTAACAAAGAAAACATTACCACATTTAACCAAGTGTCATCTGTTAAAAGTGAACCATTTTAGTCAGGAGATGAAATGTGACAATTTAAAAGCACTCATTAAAAGTTTGGCAGGATTTTTCACTAGTGCATGAAAAAAAACTACTTATGAAACCACTTTCAAATTCGGTTACAATGCCAGTCTTTAATCAAAGGTCTCATACCCACGAAACCAACACTTACAACATTTTACACCTACTTCCCATACGAGTCATACCAGGAAAAAATCTGAAAAAGACAATCCAGGATATCGGGAAAAAAAAATCTGGGATATTTGGGAGATACTCCAAGGTACACTTTTTAATATAATTGAAATACAATGAATTGCAGATTAATGGATGGGCAGAATGGAAAAAAAATAGTAGCTATTTTGCTAAAAATTAAGGACAGTTGTTAGTGTACAGGACAGGAAATAAGGACTTCTGGCACTGTATTTCTGACTATACCACTGCCTCATTCAGTGACCGTGGGAAAATCACTAAGGTCTGTTCTACACACAGATTTTGTACCAGTGTAACTATTCTGGTTAGGGGCATAGTTTTTTTAAACCAATTTAGTTATCCCAGTACAATACCAAGTGTGGATGTAATTCTATACTGGCACAAGCACTTTGACACTGCATCCACACCAAGAAGTTATCCCCCTTTCATTATACCTGTATTTACAGTCAATCCCAATTTCCACCTATGTAGGATTTTCCACTTCTCTAAACCGCTTTGTGATGTTCATGCTGAAGGAGCTCTACAAGCATAAAGTACTTAAAATGTTTATGGCTGTGTACCACAAGTGGGGGGCGTGGCTAGCAGCCTGACCTTTGCTTTGCCTCACGAGATAGGAGCGTGCAGGACCGGGGTCACGTTTTCCCCCGGGTCATGGTTTAGGGACAGGGCTACCAGGGCACGCAGCAGCCCGGCTGATTTTCACCAGTAACTTACAGGAAAGTAAACAGAGACACGGGGGAGGGGGAAAGAGGCGGATCCTCCAGGCAGCTCAACCCGACTAGCGGCTCCTCTCATGCCCCAGACACGCCAGCCGCCCGGCCCCTCCAGTCTGCCCCTGACCGGTGCACGGGGGAGGGGCGCGGCTGCAGCCCCAGCGGGATGCAGATCCGGACAGTGCCGGCTCCACAGCGAGCCGCCAGGTGGCGCCGCAACGCGCTGGGGTCCAGAAGCCCCTCGGGTGCACCCCCCACCCACAGGGCCGAGCCCCGGGCCCCCCGCCTCACGGGCAGGTTGGTCGCGTCGCGGCGGCCGCTGGGAGTTGTGGTTCTCGGCCCCTCCCCTCGCCGGGCTCTCCCCGGAGCACGAGCCCCGGCCGGACTACAGCCCCCGGCAGGCCCCGCGCGGGTAGCGGGGCCACCCTGTGCGAAGCGCCCGGGTCCCTACTGCCCCGACCTCCTGAGGGAGCTCGGCGCTAGCACCGAGCCGAGGGGGCACTGCCGCCCCGCTGTCGGAACCGCCGGCCCCCCTCGCCGCACGCGCCACCTACCGGATAGCAAGGCGGCAGCGCGGGAGGCCCCTGACAGACCAGCGACGGGACGTAATGGGAGAATCCGCTCCGATGTACTACCTTGCTGTCACTGAGCATGCGCTGGAGACCCGAGCATGCGCAATAACATCCGCTGACGCCGCTGCTACGCTCTGCCCTCACTTGAGATGATAGCGGCATCCCTGCGGCTTGCGGGCCGGAGCCAATCCGAGGGGGGGGATGGGCGGAGCCTGGGCAGAAGCGGGTCAGACTCAGCCAGCTGGAGACTGGGGGAGGGGCAAAGGGGGCAGGGGGTGAAGGTCAGGCCAGGCTCTGCGGCCAGGTTAGTCCAGCTGTTGTTTAGTTGCCTGGTGGGACTGAGAGCACCTGGCTGCCCTTGTCACTGGCTGGGAGCCCACACACCTGGATAAGGCTGGGGGGTCACGGTGGCTGCTAGCTGCTGTGAGATCCTTCTGCAGGCAGACTCCACTGTCATTCTTACATAGATGGGTAGCCCTGAGATAGACTGACAGCCCCACAAATTCAACAGTCATGGGTTGTGCACCAAAAGTTATGAAATTTAAAAATATAGACACACACACACATTTTTTTCTTTGCTTTTTTGTGTCCAAAGCACCGAGTGGCTGCTAAGCATTATGGATCACCAAGTGGACTCAATTCAGGCACTCGTAGCAAAGCAGGCAGAACACTACTGCACTCGCCGCCCCCCGTAGCTCTTATCCCAGAACTCCTTCCCTTGTGCCCCCATGTCACCTCCAACCCACTTTCCCCCACATACGGGTTCTTATTGCCACCAGTTGCCTCGGATACCTGTAGCTTCACCACCCAGCCCTGCAAACTACGACCTTTATCCACTGTACTCAACCCCCATCACCGTGCATTTTAGTCATCCTGAAGTGCAGCACTCATTGCACAGCACTCTAGTTAGGAAGGCTGAGTATAAGAACAGGACATACATAAATCTATGATTGTACCATTCCCCATCCCACCCCCTTGCCCTTCCTGTTTCCAAAGCAGTGATGTTTCTTTTCAATAAATGAATTTTCTTTTCAATAAAAGAAAGCAGGGATAGGAGCAGACTTACAAACTGCCTAAGCCTCTCTGGGGCAGCGACTGCCTTTCTTGTCCTGTGTCTGTACAGCACCTAGCACAGTGGGGCCCTGGGCCGTGCCTGGGGCTCCTAGATGCTTCAGAATAATAACCCAGGAAAAAATGCTGGGTTTGGCAGTTCCCTCTGTGACTCAGGGCTGTCATCCTGCCAGATGGCAGCCCAAAGGGGCGTGTCCCAAGGAACCCTCCATTCTCAGCCAGCCCAGGGCGTTTTGCTGACTCAGCTGGCCAGAAGCTCCCTCAGGTTTCCAGAGTCTGATGAGGGCTGCAAAAGCCAGGACCAGCCAGCCGTTTCTATAGAAGTGACCGGGATGCCAGGCAGGGCCTGAGAACAGAAACTTTCCTGGCTGCCAGGGAGGTGGAATTACCCTGATGTGCCAAGGATGGAAAAGGAAGGAACATCTTTTTCCAGCAGACATGATGAGGGTCATCTTAGGCAGGTGCCATACAATCCTTCCCACTGGAATCTGGTTATGCTGCTGAGGTGAACACTCATGAGGGAGGGTGTCCCAGGGTGTTTTACACACTCTAAATCTCCTGCCAGAGTGGGCGGATTTGCCTTTGCCAGCGGTTTGTATTTCATCCCCAGGAGCTGAGTGAAATCCTGGGCGCGAGAGAGACGAGCATGGAATCCCAAGAAGAATCCCTAGGTAACCAGCCACTGTTACCTCACGCTCTCAACAACCGGGCACTTCTGCTTCCAAGAGCACATTCCTTTATTCCTCTGCCAGGTGTCACCGTGCTTCTGATTTGCCCTGGTCCATGGCCAAACAGCACAGTGACTCACCCCATTCATCACCATCTTGCCACGTTGTTTAAGTTGTCCATCTCCTTTCAGATCTCAGCACGTTCCTTGGTATCCCGGCAACCAGCAGAAACTTTCCGAGGAGAGCTCCGACCAGACCATGCTCCCATAAGCCAATCACCGGCCCATGGCCGTGACTTATTAACTTTGAGCCTATCAGGGTGTGTTATTGTGGATCCCTAGGACGACTGGTCCTGGGAACTAACCTCACTGTATCGAGGCCACCTCAGTGCTCACAGCTGCTGGTCTTCCAAGGCCAGAGACTGAATGAAAAATGAGCATCTCCGTTACGTTCGCGGAGCTGGTGAACATCGCCATTGGCACGCCTGAGCTCGGCAACGTCAACTTCAATGCCCTGCACGTCCTGCTGCATGGCCTGCTGGAGCACCTCCAGGTCCAGGACGTCAAGAAGCAGATCTCCCAGGAGGAGAGGGGTTTTCTCCAGCCTGCCCCTGCCGTTACAGCAGAAGGCCAGGGCCAGGAGCAGGTCTCCCTGGAGAAGAAATCCAGCTCGCTCTTTCACCAGCTTCAGGAGAGGCTGACGAGGATCGAAAGTCAGCTGTTCCATCTGAATAATCCCCCTACCACAGAACAGCTGCTGGCCCGGAGCCAGTCCTTCAACAAGCCCGCCGAGGAAATGTGGCAAATGATGCAGTTGAAGAAGAAGATGGAAATGAATGAGGAAGGAATGACTAAGGTGAGACAGCTCCTGCTTCCCTTCCCTCGGGTGTGTCAGGGCCGGATCCTCACCGGGTGTAAATTGTACTGCCTACAGCTCCTGCCACTGACATACCCAGTGCAGTGTCCTGGTAAAGCCAGCTAGAGGGGGTGTCTGGTTCACAGGAGCCCAGAGAGTGCAGTTGGGAATCATTAGGCCATGGACTCTGTGGGGAAATGTCTCCCAGGAATCTGATCAGCTCTAAGGCAGGTTTATCTGAGCAGGTTACCGCCCAGTTTGATCCAGGTCATAGAGTGAGGATCAAACCGAGTTAAAGAGCACTGGTTTGATGTGGTTTATTTCATAGCATGGGCAGGCGAGGGCTCCCTCAGACTGCTCTTAATCCACTCCAGGCAGAAGATGGGACACCCAAAACTGGGTTTCAGTCCCTGCTCCCCTGGAATAGGCTCTCACTATGCCTGTCCCTAGGAATAACTCACTGGGGGGGCCCTCTTGTGTCCCAAGAAGTCCATTTCAGTTTTGCTTTGGACTCTACTGGGAGCAGGCTCAAGCCCTTAGCAGGCCTGCGACCCCTGAGAAAGGTCCCTCCTAGACCTTCCCCACAGCACATTTCCATATTGATAGGTCATTACTGAGATCCAAGATTCTCTATCCATTGACATACCATGTCCCTGGTTTAAGGCTCTACATTGGACAAGGAAACCAGAGGGCCAGCTTCTCTGCTGCCCAGCACCTTGTGTTATCATTGACAGCAGGGCAAGGTGGGTATAAAACGCCACTGAATCAGAATGGTTTCACATCCCCTCTGCACTGGTGGGAATGACTACACAAGGTGCAAGGCAATGGGGAATCAGGCCCTGAGACATACCATCTCTTGGCCTGAGCTAAAGATTCACACAGCCATTCTGGAGACATGGGTTCAAGGGCAAGGTTCAGGGTGTTAACTTCCCCGGGAAGTGGAGGTCCATGCATTGCAGAAAAGCAACGCATTTGGTCTTGAATGATAGGCCGAAGAGGAGACTCGAGCCGGTAGCTGATTGGCAGCCCTACATGCTTTGAATGACATTACTGAAGGCGGAGCTGGAAAAGATCTAGGAGAAAGATGGTTCCTCTGGCACCTCCTCGTTATCTATCACTACTGTGTTATTAAAATTATTAAGTACTATCAGTTTGTCCTGTCCTTCACAGATGTGGAGGGAGTCAGACCCTGACCCTGGGAGCTCATCTGTCACACTCCAGGCAAGGAGGGACATTCTGCGTTATCCAAAACCTGACCCTTGTTACCTCTGTTCTCTGATGTTAAATTGACGGGCTTAACTCTGGGAGACCTCATTCATGTTAAAAGGCCATATTGTACCTAGAAAATGTGTTGCAATTGCACAGGGAATTTCAGTTTGCTCAAAACGCAGCTTATTTTGTTGTTAAAGTGCAGTTTGTCGCCCTGATCTGTGACTATGTAAAAACAGCATAATCTTCTAGCCATGACTGCTTAGTGCTTTACCCTCCCCTCCATCCTGCAGAGCCAGTTCAGCTCTAGGAGGTGTTGGAGTCCACACCTCCTCCTGCATCATCAGAATAGCTTGTGAGGACATAATTTACCTGCAAAATCCTCACTGCTGTTGTTACTGATGTGCAGAAGGAAGGAGCCCCAGTGTGACTCGCGGAGCCCCCGGGGAGGACACAGGACTGGCAGAAAACAAAATCTTTGTAGTTGTAAATGGAGCCACTTGATCTGGCAGTTGGGACCCTGTGATGTGATTGTCACCAAGTCCCTCCCTGGAGCAGAACCACTTTCTAAGTTCTTCATTTACTTGCTCAGGAAGGGAGTTTGAAAACACAAGAGTCTAACCCCTTCCCAGCACAGTCAGAGAAAACCCCTTTCACTCAGAGCTCTGCACAGACAGAAAGCAGCATAACTAGCTCAGCTGTTGCTGCCCAGTCAGAATTGTCCATTCCCCATCCTCCCATGATCCTCTTGGCTTTCCGTCCAGGTAGCAAGTGCTGGTGTCCGCAGATGTCCCTTGTATGGGCACATGCCAGACAGCAAATCACATCAGTTAGTTGTCCCCCCAAAGGGGCACACAGCCAGTATCACCAGCAACAACACATCACAGTGCTAAACATACTGGAAGCCACAACACTAATAACACTCTGCACTTCCATAGCACCGTTCACCTGAGGTCCTTGCTGTGCTTCACAAATGCTGACTGACAATACCCTAGGAGGCACATGAAGGACATGAAGCAAGGACTTTACCCGCCATTGAAATGTAACCACCTCTGGGGTGGAACACGGCAGCTGCTTAACATCACACAGTACATTAGGATGGACAGGAAATGAGATTCATTTGAACCTGCAGAGGGAATTTATGGAGGCCAGAATGTAATTGCCATATTTAGTCATCTTGCCTTTTAAAAGCACAATCCCTGGCTCCCAGAGCTCTGCATTGCACACCCATCCTGGTGGGGACGGGGGTTGGCAAGCAGTGTCAGAGCCCCTTGTGCCCACACACCTGCCCCCTCCCTAGGGTTTCATCACATGACATAATCTGAGACTCTAGGACAATCCTGGAGGGCTGGCAACCCTCCCTCTCCCTGTGGCATTCCTGTCAGGGCCTGAGAGACACTGTGTCAAGTGCTAGCTAGGAGCACAAGCCTGGGCACGTCAAGAGGCTCCTGCTCCTCAGCTCAGCTCCCAAGTCCCACTGGGGGGGCTCTGTTAAGGGCGAACCATCTCCCAGGCACCCCGAGTCTGACATGCTCCGTTATGCAGGAAGCGCTGGCATGCAGTGGGAAGCGTCTGCCTCTTGGAGAGATGGGCATTCCCCAAAGTGAACTCCCCTGGGTGCGAGCACTGCGGTGGGCCTGGCATTGGGCCCGGCAGGGCCACAAAGCAGTGAACTCCTGGGGAGCACCCGGTTCCCCCAGCTCCTGATGTTTACATCTGCGATGCAGGAGCCCCCCAGCCTGCTTTGGGGCCTGACAGGTCAGAGTCAGAGCCTTGAATTGCAATTGGAAGTGAAGAGAGAGCCAGGCTGTGTGCCGCCCTTGCCCTGCAATCAGGGCAACCCCACGCCCTGCTGGGTGCTGCCTGCTGCGTCAATCCCTTGGGGCTGCTGGTAGCTTGCACAACTTAACACAGCCTCCAGGCTGCTCTAAATTAGGCTGGGATCCAGCCAGCCCTGGACTGATCTGTGCTGTGCAGTCCTTGGCCAGCACCAAGGATTGGGGCCAGAGACTCAGCCTTGCCTGGGCCTGATTCTGATCTGATGGGCACTGGTTTCACACTGGGTTACTCTGGGGGCGTTACTCCTGATTCACAGCTGCGTGAGAGAAGAATCAGATCCCTGCCTCTAGTCACTGAGGGCTTGTCTGCATGGGAAGTTTACCAGTGAATCAGTCACACTTATACCAGTCTGATCCTACATGTGGCTGCTCTTATATGAGCAGCTCTTTCAGTTTCGCTTTAATCCCTCCCCCAAGTAACATCCGTTGGGAGGTCACAATCCAGGCCCCACTTCCACACTCCTTGCCCCCATGCCCTTGTGGTCCTCCTCAAGACTCTCCAGATGGGGGATTACTAGGAAAGTCATAACCCTTCACACACGTCAGGGGTGGCAAATCTACAGTGCTGCCAACAATTCAGTGCCCGTGTGATGGCTCTGTCTGAGTCTGGGAGGCAGGCTCAGCCTATCTATCTTAGCAGGGAGCCTGCTGTACTCTCCTCGGGGCAGAGCGAAGGTTTCCTGCCTGGCAGATCCCTCGACATCTTCAGGAGTCACTCCTAGGGCAATCCCACTCCATCCCCTCACCGACTGCAGCTTCTTCCCTTTAGAGGTCTCCTCGCCTCCCTGTCCTGTGTGATTGACAGGGCCAGAGAGGTGGAGGAGCCCTGCCCCCAGGACCTCTCTGGCCCCTTCCTCCTCCGTGTGGGGTCTCTGCACCCGGCCCCTCCACAGCTCTGTTGTAAAGTATCCAGGGCCTGATTCTCCTCTGATCGACAGCAGTTCATATGCACTGTGATGAATGGGGCTGGACTCTCCCCCTTGGAGCCATTTACACCCGTGCCAAGCAGGGGTGACCACATAGAAGGGTCTCGCTTGGTACCATTTTAGACCCACATTGCACGCGTGTAAATGACGTCACAGAGCCTCAGCAAGTCTCAGCCCCTCCGCTCTGGCTCCAGCAGGCTGACGGAAGAGAGGGAATCCCTTCTGGAAACTAGATTTGGGGATTGGTTTTAGGCAAAGCCTTCTGTTGGATATTCTGTACATGAGAGACTGCTCTGCATGGACTGAGTCCCGAGGGACTCCCCGAGGAGAACAGCCAACAGGCTGCCTCGTCCATATAGTCAATATCACCACTGCCAGGGATGACTAACGCCTCTTAGGGCACTACACGGCTCTCCTAGGTGTCCTGGCAGAAGACATAGGCTCTGAGTCACATTCGCATGAAGACCACCTCACGCTTCTCTGCCTGTGGTAAGGGCCCTTTACAGTGGGAGGAAACCAATGACCAGGGAGGAAATGAGAACCTGAGCGATGGAATGGATGCTCGCCTGATCACAGCCCGGCACCCCCAGGATAAAACTGGCAGTCAGATTTCCATCAGGGAGGCGTGGCTATTCCAGCTGTGCCTTAGGAGAGAATAGGCTGCAACAGAGACAGGAGAGCCCTGGGCTCATTGAACCACTCTTCATCACTCTCCAATAGTTGTCACCCCCTGAGAGGTGCTGGTGGCAGGTAAAGAAGCAGACCATTCCCAGAGCCCCTGAGGATGTATTCTGCCCCACACATTCATTTCTGCAGGATGGACAACGTGACCTGGGAGTCTCCCAGGGAGTTTGCCCCAGTTGCCCTTTAATGCCGAGGTGCAATCCATGGAAACTTGGGTCCCAGCATCCAATGCTGCATCTTGATACCAGGAGAGGCTACTTGGCTCCAGGCAGAACATTGTTTCCTGGGCCCCTGGAGTCTCCATGGCTGAGCTCTGGGTGAAAGAGGAGGTTGTTTGGCTGTAGTCGGCTCCACCGGCAGCAAGTTGGGTATGACCCTCTGGCTCCAGGGTGGGCAAAGTGCGGGTTACTGAGTCACGCCAGGATCCCTGTCCATGCAGAGTGCTCTTGGCTTGTTTCCACCTGTGCCCAGTCTGCTTCAAGCTGGTGCTGACTCCTTCATTTTCCTGTTCTCTTCTCTTCCTCAGGCCATGACCACGCTGCAGGATCTCCTCACCAACATCTACTCCCTGCAGTGCACCATCAACACCTTCCAGGAAGAGCTGGGGGTCTTGAAGGATAACGTCCAACAAGTACGTACGTCTGCCCGTGCTAAAGGGGCGGCTGCGGGTGCTGCCTTGGAGAGCTGTCTAGGCAAAGGGGCGCCCTGGTGACTCAGTAGCACTGCACTGGCCTGCAGGGAATCCGGCTTCCCTGCCTGTGCTCCTGCTTGCCATAGCAAAGAAAATTGATGGGGGTGGGGGTTGGAGTGAGACCTGGGTGCTGTAGGAGGTCAGGGGGACACAGGAACAACAAGCCTCCCCACTACACAAAATTAAGTAGCCATGAAATCCTGAGTCCAGGCACAGCCCTGAGATCACTGGCGCTCTCACACTCTTGCTGCCATCACTTCCAGGGCTGCTCTATAGGATCCTTTCAGATTTTGGTCTATACTCTACCTTGCGGAGCCAAGGCATGAGGCCTGGTCCCCCTTGACAGAACTGGATGCTGCCATGCAGCCGGAGGCTGCCCCCTGCTGGGGATTGTTTTACGTGCTTATTGTCTTTCAAGTGAGCCAGTTCCCCTTTCCTGCCTAAGCCCCTCTTGCTTTGTTCCCTGTGGGACTTTTCCCTCCAAGGCCCTATCCCCCAGTTCCCGACCAGCCAACCAGTGAAGCCAGGACAAGCGTCCTTGGCCAAGGGTATTACTGAACTACCCGGAGGGGGCCCCGCTGAGGCTCAGAGAACAGAGCCTCTCCATCAGAGGAGCTGAGCTGCTAATGTGAGGAACAAGACTAGGCTCCCGGCCTGGCTCAGCCCCAGTGCAGCCTTTCCCAGCCCTCTCGTGCTGTGGTGTGTGCTGTGTGTAACCACAGAGATCGGTGAGCCTCGGCTAGTCCTGGGAATGAGACATGGAGGCTCTCGACCGTGCAGTTAGTCAGGTATTCCCTGGCCACTCCAGAGCCAGGGCGCAGGCTGGAGTGCGGAGCTGGCAGGACACCGCTGGCCGCTCGCTCCTCTGCAGGCCATGCTGATGTGGTTTATTTAACAGGTCAGCATGAATGAAATTAAAGAGCGACTCGCACAGCTGGATCAGCTGAGCCAGCTCATCCAAGACATCCTGGACAGGCTGGTGAGTGGGGAGATTCTGGGAGTCAGAGGGAACCTGCAGGCAAGGGGCTCTGGAGAAGGCCCACACGCTCAGGGAGCGTAGCCAGGAGGAGCCAGGCAGGGCTGGCACAGCCACCAAAGGAGCAGCAGAGCCTGCTCTAGCCCTGTTGGGGGCATTGGCCCCTTTGTTTGGGAATCTCTGGAGATAAGCTTTTCAGTGCCTCGTGCAGGGTGCGACTCCCCTGGCCCCTCAGCTCAGCCCTGCAGAGCGCAGAGCTTAGTGGTGCCACATTTTCAGTGCCCTTCACATAGACCCCAGAGCGTGGCCTTTCTGAAGGATTAATTATGCCGTTGAGTTCCGTACCACATGGTGCAGGTGGAGGCTGGCTCTAGAGCAGGCTAAGGGTGTGCCCCGCTGGGTGGGTGCTGTGTCCCAGCACACCTCTCTGGTGTGACCCCCCCCCCTTGTACTTCCCTGGAGTGATGACCCCTACATACACCATGAAAGAGTCTCAGGTTCCCCTCCCAGTCCTCTCTGATCGCCTTTGCAGAGAACCGCACGTCCAGCCTCATCCCTGAGCAGGGACATTGGCCTCTCCCTGCCTGCCCACAGTGGACAACCCTCAGGCACCTTACGAGGCCACCAGTTCCTAGGGCCAAGTCCTCTCTCCAAACCACTTCAACTTTCAAAATGGAGCTGACAGTCTACTGGAGAGACCCCGGTCTATTGTGGTACTTCCACACTTCCAGTCCCAGATGGAACCTGAACGCCATGACCAGGGCCGGCGACAGAAATTTTGTCCCCCCCCCGGTCTCCCGCCGCCCGCGGCCCCCCCCCCCGCCAGTCTCCCGCCGCCCGCAGGGCCCCCCCCCCGCCAGTCTCCCGCCGCCCGCGGGCCCCCCCCCGCCAGTCTCCCGCCGCCTGCGGCCCCCCCCCGCCAGTCTCCCGCCAGTCTCCCGCCGCCCGCGGCCCCCCCCCGCCGATCTCCCGCGCCCCCCCCCGCCGATCTCCCGCCGCCCGTGCCCCCCCCCCGGCTGATCTCCCGCCACCCAAGGGGCCCTCCCCCGCCGGTCTCCTGCCTCCCGTGGGCCACCCCCGGCCGATCTCCCGCGGCCCCCCCCCCGGCCGGTCTCCTGCCTCTCACAGCCCCCCCACGGCCGATCTCCCATGCCCCCCCCCAGTCTCCTGCCTCCCGCAGGCCCCCCCTCCCCGGCCGATCTCCCGCCCCCCGAGGCCCCCCCTCCCCCGCTGGTCTCCTACCTCCTGCGGGCCCCAACCCCCGCATGTGCTGCGGCTGCGTGGCCAGCCGGGAGAAGCAAAGGGGGATGGGGGGGGGGTTGCTGGGTGCCGGGGGAGGGGGCTGGTGAGCGTGGCAGCGGCTGCCCAGAGCCACGCCTTGCTCACAGCCCTGGGGACAACGGGTACAGCTGAGTACCGGCCCCGGACTTCAGGGCCCCCCCCTGAAGTCCGGGGCCCGGTACAGCTGTACCCGTTGTACCCCCCTGTCACCGGCCCTGGCCATGACCATGTACAAGGCAAAGATACTGTGGGGATGGTGCCATTGCTGAATCTGTTGAGAGGTTTGGGTCTGGCTGGGGGGCAGGATTGGGTTTGTTCCTGCAAGCCCTGCCCCAGATTCTCCGTCCCTCGCTCTGATATAAACTGCAAGGCCATTCCCCTCTGATGTGCAGCTCCTCCTTTTCCCTTCTTCTGCATGCAGGACAAGATGCAGGCACAGCTGAGTTCTTTCCCCGAGCAGGTGGACATAGTGCAGTGGAGCTCTCTCTTCGATTCGCTCGCTGGCAAGGTAGGTGCAAATTCGCCACTTCCTGGTGGACCTGATCCCGAACTGAGGGGTCACTCAAGGGAAAGTTGAGCCGAAGCATCTTGGGAGCAATGAGAATTGCCGACCCTTACTGTTTGGGAAGGCCGGGTGAATGCTCCAGTGTGGGCACCATTCTCCTCAAAGGCAGAGGGAGGTTTCTGGACACCAGTTGCTGTTTTGCTCTTCCAATAGCGAGAACTTGGAATCTGCAAACATGACCCAACTGCCCCGGCCAGTCCCCTGCACCCTCTCCCCCCGCTCTGATCAGCACCCCCTTTCTGAGCCCTCTGCAGGAACCAACTGCCATAAAGCCAGCGCGGGGCTGTGTTCTTTCAGAGCCCCTCAGACCCGGTGCCCAGCCTCGACTCGAAACGGGAAAAGGTCAGAGAGATCCTTGGCAAGCTGTGCCAACTGCCGGACAAGCACGAAGCCCTGGGAACCCGCATCAGCCTGCTGGAGAGTGAGCTCAAGCAACAAGCGGATAACCTAGGTGAGGCCCTAGCATCTAACTTGGCTCCCATCCCTGGGTTGGGCCTGTCTTTCAGGAGAAACCCGGGGCCTTAGGGGGCTGCAAAGGCCCAGACCTGACTGGGAGCAACTAGCTCCTTCCTACTGGGTAGTCAGAGCCACTGGCTGGAGGGACACAAATGAAACTGGACAGCCTGCCAATCATGCAGAGCCCAGCCTGGCTCGGGGTGGGAGGAAGGGGGGGGGGGGGGGACCAGCAGGCCCCAGCCCAGCTCCAGGGGAGGAGAACTGGGGTTTGTCCCTGCAGGGCCCAGCCCGGTTCTGTGGGAGGGGAAGCTGGCTCTCAGGGAGGCAGAGCAGGGGACTGTCCCAGCTTGGGGCCTGGGCATTGTTCAGAAATCAACATCTTTCTTCCTGCTGGTGATGTTGGAAGCAGAGGGAGCCCAGCCCAGGGGGAGTCACAGGGCTGGGAGCTGGGAAAAGCATCTTGCCTCCAGAAAAGTGAGGAGGTCGGGTCTGGACTCAGAGATGCAGTAAGTGCGGGAGCTAGGTTGCCAGATGTCCGGTTTTCAACCAGGATGTCTGGTTGAAAGGGAACCTGTACAGTGTCCGGTCAATACATCTGACCGGACACCAAAAGTTACCATGGGCGGCGGGGTGGGGGTGGGTGCTGGGTCATCAACCCACACCAGCTCCTGCACAGCCTCCCAGCCCAGCCCTGGAACAGAGGGAGCCCAGCTAGGAGGGAGGGAGGTGGACAGGATCGAGCTAGGAGGAAGGGGGATGGGGGGAGAGAAGTGAGCAATAGGAAGTGTGGGGAAGAGCAGTGAGTGGGGGGCGTGGCCTCTAGGGAAGAGGCGGAGTAGGGACGGCCGGGTGCGACCTAAGGGGAAGAGGTGGAGTAGGAGGGGTCCAGTTTTCAGAAATTAGAAAGTTGGCAAACCTAGCGGGAGACCCCGGCACCAGGCCTACAGTCTGTCTGCAGAGCGGAGTTGCCCTCGACGACCTTCCCTAGAGCTGACTTGCCAGGGAAGCATTGTTCTTGCGGTGAGGCTGCTCTTGGCAGGAACACCCGAAGGCGGAAGAACAGAGTGCTCAAGCATTGAGAAATTCCTCCAGCTACCACTGATGGCCTCACTAGCACCTATAGCAGAGCTGGGAATGCAGCCATGTCCTCTGGTGCTCACCCCATCCATTTCCATCACCCTTTAGCCCACAGATGGTGACTCCTTTCCAGCAGCTCTGTGAGGTATTGCCTGGTCTTGAGTTAGTTTTAATGATGGGCTCCCACTATGAATCCAGGTCTGAGTAGCCCCCAAAGGCTGCTCTGGATTTCAAGCAAACCTTCCTTCCCTGGTTCCTTTACTCTTGAGCCATTCAGGACCCTGCCCCTTTGGAGAACCACGTACACGCAATAATTGAGGAGCATTCTCTCACCTCAGCTCTAGCACACTGGTTCAGCTTACCTGGGATTGGCAATATTGGGAGCACTAGTGTAGACAGAGCTCCGGCGTCTCTGTAGACATATTCCTGGATGTGCCCAGAGCAGGACTGGGGGAGTCAGTGGTAGAACTGCTGGCAGCTGGACTAGAAGACCATTCCTGGCAGGGATGGAGCTGCGCCTGTAATGTGACAATGGTGGGGGAATTCCCTAGAGCTCTCCGTGCAGACACAGCTTTGGTGTCTTTCATTTGGTTCCAGCCAAACTTGGGATCTCAGAAGACGTAGCTGCAGAACTGGAGAGAATGAAAGAGGAAATAAGCAGCCTGCAAAGCAAAGAAGACGAGGTGATCTGGGTCCAGGGCCGTGCGTGTTTGTCCCAAGGCAGCGCTGTAGCTCAGAGCACATCTTATTTCTCTCATGGTCTCTTGCAATGGCTACAATGTGGGGAGGGACCGGGAGCAGAATGGGGCATAGTGCAGAAATGGGGTGATTGCAATGGTGTTCCCTTGCCTAAGTGTGCATGCATGCCAAGTGCCCGTGTAAGGGCATTCTCTATTGCATGGGCACGGGGTGTGATTTGCTAATGCTCCCATGTTACAGGATTGCTGCACCCCCTCGTGGCCCAGGATGGCTGCACATTTGCCTCAGTTTCCCCTCTTCAGGGCTCTGTATTAAACTTCACACCGTTTTTTAATCCAGTAATGGCCTTCCACTGGGGCTAGTTTATTGACACAAAATTCAGGCCTGGAGGCTTTTCTTCTCCCCCTTTTCCCCAGGGTCTGCTCTGGGCACCTCTTCCTTGCCTTCGCTGGCCACTCTGGCTGGAATCAGCTCTCCCTGGCCCTCAGCCTTCTTCAGCCCTTTAGCTCTGGCTTCCAGGCCCAAACCTTTCACCCTGGTCCAGGGTCTCCTGCAGGCGCCTCCTGCTTTCTGACACCTCTCTCACAGCCTCCTCTCCCTAGTTCTTTTTGCCTTTGGTTTGGTCTTGATGCAGCAGTCATATGAGTCTAGGATCACCACGTTCTCCATTCTTTTTTTGCCAGGGTATTTTTTTTATACCTTTGCATTGAGTCTTGTGTCCTTAAGAAAATGCAGTTACACTTTTGTTGCTCCCGTCCATTTCCCTGACATTCTCACTAGTCCCTTTGATTCCAAACCAACTCAATTTTTCATAAAGAAACATGTTCTATGTGCTGTTGCTCACAATACTATGGAACACAATCAACAATTTCTTTGGTTTTGCAACATTACACAGCCTTTCTTTCTGTCTTTTTAATACATTTCACTTATTATTTAAGGCACAATGACGTGAAAAACCCTCTAAAAATGACTACTCCACTTTTTCTGCCATGACTGCAGAGCATACAGCAGAACTTCAGAGTTACAAACCTCAGAGTTATGAACACCGGAGTCAACCACACACCCCATTTGGAACCAGACGTACACAATCAGGCAGCAGCAGAGACCAAAAAAAGAAGAAGCAAAGACAGCACAGTACTGTGTTAAACATAAACTACTAAAAATATAAAGGGAAAGCAGCATTTTTCTTCTGCATAGCAAAGTTCCAAAGCTGTATTAAGTCAGTGTTCAGTTGTAATCTTTTGAAAGAACAACCGTAATGTTTGGTCCAGTTATGAACAACCTCCGGTCCCAAGTCGATTGTAACTCTGAGGTTCTACTGTAATATTATCTTTGATTTTTGAGCATACATCATAGAACCTTCATCCTTTTGTTTCTTTAGTCCATAAGTCTCGCCATTCCTTTGTGAGCACTTTCATGACCACACTCTTGTCTACATAAGGGTATTTTAATATCCACCTCCTCGTTTTTTAGAACACGCTTTGTTGCTTTGTCAGCCATCTCATTTCCTGGTATTCCCATATGCACCGGAATCCATGCTATTGTTACACAGGTAGCTAGAGCCCTGTGCAGATACAAAATTTTTATCCAGATCCGATCCGCAAACATGGTCTGTGGATATCCACAGATATAAAGCAGATTGCCTCAGATTTGCTGGGCTGTACAGATGGCACACACATTATTTCCATAGTTAGGAACATTACTTCACTTATTAGGTCATTTCGGCTTTCTGAAGTTCCTATTCTGATTGTCATTATGCCTGACAAGGAATCGGATAAAATTACAACCGCAGTCAGTCGCTCAGCTCGTATTCAAGTTAGTGCCAACATTACCCCACTAGTTCAGCTGTCAAAATGGCACATTATTCGATAGCCTTTGAGATGCCTGAGTTCTAAGACTAGGAACACAGAAGATTGTTCCCACTGTACCCACATAGTCATCTTTTGATCTTTCTGTATAGACTTAGCAAAGCTGTCCCCCTTTTCCATATGTAAATGCACAAATGTCATTGGTCATAAAATGTTTGGGTTTTTTCTTCCCCTATTTTTCTTTTTCGTACAATTCCAAATCCATAAACGGGGGAATGATTGTCCAGCTATAATTGGACTTCCCATGACTAAAAAATTTCATTCTTTCTATTTGTCTTTTGTACATGTCACCTTTACCCAGTTTTTGTTCCTGATAATATGAGGAAGTCTGTGGGATTCCATATTATTTTGTCTACTAAGCTCCCTGCAATCCTCATAAATCTGTACTTCTTCTTTCACGATTCCTCTTACCTTTGCCCCAAAGGTTAGATCTTATAGTTTCATCCTTGGATTTATAGGTATTTCTCCAGTGGGGTTATCATTATACCACATGCCAAGCAGAGCTTAAGTCTGAGCAGTTCCAAATTTCTAAGACTTGTTTTTGAGGTTGAATCAGAAACTTGGCATCCATAGTCTAAAACTGGCATCCATAAAGCTCTAGATATCATCATAATTATCTTCTTCTCTGTATGCCATTGGTTTCCAGCTACACTTTTAAGTAAGTTCATCCAACTTTTACACTTCTGTATGATATTACCTATGGGACCTTCCAAGTGAATTTATTATCAAACACTACTCCTAGAAGCATCCATTTTTGAACTATCTGAATTTTCTCACCATAAAAAAGTAAGTCCCCATTTTTCTTCCTGGTTAAAAGCATTCCCCTGGTTTTTGCAAATGAGAATTTCAATCCCTAATCATTTCCTCACTTAGAAATGCTCGAGGATTTCTCATTTGTCTTTCTACGGTTAGTACAAGTCTTTTATGCTTAGTCCCTGGAGCACAGTCATCTGCGAAGGAAGTCTGTGGGATTCCATTCCACCTATTCCCATCCGCACACTTCCTTGTTCCTCTCTGGGTCTTTATAGCAACCAGCTACCCTCTACCAGGCCCCATTTGAAAGGCTGTTAATGAGGCACATGTGGGCTGGACCAATTCCCTTTTAAAGGCTCCCATCCACCCTGTGGCAGCTTTATTCTATGAAAGCCAACGACTGGCCCCCAGTGAGGTCTTGTCCTTGCAAAGCTTCATATTTCACATTTGACCCATCTAGGCGCTTGGGGGATGCCTGAGGTAGAGCATCCGAAAGCCGGGCTTTGGAGGGAAACTGCTTGGCAGCCTTAGCTCAGAGGGCGTGAGGCGGAGATTGCTGGGCTGGGTGTCTGAGACGGCGCCATGCCTTGCTCTCTTCAGGGGAGGGAGTTTCAGAAGGACTTGCTGGCCCAGGTGCAGAAGCTGAAGGAGCAGTACGAGAAGCTGCAGAAAGCCTCGGAGAGGCTGCTGAGCAACATGGGGGATTTCCAGGTAAGAGCAAACCCACTGAGACCTTCCAGGCACACACACACACGCACCCCAGGAGCGGCCAGGGGAAGGCAGCAGGGTGCAGAGCCTCCTGCACCATCATTGGGGAGACCGGTGTCCACCAGGGCACCAACAGGGACAGCCTTTGACCTACCCCCCATGTGGGGGAAGCAAGGGGGTGGAAGGCTTCTTGTGCCTTCCTCCTCCTCACACACGTGCACTAGAGCCAGCAGTAATCTAACCAGGGAAAATTCTGAGTCCCTGATCCAAGGGGCTTTCCCTCAGGAAACTGGCCGCAGGCTGCTTTGGGACCTCATAGGGGTCAGCATTGGGGAAGGGGTTAAATAGCTTGTATGAGGTTTTCCCTTGGGCCCTTCGTGACTCATGGGATGCCACATGTCCTGCATGCACCAGGTATGAAGGGAGAGCTGCCCAGATTTCCCAGACGGCACTGGGACAAACACAGTTAGACTGCTTGATAGGGCTGCAGCACAAACATGGCTGACGCGTGGTCGTGTGGTGAGAAAAGCAGCAGTGCAGATGCATCTCAGGCCATCTCCTTGTCACTGCGCCTGGTGGAAGTGCCACAAATCCCGCTGTGCCAGGGAGTAGATGGGGCACAAGGTGCCCAGGTGGGTGGGGAAGTGACATGGCCCAGTTCTTCCCACTCACGGTCACAGACTATGGGATGAATTGTGACCGCTTGGTTGGCCGTGAGGTTCTGTGCTGACTGTCCCTGCCCAGGACTGACACAGGCAGCTTGACACTACAGGAGAAGAAAGAGGCAGAGCTGCGGGCAGTGAGAGACTAAAGACGTGCAGTCTGTTAGCTTAACAAAGAGAAGGTTAAAGAGTGACTTGATCATGGACTCCAAGAGTTTACATGGGGGGGAGGGTTTCTGATTTAATCCAGCAGACACAGGTAGAGTGAGAGAGACTCAGTGGCTTGAAGCTAGACAAATTCAGACTTTTTTTAAATGAGGGAATTAACTATAGACACAACTTGCCCAGGGACCTGGTGGATTCTCCATGCCTTGAAGCTTTTAAATCCTAATCGGACGTCTCTTTGTAAAACAGCTGCTCTCACTCAGCCCCTAGTTCCTGGACTGAACGGAGGAAGGTGAGGTTCTCTGCCCTGGGTTATACAGACTAGGCTAGAGGATCGTACTGGCCCTTTCTGGCTTTACTATCTAGGAAATGCTTGACTACACACTACAGTGTGTTTTGCCTGCCCACAGAACCTGCGGGCGATGGTTCAGCAGCTGGACCTGAATAAAGCCGACAAAGCCCTGCTGGAGCAGGAGATGAATGTGGTGAGTGGAGACATCCCGTGGCACCGATCTCAGGGCTAAGGGCTTATTCCCTCCTCCCCAATAACATGTTCGGCCCAGCTCGCCGCTCACTTAACAAATGGCCCCGGCACAGAACACATTTCTCCCAATGGTGCCCTTGAACTTACAGGGCACCAGCCTGGCACTTATCCTGCCCCATGCGGGCAGGTCCTGGAGCTTAGGAAAGAGCACAGGAAAGAATCCAGCCAAGGGAATAAATCCTAGCAGCTGCAAACCCAGTACCTAGGCCTTAAATTCTGACTCTGGTGCATAGAGCGGCCCATGCTTTCCCGGGGAGTCTCAGTTAGCTCCGGTCACTGCTCTCCTTGCAGGCTCACAGGGGGCGCTGCCACCACCCGGTCCCAGAGCGGAAGGTGTTCCCTCCGCTGCAGCTGAGCGGTATCTCTAATTCCCTCTCTCTCTGGCTCTGAATGGAGTTGGGTCCAGGCAGCCCTTCAAAGTGTAGCCTAGTCACCTAGGGAGGAGGAGGAGGATAGGTATCTCTTGCTTTAGGACCAGGGCCTTAGTGCTAGGCATTTAACCCTTTCTGTTTCTTGCCTGGGTCAGGGACACCACTCATCTCTGACAGCCCCAGGGATCTGCCCCTCTTTTCACCCTCCCGACCCTAGCCAAGCCTGACCACCACTGCCTGTCTCCTGGGCAGTCCCATCCTCTCCCTCCATGATGGGATGGGAAATCTCAGCACTGGGCAGGGGTTGTAGCACCTGGTATCACTGGGCCCTTAATTCCCCCCTAGGCCAAGAGAAGTGGGATCCTTCAATTGGTACCAAATCCAGGTCTCCCATTACATAAATCTACCTCCTCACCACCAGTTCTGGGCCCCTGAGGCCTGAGGAACCTGGACTAGCCTTAAATGGTGGCAGAATTCCTCCAGAAACTGCTTCCTTCCAGCCCCTCAGCTCACACCCCTTATAATGCCTTTGCCCACCCAACTCTGCCCTTAGCAATGCTGCACAGGCAGCCTACATAGAGCTCAGCAGCCTCTGCACTGAGGGAAAGTCCTAGCTTGTAGGGTATCCTCTTTGTAGGCTGCAGCCGTGGGGCCAGGGCAATGGAATCCCAACCCCCACCAGGTCTGAGTCCCCGCACCGCAGCCACTTAGGATGGGCTGGGCCCTTTAAAATGCTGCCTCTCCACTAGAAAGCAGACAAGAGTGCGCTGGAGGCCATGGTGAACCACAGGGAGCTGCAAAGCGCCACCGCTCAGCTGAGCGAGATGATGCAGGATCTGCTGCAGAAGATGTCCCTGCAGGACAAGGATTGGCAGAAGGCGCTGGAGAAGCTGTTCGTTGACATGGACTCCAAGGTAGGCGCTTCACTGGGGACGAAGAGACTGGCCAGCGCATACATGCCAGAGCAAGTGGGAGGAGGGGCCAGGGTACAAGCAGCAGCTGAATGTGGTGTAAAGCACCATCAGCCTGGTCTTCCTTTCACACTGTGTAAATGGAAAGACTCCAGACTCTGCTGGAGTGAAACTGGTGTGAGACCAGGATCACTGTCCCTATTGCCCCCCTTCCCTGCAGCCACCTCCCTGGGTAAACAGCATGCTGCATGTGGACAGGCCGGACACCTCCCCTCTGTGTGAGGGGTGGGGGGTTAAGGGAGCATGCATGATAGATCCCAGAAGCCGTGTCCCTTGAGTCCAACTTCCTGACTGCTTTTGTGCAGCAAAAAGTGTCCATATTTTGTGCATGTATTACACTGTGAACCTCTGGCTATACATGCAGCATTTCTTGGGAGATGACTTTTTCTACACTGTGTGTATGTAGGCTGGGATTTGACTCTCTTAGCCTGGGAGTTCCCTCTCCTTGTCTCAGGGGTTTCATGATAAAGACTTTTAATAATCAACTGTGTGCTTATAGCTTCTAAGCTTGTTTCAAGTTTTTCAAGTTGCTCCTGTTTTTAATTCTGCTCTCTGACTAGTTCAGACTGCTTTGTTATCTGTATAGTTGTAGCTAGGGTTAAATCTGTCTTCAACTGTAACTGCTATGAAAGGTTTTATCTGTGAATCCAATGAGGAACTTGTCTCTGATATTTTCATGTTCTGCAATCCCCAAATCACAATTTTCAGCTAATGCATGCATAACTCCTATAAAAAATTCAGTATTTTCCCATGGCTGATGAATTCTCTGGTGAAAACATGCTCTTTCATAAACCATATTTCTCTGAGGTATAAAATATGCATCAAACATAACTAGAACCCTTTCCTAGTCATCTTAGTGCCTGTCTTCAGTAAATGGAAAGGATTTAAAGATATGCTTTGCCTGCTTCCCCATAGTATAAATTAAAGATGATAACTGTGAATCTCCAGTTATAACTGGTGGAGCTTTGTAGCAATTTGAAATCTTGCAAAATACTGTTTCCAGTCTGTCCATTGTGAAGGTTTGTCAAAGCTGAAGTTCTCTGGGGCATTGAAGAGTAGCACGTTGACGAGTTCTTGTAACCTGTGGTGCATTGTTCCTTCTGTTTGTTCCCCTCTGGCACTAGCTTACTTCTGACACCATGTTGTGTACTTCTTGTACAGGGTAGGTTGCAGGGCTGCTACTAGCAGGTCTGGCTTTTGTATCACATATGGACTGACTACAAAGCTTACTTCTCAGAGAGATACACATCAGATGTGTTCACTTTGAGATCCTTTAGTGCTCTCCCAGGTATGGCTGAGATTAGCTTAAATAAGGTCTTTTTTTACAGACAGCGCCATCTAATGTCTGAATAGTATAATACAGTTTAGCACTCCATTATAGGGGGAGTTAAGTGCAGACGGACAGAGATGCCTACTGCTGCTGGCAGGGCTCCTTTCTTGGTCACCTGGCTTCTCTCTCTCCCATCTCTATGCAGTTGGACCGCATGGCCCTGGACCCTCTGCGGAGGCAGCTGGAGGAAGTGTGGAAGTTCATTAAGAAGTATTTGAGTGAGGGCCCCCGCTTTGATGCTGATAGTGCTGCTGGCTTTAAAAGGTGAGTGGGTGAGGGGCAGGGTCCCGTGAAGGGGAGCGGAATATTGGGCCCTCCCTCTGGCTCCACCTTGGAGAGATGACAAAGGAACATCTAGTCTGTGCCCCTCCAAGGACTCCATGGGTAGACAGCTCAGAGTCGAGGGCTGCATGTTGCTGGATAAAATGGAGCCAAAGGCAGCCACGTTCATAGAGATGCAGCCAAGAGAAATACTAGTCCCAGTAAGCAATGCTGCATCCTGCTGCTAACCGCTAAACTCCTTGTATCATGATGGAGCCCCGATTGCCTGCTGAGAGCTGTAATCGCTTTGGGCATCTCCCTTTAAAGACAAGGGCAGCTGCAGGAGCACTGGGGACACAGAGGCTTACAGGCAGGACTTTATCAGCCCTGCCATGACCAATGCTCTGGATTCTAACAGGCTTGTCAGGATCATGTTTGATAGACTCCAGCTTCACGTGCAGTCAGTCACAAACCCTTAGTTATGGGAGGTCCTGCTCTCTCCTGAAGCTCATGATTTTAACTTGGCAGCTTGCAAGGTTCTCAGTGAAACTGGAGTAGCTGCTCCACATCCCCTCCAGTTGCCCCCCCCCCCCAGGGCCCATAGTGTCGAAAGCCAAGGACAAGTTGGCCTCCTAGACACCTGCAGCAAATGCTCAGTCTCACCTAGAACGTTTGGGAAATGGAGTTCATATTTCTCTTTCCTCTGTTACTCATGCCCAAAGCAAGAATGACTGACCCGAGCTCCTGGGGCTGATCCATAGAGGGGGCTCTAGAAAGCTAGTCAGTGGACGGAGCACTGGGCTGGGATTCAGGTGAACTTGGCTCTGCTCCTGACCGGCTGGGAGACATTGAGTAAGTCACTTCCCCACTTTGGTTCCTCCTTCCCCTTTGTACAGGGTAAGCTCTTCGGGGAAGGGACTGGCTCTCACTGTGCATGGCCAGGGCCCTGATCTCATTTGGGATCTCCAGGTGCTACCGTAATAGAAATAAAAAGAAGTGTGTTTCTAAGCTACCGTCAGTGCCACCCCTGAGCTCTGCTGTAGGCTGCGGCATAGCATGAGCATGGCATAAGGCCAGTCTCTGTGTCTATTTCAGGCAGCTCTTTGAACGAGTGAAGTGCATTTCCTGTGACAGACCCGTAGCCATGATGACTGGGCCGTGAGTATCAAGCAATGCCCCATTTCCTGCGGTTCTGGCCGAGCCCGGCGAGCGCAGGACATTTCCACTAGAGGGCACTGTTTGACTTTTTTCATACCGTTACTTTCCTGCAGGCACCTGGTGACGGTCCGAAAAGCAAATCTGCTCTCACGGCCACGGCCGGCGAGTGCCAATGGTTACGAGTACCTGGCGCTTCAGCAGCGAGCAAGGTGAGCCATTCCCTGGGGAGCTGCAGGTCCCCAGCCCGGCTAAACCAGCCAGGAGGCTCCTCTCATGCAGTTGCCTCTGAGGAGGGATGTACCCTGTACCTGGCTGTTCCCAGGCCTGCATGGCGGACTCCTCACATGCTGCCTGGGTACTTCCCAGCCCTCTAATTCAGGTGCCTGACTCGTCACATGCCAGGGGCACCAGACTCAGCCCTTCTCTCACTCTGGAGACCTGCAGCCCCATTACAGGCTAGTGCTAAGCCCCTTGCCCCCTTTCAGTGGTGCCCCATCACGGGGTGCTAGATGTTCTCTGCCCTGCTGGGGTCAGGCACTGGGCTCAGCTCTTGTGTCCGGCAAGACAGGGCCCGCATTTTAATCCTGTGAGTGACCTGAGCAGGAGTGGAGAGTCCCTGCCACAGGGCTCCCGCGTTGCCAGCGGATGTCACCTATCCCTGGCATGGGCAGTAGGTTTACGTACCCTTGCTCTTACACACTTTGCCCAGGGCACTGCTCTGACACCTCACCCACTGGGAACTGTGGTAAAGCCAGGACAGACAGCTACAAGAGTACAAACGGTTCGTAATCAGTCCCAGAAGGTTAAAAGGCCCCCTCCCTATCAACTGAGGAGAGGTAACCACAGGTTAATCAGGTTCAGCTGAAAAGGGGTTGCTAGAGACTCAATTAGGATCAGCTGACTCCAACTAAGGGCTGCCTGAGACCTTTTTAAACCCTCCCCTGTTAGAAAATGGGGAGGGGGAGGGGGGTTGTCATCCAAGTCAAGCTGAAGCTGCTGGGTGCAGCAGGACATGAGCCTCTCCTGGAAGGGAAGACAAACAAGCCCAAGAGACTGACTGAGCTGTCACCTTGCTGCAGGCCTGCCCCCTGCTGTTGATGACACCCATCTGCAGCCCAAGGGAACAGACACCAGCAAGTCACCCCTGAAGCACCTGGCTTAGCATGAAATTTCTCCTCTCTCTTTGGAGCACCAGTTGCTTCTCTCCCACTCTCTGAGACTCCCTGAGCCAGTCCGAGGGGGCTCCAAGTTCCTGGCGGTGCAGGCTGGCTAGATCGCAAGATCCATGCAGAGCCCTGCTCATCTGTTTTCCTCTGGGAGACCGGCTGGTTCTTGGCTGGTCAAGGTCAGGATTCTGTCTGCTTTCTCCTTCCCCAGGGAGCAAGCTATAGAGCGCAATGATGGGCATGAAATGACTAGCCATGGGCAGCTCTCCTCCCAGCAGTGCTGGCAATGCCAGGCACATGCCGCCTACCCCATCAAGCAATTGTCCAAGATGAAGGCTCTTACCACCATGTACCCCTACGGAGACCCGACAGTCATCACCTACGATAACGTAAGCCAGCCCGTGTTGCCCTGTGTGTTCCCCTCCCATGCTAACCTCAGACAGCACTTTCCTTTACACCAGTCGGCTTGGGGCCACTTCTCCACTGGAGCGTGGGGCCGAGGGCCAACATGGGGAGATGAGGCCACCAGGAGAATTTGCTGGAGGGGATTGATCTGATGGGGCAGTGGCTGCGGGTGAGAGGGTTAAGGCAAGAGGTGTCGGGAGAGGGGTGGCAGGGGGAGAGGAAGTTGGGGTCCCCGGTGTGAGGAGAGCAGCATTCAGGTGAGATCTCCATGCACACTGTGTTCTTCCCTGCAGAGCGAAGTGGATATCCTGGGTATCAACGGAGTTCTCTACAAGGGCAGGGTGAGCTCACAGCCGGCAAACCGCAGTGTCTCTCTGGAGAAGGAGTTCTCAGGTTGGTTGGAGGGGCAGCTCCTCTGGCAGAGGGTGTGAGGCAGAGCGAAGGGTGCGGCCCAGGGGCTAAACACAGCTGGGGCCACTTGCACTTTTAGAGTGGAGATGCGGAGATGACCCCACCCCCAGCATGCAATACACTAGCTCCAGGCACTCAGCTACTCAGCCCAAAATGAACATTGCATGCTGAGATCTGTAGTCAGCACGGGTGGCCCTAAAGATGAAGGGTGCTGCTATCCGCTCCACTGTATAAATGTTTGAAGTGGCCTTAGTGGGTTCCCAGTGCAGCCCCGTGGGCTGGGCAGTTTGGGCACCACAGGGTAGCTGATGAACATACGTCATGTACCCGGATCGACTGAGTGCGGCCATGAGGCATGAGCAGAGCCCTGGAAAGCGGCTGTGGGGAGAGCCGTGTGGACAGCAACTCAAACATTCCCATGGGGGCTTCACATGAATCCCTGGCCCCACCCTGCCCCAAACACACACAGGGCCAGAGCACAAGATGGCTGCTCGGGAGATCTCCCATAGCCACGTACCCGTCTTGCTCTGTCCTGGGGCCGTCCCTGCTGGGCTGGCCTCCCTGTGCTGCTTTGGCCTCTTGCCAGGCTAACTGGTCTCTTTCAATTCTTCCCTCTGCAGGAGCAAAGACCCCCCGGCCACCCTCCAAATATGGGATGGAAAGGACACGCTCTGCCACCTATGGCACCCACTATGTGTCACCCTATGCATGTGAGTGCTGGTGTCCCTGCAGGGTGGCAGTCTGAGGAGCTGGTCAGGGCCTGCCTCTCCTGGAGACTAGCCTTAAGAGTGTCTCCTGGCTCCAGAGCTCTGCTCTGCTCGTGCCCAGTGAAATACCTGCCTGGGATACCACAGGGAGTGCATCTGGGAAGCTCATTACATGGGGACCACACAGGGTCACAACAGCGTGACTGTATTCTTGTGTACTAGCTTCCACACACGCTGTGTGGAGTCAGGGAGTGCAGGTGGAGGGAACAGGGCGAGGGGCGGTAGGAAAGATGTCACACACGGGGCGTGGCACTCTGTGGAGAGCTGGTAGTGGCTGCAGTGCAGAAGACTCTTGCGCCCAGGCCGTGGGGGATTGTGGGGAGGGTTGTGCAGTGGTGTAGGGCGGGCGGGTGCTGGATGAGCAGAAGCAGCAGGCAGGAGACCAGAGCGAGGAGGGGCAGGGTCTGGAGACAGTCTGGAGCCAATCCAGGAGAGGGTCTGCAACTATGCAGGGTCAATCTGAGCTTCAGAGACTGGCAGGCAGTGGAGAGGAGAGTGAGCTGCTAGGCCAGCCGGCCGGCTCACCACCCTGGCGGAGTGAGAGCTCCAGCCGCTCTCTGCCAGTGGCCAGCAGACCCCGCTGGGGACGTGGCTCTCCCAGGAGGACCTGGTGGCGCCGTCCGTGTCAATGTCAGGGGTTGGGGTTGGCTAGGCAGCGAATGGGAGCAGCTGGGTCACATGACCATCACCAGCCCAGCATCCTTCACGTGCACAGCGAGCACCTTGCTGTGGTGCCCGGCGGCTCCTGGCGGTGAGAGTGGTGTGGCTGTGCCAGCTGCATGCGAGGCCGCCAGAGGAACCCCGCTGAGGTCAGCGCTGGAGAGGGGGCAGGAACCAGGCCCTGGATCTGGCCCACTCAGCTCATTGTCCCATGGGCAGAGTCCCAGCTGAGTGTGGGGAACGGCAGATCCCTGGAACCTCCACACAGCCCCCTCCCCCGGCGTGGACCAGCCCCCCCCCCCCCCCCCGCCGCCCCAGCCTGCCAGGGATCTTGGGGGTGGGCAGGCTTCCACGTCTTGCCCCCTTGAGCCCCTTGCCGGCGGGTGGCCATGATTCCCTGGGGCTGGGGGCGCCTTGAGTCACCCAGCCCATGAGCTGAGCATGTTTTCTTCCCTCCATGTGTTGCAGCCTCTGTCGTCCGGACAAGAGCCTCGTCTGCGGGGAGCAAGTCGCAGCTTGCCCAGGAGCTGCCGGCCTGCGCGGTGCGGGTGAAGACCGAGCTCCCCCCGGGACTGCTGCCGGGCGAGGAGGGGGTGGCTGGCCTGTGAGCCACAAGGGGCTGTGGCAGCTCCACGGGCCCCGCCCCCACCCCTTCCTTTACCCACCATCCCTTGTGTAAATACCGTGCTATGTCGCTGCGCAGGGCGGCCATCGCCGGGCGTTTCTGCTGCACGTGGCCCCAGGACGGCCCCAGACCCACCGTCTCCCTTCCAACCAGCCAGCGCGAGGGGTTTCTGGGCAGGGCAAGCTCCATGCAATGGGGACTCACCAGCCATTAGCTCCACCAGGACATTTCCTGGGGGCAGCCTGGCGGCATGTGGCACCTCGTTCTAAACCAGTCGCCCCCTCCAAACCAACCAGCTAAGCTCTGCTTTAACACAGAGTCACAGGCACGATCCACGAGGCCCAACGGGACCCCAGGGCAGAGCTGAGCCAACCACCCTTCTGGCAGGATCCCCAGGCCACGGGAGCGTGTGCTGAGTCCCCAAAGCTGCCCTGCTCAGAGGCCTGTGGCTACTTGGCTGCTGAAGCGTTATAATGATCACCCAGGCCCAGGCGTGTTGCACTGAGGTCAAGGGAGCCCCTCTGGGTCTGCAGTGGGAGATCTCTGGTCCTTACACAGCTGGTTTACCTCCCTCCAGCACCCTTAACTGGCTTCCTGGAGAATTCCCTCCCTCTGTCCTGCCACCACCAAACCAGCAGGCTCCTGCTACGTCGCCTCCAGGGCCCCACACAGCTCCAACAAACTGGGTCCCTCCACTAAGTGCAGCACTCCTGGCCCATGAGGATCTGGACCACCAGCGGGGTGCATCGCTGCATGGATCCCCTTGATCCACAAGACACTGGGGCCTGGGGGTCTGAGTGCAGCAGCACAGGCAGGCCTCTTCCAGACGGTGCCGGCTCGGATTGCTGGGCCTGGGCCTGTCTGCTCTCCAGACCCAGCAGGGGCCCTTTGGTTTGGCCTCCTTTCCCCTCCCAGCGCCGAGCTCGGAAAGCAGGCGCCCCGGAGCCGCTGCCCGCCCTCGCCGCCGTGCGGTCACCACAGACTAACTTCAGGAACTCCATAAAGTTTTCACTTTTCTAAGCAGTTTTGGGCGGGATCGTTTCATGCTGGCGGAGGCGAGAGCCCCACTGCGGGTGGGGGGGAGGTTACCGATCACCAGGCCACGGAACATGGGGGATGGCTGGGGACAGCTCCTCTTACCACGAGTAGCAGCTTGCGGCCTATGCCTGCAGAGCTGTAGGGGCCAATGCTGACTTTGTTTATACCACAGCCAATCTGGAGTAACCCCCCCAAAGCGACAGGCGTTACACCAGTGTGAGATCCGCAACTGGCCCTTTGCTTTGAGGTCAGAGGTTCTAATCCAGCCCAAGCATGGAAGAGAAAAGCTGGTCCCACCTGGCAGCTTTGTGCCTGCCTTGGTCCATCTCGCAGTACTCGGTGTCGCACCAGACCAGTGAGGCCAAGGACAAGAGGGCCAAGGTGGCAGAGCAGTGAGGCATGTTGGTGCTGTCCCTGTTTTGTGGCTTCCGGGGGTAGTGTGTCAGTCCAATGCCATGTTCCCCCTACGCACTGAGGAAGGCAGTTCGCTGGCTGCAGTGGTTTGAAATCACTAAACTCTGACTCTCCTCCCTAGGACTAGTTCTGCCTTTGCTTACACTCCTGTACCCCAATTATCCCCTCATTATGTGTTGGGGAGAACAGGTGGAGACAGGTGCAGTGACTTGCTCAGGGCTGTAAGGAGGAGTTGATGGGAGAGGTGGGCTTAGGATGCAGGAGATCCTGGCTCCTTGCCCTGCATCTCAGAGAACGGCATGCTCTTGCCCACAAGTCAGGCCTGCAGCGTTAGTGCCAGTACCTGGAGGAAGCTAGCTGAGAGGGAGGGAGAGCACCTGAATCTGGAGGGGTTTGTCCCTGAGAGGGAACCGAGAGCTAACAGAGCCCCGTGGAGCAGAGTCTGTGGCAGTGCATTGGGCTGTGAGAGCTGGTCCTGGAGCAATGCCAGCACCAGAGCAGGCACCCCGTGGCAGCAGCATTGCTGAAGCGCAGGAGCACTGATAGTTCATGGTGGGCTCCCTCTGACAGCCAAGGCACACATTGTTCTGGGAACAAATGTACTTGTCAAAGCAAACACAGAGAGCAGAAGACAACAGGCCGGCCGTGCAGCCACTGGCAGCGTGTCAGGCCTACGCCCACACAGAGCGGGAATCGCATTTGTAAAATTCAGCCTGGCGAGTGGCTCCTGTTGGGTGAAGCGTGGGCACCGCCTGTGTCGCTTCTGGCTCAGCCACAGCCTCTCTCAGGCACTACAGCCAGGTGGTTCTGGCACTGGCCTGGGGGAGCCATGGGTTAAGTTCCTGCGCTGCCTGATTCTGAGTGGCCTAGGACAAAAAAACGCTGCTCTGAGTCAGGCAGAACAGGGTTTTACACCTGACTCTCCCTCCCGCCTTCCCGGACATTTCCCACAATCCCGTTTCACAACAGAGCGAGGGGCTGGGGTTGGCCCAGTGAGGGATAGGTTTCATTATTTGATCCCATCAAAGTTGCCGTGAAGCAGACTGTCATCTCCGGGGCAGTGCGAGTCACACGCTTGGCAATCTTCTGCCTGTGGCCGATGCTCTGGGCTCCATGCCGGCTGGTCTGGGCCCAGGCCGGACGCCCTGGCAGCCTGCAATCCCAAAGACCCTGCCATGCAGCTAGATCAACTGGACCCAGGCAAGACAGATGGGTCTGCTTGTCAATGGCTGGTTTTTCTCTGCAGTGAGAACCCTAGTGCATTGCCCATCTGGCATGAGAGCTCTTGGGAGAGGAGGCTGCAGGGGCTCAGGGGCCAGAGGTCCCCTTTCCACCAGGCCCAGCAGGGGATGGTCTCTGCTTTCCCAGCAAGTGGCTGAGGTTGGCTCACGGGCAGGAGTGAGCCAGCTGGTTATTGACGCAGAGAGAGAGAGGACAATAAACACATCCAAGCGGGTCGGGGTCTCCACACAAGCTAGCTCATCCATTACTGCCTCATTGAGTCCACACCCAAAATGATTCAAGTGGGCTGCCTCATTCCACTCAACACCAGCCGTGAGTCGCTGGAACTGGACACCATATGAGGCAGCTGGCTCCTGCCCTTGCTGGAGCAGTTGCAGTGTGGCTTCCGCTGAGTGAGCTAGATGAGGGTTGTTAAAGAAGGTGAACAATGCTCACAGAAAGACATTCCAGTCTGTTAACACCCAGGCTGCCCTGCTCCAACAGGGGGAGGCCCAATCCAGCGCTTCTCCACTAAGCAAAGTGATCAATAGTGGCCGGGAAACGCAAACCCGGCCAGGCAGGGGGAGATGGCTCCAGGGCCGGTCCCAGGCACCAGTGGAGGAAGCAAGTACCTGGGGCGGTACATGCTAAGGAGCGGCTGGATACATTCAAGGGCGGAGCAGGAAAGGGAGAGTGCATTGGTTCAAGAATCCCCTCATGGCGCCCATCAAAATGTTTGGCTAGTGATACCCTGGGGCTTGGGTCAGAGGGTCGTGGCCCAATCCGAGCCTGGAGCGCAGAATTTCCCTCCTGGAACCATGCTAGCTGCTTGTCTAGTGTCAGATTTGCTGCTTGGAGATGTGTCATTTGGGACTGCAGCAGAGGGCTCTTGGTTTGGAGTTGCACAATCCACCCTAGGGATCCAGTGGGTGATGGCAGACCTGCCCCTTCCATATCTCTATCAAGGTGCTCCCACAGAGTGGGTCAGAAGTGGGTCTGGACAAACCGTAAGGGACTGGGGCTTAGGCAGTCTTAGCTGGCGGTCACAGCTAGGGTGAGGTCTGCTCACCAGGGTTGGTAGCTGATGGGCAGGAGCTGGAGGAATTGCAAGAGCCAGGTCCTCTAAGTAAGAATCAGAGTCAGGCAAGAGTTGGAGACTGGAGATTAGAGTCAGTACCAGTCAGAGGATCAAGCAAATTTGATCAGAGGGCCACATGGTATCATCACTATGGGGTCTTGGGTGGTACTTCCTGCAGCATCTACTCTCCAGAGTGCCCCCCAGCTGTAGCTCTACAGCTCTTGTGGTGCTGTAGGAACATCAGTTTTTCCAGGCTCTGCAGACCTGGGTTCTAGTCCCTAGAACCTTACATCCAGTCCATCAGGTGCCCTGAGTGATCTTAGAATCAAGGACTTCATGAACAATGTATTCCTACTGACTTTGTTCTTGCAGTGATTGGACTTTATGGGGACATGTGTTTTCAGTGTAGGGCTTTGGAAGGAAGAGGAGGAATACGGGGTGGACTCTAAGCGATTGAGGGAGTTGGAGCTTGAAGTTAATTAGTTGCTGAATTTAGTACAGGCTGAGGAATGGATAGTCTCATTTAATGAGAGGCTGTGTCCATGTGGTAGTGTTGTGTAGAAAACCATACCTTTGTCTTACAGAGTAGGCAAGGCCTTGCGGTCTTTGCTTGTCTGCTTGCTTTTTGTTGCCTTCTCAAGTTGTCCCTTCACCTCCTCTTGGTGCTAGGTCTGAGGCTAGTGGGCCGGGGAGGATGTGGGTCATTGTGGGTGAAATAAGGGGGGGTAACCATATTTGACAAAGAAGTGGCCGTCGCCTGTGCGTGCTTGGTCTGCATTATTATATGAGAACTTGGCATATGGTAACAGTGAAATCCAGTCTTCATGGTGATGGCTGGTGTAACATTGTACGTATTGCTCTAGGATCTGGTTGATTCTTTCTTCTTTGACCATTCGGCTGAGGGTGGTAAGCAGAGGACGTGTACACATAGATGCCTAATAGATGTAGGTCCTCATGCCAGAAGCGGCCGATAAACTGGGGTCCCCGTTCAGAGGTGACAAAGCACATAAAGGAGAGGAAAGGGTAGGAGGGTGAAGATAGGATACAGAGGGACCTAGACAAATTACAGGACTGGGCCAAAAGAAATCTGATAAGGTTCAACAAGGAGAAGTGCAGAGTCCTGCACTTAGAACGGAAGAATCCCATGCACTGCTACAGACTAGGGACCGAATGGCTAGGCAGCAGGTCTGCAGAAAAGGACCTAGGGGTTACAGTGGACAAGAAGCTGGATATGAGTCAACAGTGTGCCCTTGTTGCCAAGAAGGCTAATGGCATTTTGGGCTGTATAAGTAGGGGCATTTCCAGCAGATCGAGGGATGTGATCATTCCCCTCTATTCGGCATTGGTGAGGCCTCATCTGGAGTACTTTGTCCAGCTTTGGCCCCCACACTACAAGAAGGATGTGGAAAAATTGGAAAGATTTCAGCAGAGGGAACAAAAATAATTAGAGGGCTGGAGCACATGAATTACAAGGAGAGGCTGAAGAAACTGGGATTATTTAGTCTTCAGAAGAGAAGAATGGGGGAGGGACGGGATTTGAAAGCTGCTTTCAGTTACCTGAATGGGGGTTCCAAAGAGAATGGATCTAGACTGTTCTCAGTGGTAGCAGATGGCAGAACAAGGAGTAATGGTCTCAAGTTGCAGTGGGGGAGGTTTAGGTTGGATATTAGGAAAAACTTTTTCAGTAGGAGGGTGGTGAAGCACTGGAATGGGTTACCTAGGGAGGTGGTGGAATCTTCTTCCTTAGATGTTTTTAAGGTCAGGCTTGACAAAGCCCTGGCTGGGATGATTTAGTTGGGGATTGGTCCTGCTTTGAGCAGGGGGTTGGGCAGTGGTCCCCAACCCCCGGGCCGCGGACCGGTACCGGTCCGTGGATCATTTGGCACCGGGCCACGGCTGCCTTCGGTTCAGTGGCGCCGCCGGTCTCTCAGCGCCGCGGGGTACTTCCTGCCCTTATATGTCCACCGAAACGCCGCCACCGTGATAGCTTCCGTATCGGAGGTAATGTATTCGGCGGCATTTCGGCGGACATACAAGGTTCCGCCGCGCCGAGGAAAAAAAAATAGGGTCGCGCCGCGCCGAGGAAAAGGGGTCTTGCTGCGCCCTGGGCCGCAGTACAATTGTAGAAGCGTTGACCGGTCCGCGGTCATTCAAAGGTTGGGGACCACTGGACTAGATGACCTCTTGAGGTCCCTTCCAACCCTGATATTCTATGATTCTATGATCTGGGAGGCCATGAAGCTGGCCCACATTGTTTATCTAGAGCTGGGTGGTTTCCCCTGTGAAGGGTAAACCAGTGCATGGAATGAAGCGGACCATTTAGAAAAGTGATCAACTACGGTCAGGATAGTCACAAAACCACTGGATTCCATTAGTTCCTCCACAACATTCAAGGAAGTGGTTCCCAGGGCTGAGGTGGGGGTGTCCAGAGGTTGGAGGAAACCTCAGGGTCTCTGGTGTGGGATCTTGGTGTGGGAACACACCTGGCAAGAAGTGACAAAAGTCTCTATAGTGAAGCTCATCCAGGGCCAGCAGAAGTACTAGACATCAGCTGGGTTTTATATCGCTCTAAGTGTCCTGCCAGGGTGGAGTCGTGACACAGATGAAGACTGCCACTCTTACAGGTCCTGGGGGGACAGAGATGTGTTCCCATATGAATGTGAGCCCCTCCCAGGTGTGGTGTGGTTTTTCAGTCAATGGCCATCTCGGCCGATGGAATTCCAGAGATTAATTCCCCCTGGAATTAATAAAGTTGCTCTTGTTCAAATGCACCCTGCATTCAGTGTCACAACATTATGAATGACCCTTTGGGTTCTGCCTAGATTCCAAGTGCATCCTGCTATCTCCACTCCCCTGCAGTCTCTACTGGATAGAAGACAGTGTTGCTGTTTCTCTTTAACAGCTGTTGTGTAATCCCCCAGAGGTGGCTGCTTTTCAATGGTGGGTGAAGTGACTCCGATGTGTAGCGTGCTCTGGGGAGCTTTCAGCCTAAAAGGTGGGCATATGGGGGAAGGCCTTTCACCAGCTGGGGAGAGCTTCTGGACAGGATGCCCCATCTCCCAGAATCCTCTGGTGCTGTGAACACCCGCAGTTCGTCCCACTTGTTTGACTTTAGAGGCTGGGCAGAAGGAAGACAGTAGGCGGCCTGGGTGGTATTGTTGGTAGGGCCGGTGTTTATTTTAGCAACACACAAAAAATGGATTGAATTATGAATGAGTTCACAACTATTGTGGGAGCAGCGTTGTTACAGCCCGGGGAGACTCTGTGGCAGGGCCCCTTGGAGTGACAGTATCCCCTGGGAACAGGGGAAGAACCAGCGCTCAGGACAGGTGTGAAAGGAGGGGGCTGGGATGCAACTAGTAAGTGAATCCAGACAGAAGAGGGAACCAGAAGATTCTCCCAGCCTTGCTGGCAGGACAGACCCAGTGCTAACCCATTGGGGGGGTCCCAAGAATGAATATGTTTGTCCCTCCCCCCTGGAGCTGCTTGGGGCCCTAAGCCATTGCTAAATCTGCTCAGACCTAGTGCTGGTTCTCCGGCAAGAAGTGAAGGCTGGACTGGAGCTGTGCATCCTGGGCCTAGCTCAGGGGATGCCCCGTGCTATAGGTGATGTGCTGGAAGCCCCAGCGCTACCCATGCCAGTAACGTGGCACCGACTTGGCTGTGTGCCCTCCCCAGGGGGAATAGAAACTCTGGGGTGCAGGGTGGGTTCAGCATGGGTAGGAAGCTGAGTCCTCCCACTAGACTGGTTTCTTGCCCTCCTCCATGCCTTGCCACCCAGGGCAGGTGCCTTCGGCTGGAAGCCCCTCCCTTTACCCTGTTCCTCCACACTGGAGACCTCACAGCTGGCCCTGAGCACGAGAGAAGCCATGGCTTAGGCTTAGGGTTTCACGGTGCTGACTGCTGGCAGTCGGACCAGCATGGGAGGGTTGGGCCATTCTAGCGGCCAGACCTGGGAAGCATGACTGAGGGCAGAACTGTGGGGTGTAACTAACCTGGAGCCCCTGCGTGTGAACTGGTCCCATCCCAGCACATCTGCATATGGCAGCTTGCTGCTCAGCCTGGACACCATCCCTATGCCACACCCACTGATACCCGATGGGATCCACAAAGTGACTAAGGAGAGAGGGTGCTCAGAGCAGCTGGCATTGACCTGCCAGCTTGTAAATCTGCTGCCAGTACCGCTGGGCATCTGCTCTGGTCGAGCCCCATCTAGCCTGGTCCCCTTTTCTGTCACCAAGAGAACTAAAATGGCACAAGCCCCTTCTTCCCGAACCAGCTGCCACAGTGTGGAGATAGCATGGCTCTGAGGGCACTGGGAGCAGAAGAAAGGCAAGGACAGCATGGGGGAAAGAGCCTTTGCTGGCTCCTTCCAAGGGCTGGGCATGGAAGGGCAGAGCTCAAAGGTGTTGCATGGGCACAGAGCTTCCTCTGCTGGCCCTGCCAGCTCGTGTCAGGCGTCAGGCGTTGAAGAGGGATGTGCCTGCGCTTGCGGTGGTCTCACCCAACATACCAAAGCTGCTCACGCCTATTGTCGTGTCGCAAGATCACGTAGGAAATGCCAGCATGGACCCTCCATTGATTCCCCATCCCCACATCCCGCAGGAGGCTGCCAGCTGCTCAAGGTGGCACCAGAGGATGGGGGGAGAGATGCATGAGGGGGCAGCATGATGGACCATCCCGATCTGGCTGCATGTGAACAGGGCCGGCGACAGTGGGGTACAACGGGTACAGCTGTACCGGGCCCCGGACTTAAGGGGGGGCCCCCTTAAATCCGGGGCGGGCCCGGTACGCTGCTGTACCCCCTTGTTGCCCGCTGGCGGCAGGAGACCGGCCGGGAGGGGGCCCCGCACGATCTGCGTACGGGGCCCCCAAATTCCTGTCGCCGGCCCTGCATGTGAACACCACTCCTCCTGCCAGCCTTAGGGCCCACACGCAGCTGATTGCAGCTTTGCTCTGTGCCTACATGCAGACACCTGTCACCTCCCCATACCAATGCCCCCCGAAGTAAAATCTACTGAAATCCCTTCTGAGATCCTCTTCCACATGGGTCCACAGCAGGACAGACCCTACAGCAATGGGCAGAGCCAGAGGGCCGGTGCAGAGATCCACCAAAGCAACCATGCATTGGGCTGCAGGCACAGAACTCCAAGGGCTATATGGAGCCTGAAAAAGGCCCCATGGGTGATGCTGGGTTGGGCCTCTCCCCCTCCCTGCCCGAGACCTCTGTCTGGTTTACAGCATCTTCTCCTTTCCAAGCCATTTTCCAGCTTCTCCCATACTCTCGACCCAGGTAGCACCGGCAGCCTCTGGGCCGCTGCGCTAACACCAAGCCCCCAATCAGCAGCACCCCTCAGCCAGCTAGAATGGACTTAAGTTCCTCAAGTCTCCGGCAGGCCAAGAAAGCTGCAGCAGAGATGCATTCTGGGTAAAGTCCCAGTTTCGAGGGCTAACTCCAAGCCATTGTTGGGGGGGAGGGGAAGATGCTGGGCATGAGGAGTTCTGGTCCTTCCCAGGGAGCTGTGCCAGGCTGGTCTGTGCCACTGGCGGCTCCCCAGAGAGCTGTCCTGCCACCAGGACACACCTCACACTGAGCTTGCTGTTGCGGGGAGCACTGAGAAAACCCAGCAGCACGCCCCGCCTTGGCCGGGAGGGGTGTGTGTGTCATAGCTCAGCCATGCTTTGCTCACCCATCAGCCCAAGTCCCTGTTGATATGCTCAGCCCATCCTGGGCTTCCAGCAGCCACGATATCGGGAGGGAATAGTGCACTGGCTACTGCCACCGCCAGAGTCCAGGTCCTGCTGCCTTTAACTCCGTACCCGACTTCCCACATCAGACCCACGGCTTGAGCACTGAGCAAGCCATGCAGAGCCATGTCCCAACAGTTCCCCCTCCCCCCTCCCACTTCCACAGGACAGAGCACTAAGCAGCTCAGATATCTGCATCTCACCCACAATCCCATCGGGCTCATTGTACCAGCCACTCCAGCTTTCACTCCTGGACACCAGCCTGTCCCCTCTCCGCCTCACTGACTGCTCCTCTCCAGGGCCTCAGCCTATGTCCTGACTGACTAATCGAGGGACGCTAAACGCCCATGCTGCTCAGAGCTGGCTGGGAAGTGCCCTCGTACGAGGCATGGAAGCAGTTTTGGCTAATGCTTCTGGGGAGAGGATGCTGCCCCTGGTGCCTGAGGCAGATCCTGCCCGAGAGCTTGGGGAGTTCTTAGTGGCATGGCTCTGGATGGCTCCTCTCCCGTCACCTGTCTGACATGTATGGAGCCTGTCTGTCTCTGGCTACACAACTCTGGATTCCTCCAACATGGTTGCAACAAAGCCCTTTGGAAATGTAGCGTTCAGTTACCTCTGCAGCTTGAGGGCTGGTTGCTTTCCTGCTCCCCCTTGGTGCAATTCCCCGCACCTAGCACCTCACCCTTGGAAGGAAGCACCTCTCATGCCAGTGACCCCCCACCCATGCAGCCACCTCTGGGGTAGAACGCAGCCACAGTATAACATTACACTCACAAGCCCACACAGGCAGCAAGGGGAAAGGGCACTCTAGCCAAGCTGCAGGGGCAATTTATGGGGGCAGTAGATGTCGCCTCATCCCAACTCTCCTGGATCTTCCTGTCAGGGGGAGGGGAATCTCTTGCTGACCCCTGGTAAGGAGTTCAGCAGCCCCCAATTACCTCTGGGGACCCAAAACTTCCCCTCTCAGGTGTCTAGCCAATACAGGTGTGAGGCCAGGGTGAGTGCTGCCTCACAGCCCAGCTCAGGAGGGTGGGGAGGATGAAGCCCCATTCCCTTCACCCCTCCCTGCATCATAATGCAGAATCCCTTCCCTCATGAGCCCTGTCTGCGTGTGACTGCATGGCTGGGCATGAGCCAGTTGGGTGAGGTGAGGTCCCTGATCCCAGAAAAGGCATTCCCGCCTTCCCCGGCCGCCAGAAACAAAGCACAGACACTAGGGTTCAAAGCAGAAGAGCGTGTATTGCAAGCGGCTCCCGCGGATGCCCAGGCCTGGTGTTGCCAGAGCGCGTCCGAAGGGCCTTCCCCCCGCAGGGAGCAAAGAACTGAGGGTGTCAAGGCAAGTCCAGCCTCGGTGGGGCATATGCTGAGTCATGCAAAGGGCGCCAGCCCCCCACCCTGGTGGCATAAGGCTGCCCAGCCTTGCCCAGCCAGCCTCGCCCAAACGTCTCAATGGGAATCTGATCCCCCAGGCTCTGAGAAGGGGTACAGGTCCCCGCCCTGGGGAAGGCAGAGAGCTGGGGTCATAGAAAAGAAGTGGCTATATTTCTCCAAAGGAGTCCCTGTTCCCCTCCCTCTCAGTACAAAGCAAGCTCAGTGCATGGGTTCGAGGCCTGCAGCCAAGCAGAAATTCACACACACCCCTTGCTTTTTTAAAAAACCCATTCGGCAGGGTTGGGGGAAGACGTGTAGGGAGGGGGAGATGTGTATTACCCACAGCCCCGTTCTGCCTGGCAGTGGGACCCCCGCAGGTGCTAGGAGGGAGGAGTGGGTCATGAAGAAGGGATTTACCCCTCTTTCCCCCAAGTCACTTGCATGCAAAAATCCAGCATCCCAGCAGGAAAGATGGGAGGGGCTCCCCTCACTGAGAGATCCCTATAAAGTCAGGCTCCGGGATGCATGCCGCCCTGGGTCTCTGGACAAGTAAAAACTACTTCAAACCAAACCCATGCAAGGTGGCTATTTGCTCATGTGTCTGTCTGAACGTGGTTGCCAGTCTTTGAGGCAACAAAGTTCCTCTCCTCCTTGGAAAGGGGGGGGGAAATGAATGCTGGGGCCACGGGGGGAACATCGTGTTCCCGTTCCCCTGCGGCCTCATCTCTCGGCCTCCATGGTCACGTTGGCTTTCTGTTCTGACGTGGCTTGTTGGGAGACTGTGGCGGGCCAGCCGGACGGCTGCGAGGGCGGGGGCGAAGTCCACATGCTCTGCTGCTGCTGGCTGGAGGGGGGAGCTGCAGGCCAGGCTGGGTTGAAGCCCCCGGGCTGGGGCAGCGGTGGGGGTGGGGGAGGAGGGGAGGTCGCCATAGATGCCACAGGGCTGCTGCTGTGGAAGCTCTCGGAAGCCTTGAGGCGGGAGAACATGGTGAGGGCGTCGGGGAAGTTGGGGGGCGTGGCGGGTGTGTTGGCGGGAGTGCACATCTGCAGGGGAACAAAGAGACAGAAGCTAGTCAGAGACACCGCCCCTCACCCCCAGGGCCAAGGAGTGCAGCGCACAGCCAGTTCTGGGGTGGAGCGCTGGCCGTGTAACAGCACGGAAACACCCCACCAACCCGGAGAGCGAGAACTACGTCCAAGGGAGGCTGCAGAGGCAGTTCAGGAGGCTGACTGCAGGAGGCCGTTAATGACCCAAGGGCTCAGGGTCTCCCCCAAAAGCCAGCAGCCCAGGACCCCAAGCACCACACAGGGGCATCAGTGCTAACTCAGCAAGAGCGCCAGCAGCTGGATGGCCAGTGCGGTTCCCTGCCACACCTGGGCCTTTTCTGGGTGGTCTCTACCCAGGCAGGCAGGGCTGGGGGAGAGCTGGCGCAGGCCAAGCAGCTGGAAGAGGGCACCAGGGAAGGAGCATTTATCTATCTTTAAGGGCTCGTCTATGCAGGGAAATTCACCAGCATAATGAGCCCCTGGTAGTTACACCCGGGTAACTCTGGGAGCAGCAGTGGCCCACCGGGGAGTGCTGCCAGTACCAGTATGCTGGCACATTCCCCATGTAGTCCACACCTGACAAGAACATTCACATTAACGCCCAGACGGCAACTCGTGTGTGTCTGTGCAGAGCTTGTGAGCTGTGCTAGGTCCGTGCTAAGCATTACACTGTTAATACTTGAGAAAACTGTCTCTGAGCCTAACTCCACAAGGCTGCAGGGCAGCCATTTTATGTCTCATCCTAAATCCCCCTGCAGGGGAGTGCCCTCTAGCACTGCAATGCACTCAGCACTCCCAGCAGAGAGCGCCCCCTACTGACCCACCCTGCTTGCTGCAGTGCTGCCCCCTAGCTGGGAAAGCACCCCTAGCTCTGCATTAGGGACAGCACTGACTGCGGGAGTAGAGCACCCCTACAGAGCTCCCTCCCTGCAGCACAGCCCCCCCTAGCACTGCACGGGGGGCCAGTGCTGACTCAGAGCCCCCGAAAACAGTGATGAGGTTACTCGTCATTCTGACCAGTGTCTTGGGGCAGCCAGACGAGATGCAGCCAGGTACCCCGCACACTGCACTCAGGAGGGGTTGAGGCGCTGCTTGGTCCTGGCATAGGGGCTGCATTGGGGGAGGAGACAGGCGACTGCACCTGCAGCCTCTCCCCCTCCTCAGGTGGCACAGTGCCCACAGCTGCAGCCTCCCTGCAGGTTCACGCAGGCAGGTAAGCGGCTTGGAGCAGGCGCTCGGCGGGGGTGGGTATTGGAGCCAGCACGTCTGGGTGGCCCCGCCAGGCTGCCAGCTCCGAACGAGGCTGCTCCCTGCAAGAAGCAGTTATTTCAGGCCCCCGAGGACTAATCCTCTTTCAAGAGCTCATGTCAAACATCTCAGACAGGAGCTGTACAGGGTACCCTTAAGATCCAGCCCCACCCTGCACCCTCATCCCTTCGGGGTGCCCATGAGGGAATATGAACTGTGAAGCTTCCCTGGAAGGGAGGAAAGGGGAGGAATAAGTGGTGGCCTCAGCCCCACTGTGGTTTATGATGTATGCCAGGGGCCCTTCTGATACACAGAAAGATCTCAAGGGACTGTCAGTACAACTCCATTACCCCAGTCCAGATGCCCTGGCCCCCAGGTGTATGCTCAGCCCCTGCTGCCCATCACCCAGCTCACAGCAGGATCCCCCTCCCATCTAACCAGCTGGGGACACAGCATTCAGTTTGGGAAGGATGGGGGGAGGGGTGCCCCCCCTGCCTGAGAGCTCCTACTCTGGGCTTGACTGGACTCCAAAGCCAGGGCTCCCCCTAACCTGCGAGCTTGTGCCACCCCAGAATCAGCTGGCCAGGACACCATCTCCACACAGCCAGCCCCTGCCCTGAGCTCATAGTAAGCAGCCCAACCAACTCCAAGGTGTCCAGCCCCATGCAAGACCAGGCTCAAGGGTGGTGAGCCTGTCCCCACCCCCTCGGCTGCCAGAGCGGGAGGCTCTTTGCAGCGTGGCTCTTGCTGGGTGTTCGCTCTGCATGCTCCAAATCCCTGATTGCCCCAGAGAACGGCAGAGTCAAATGAGGACATGGCAGCCAGCAAATCCCAGGGACCCATCTGCCCAGGCAGATTACAGGCTGCCCAGGCATGAGAGCATGGGGACCCCACAAGTTGCTGGGGGTGAGATTTAACAGGGAAAAGTGTTGGGCAGAGGATGGGGGGGGGGGTCACAGGCTGTCAAGAAGCAAATTGGCAGAGTGCTGGGCAGCCCAGGGGCTGCTGGGAAGAGAGATTTAAAGGGAAATAGTGTGTGTGTGTGTATGCCTGTGAGTGTGTGTCTACGCCTGCGAGCGTGTGTGTAAGCTGGCACTTGTGAGAGCATGTCTCTGTGTGTCTGCACATGGCCGTGTGTCTGCTACATTACAAGTGCAGGGTCCTTCTGTTCTCGCCTGTCTGCCAGCAGAGCCCAGCTGCAGCTCCCAAGGAGGGGCAGGGTAGGCACAGAGCAGACTGGTTTGCCGTGGACTCGGAGTGGGACCAACGCCCACGAGGTCCTTTTCTAGGCTCTGCATCTCTGAGGGGGTCAGTTCCTCCTCCTGGTCTCCATTCAGCCCATCTGCCCCGGGGGCGCTGGTGGGGGAAGAGGCTCCCCCGGAACTGAGTGGCCCAACCGAGAGGCCAACCTCGTGCAGCTGGGTCATAGGCCCAAGCAGCCAGGAGCCCTGCTCAGTGGGGCAGGAAGTGTTAACCAGTCACTGCTCCTCTCTTTGGGATGCCACTCGCCCACCCCTCACCTCACTCAGCACATGGTGGCCAAGTGCTGCTGGACCCGGGCAGGGGAGGCCCCCAGCCGTGCAGTGCCAGCGTTGCTGTGGCACCGACTTAGCAGAGGGAAGGTCAGGGAAGCACTTACCATCTGATGGTGATGGCTGTAGGGGATGTTTGTTTCTTGAAAAAAAGCGCTGAGCGCAGTCTGTAAAAAAGGAAGGAAGAGATTTACCATTTGGCTGGGAACGAGGCGCCCACACCCGGTCCTCTGAAGCACAAGCCTAGGGCTTGGTCTAGCTCCCTCACGCCCCAGAGTAGGGCTCCAGGATGAGGGCCCTAGGGCACAGCTCCACTCTTGGCTCAGCACGGGTGGCTCTTGACCCCCAGAGTCCTGCTCTCTGTTGGTGGGAGCAGGCAGGGCAGTACAGAAGCCCACTTGTGTGTGCGCAAAAGCAAAATCGCCCTTCCATTTGCCACCAAACTCTGGATCCTGCGTCTCTTCCAGCCACCTCCTGTGATCAGAATCCTGCCACCACCCTGAAATAGCTCCTCTGGGCACTGGCCTCCATGCTGTGCAAAAACAGGCACGGCCCCCTTGGTCAGCACATGCCATAGCCCCAGAGAAACCCACCGAGAACACCACTTCTTCTTAAAAACACACCCACAACACTGCACACGGAACAGCTCCAAGGGCCTCTGCAGAGCAAACAGTGTTTACCATTTAGTTTCGCAGACAGATGCGACACATATGGACATACTTCGCTCACTGGTGAAATGCAGCCATTTCTGGGGTGGAGCCCAGCACTACATTATGCAGCTGTTTGGCATAGGACGTGTAGAAGAATACCAAATCCAAGTGAGGCTCTGGGGAGAATTTAGGGTAGGGGAATGTAATTACCCAAGCTTGAATTAGACAAGGAGAGCAGGGTGAGCACTCCTAGCCTCATGGAAAGTGCCAGGTGATCTATAATGACCACAAGCAGTTAGGCCCTTGCTTTATGTCTCACCTCCAGCAGCACAGCATCCCCAAACACCAGGCTGAGGCACTGGTGTAGAAATCCCCATTTAGCTGATATTGTGAGGAACATCCAAATCAGTTGGGAGTTTGAGAGACTCCAGAGAATTAAACAATCAAACAGAACAGAGGGAGTGTGGGATGGAAGGGGCTGAACAGTCCTCTCCCACTGTGTAAATTTGGAGTAACTCAAGATAAATAAGTGGTTCACACTGTATAAAAACGGAGATGAGAGAAGAATCAGGTCTGTGGTGTTTTATAGTATGTCCCAGGTGCAGTGTCTTTTCAGTATATTGTTAAGTGATTTCTATAGCAAGTTTGGCCACCCTCACAGCATTTTACAGCATCTCAAACAATATCCCTGTAGGAATCAATCTGACCACCCCCCAAAATGCAGCCACTTCTGGGGTAAAGCACGGCAACTGTTAACAGTTACACTGTGGAATAGTTCAGGGGAGGAGGAGAAGAGCGTGCCATGCTCAGTTAGTGCAGAGGTGCCAATGTCTGCAATACTGAGGGCCATGGTGGAATCTACTTGGCTAGCTGCTTGTGTAAGCCCACGGTGGGGGGTAACAGGGGTGCCTCTCTCCAGAGGTCATATGGGAGGACAGAGGGCAGTTCCTACCAGATAAATATTCATATACTGCTCTCTGACTCCCCCTATAGGCGAACTGGGAAAGTGTTTTGGGAAAGTTGAGGGTCTCTGTACCTGCTGGCGGGTGTAGTTTTCCTATACCTCTGGGAGTTCAATAGCATGCCCCAGACTGAGCAGTCTGGCCGTTCCCCACACTCCCAAACTGTGACCTCTTTATTGTGTGACAGCAGGTATGTGAAGGAGGCAGTGAATGTGAACACACCTGGGGTTACCTAATAGGGGAAACGGGCCCAAAGTGGGTAGCCAGGACCGAGCTTTTGGTGCTTGTCTGAGGGTCTGTCTATATGGTAATCCCAGGGTGTGATGATAGCCCTGAGCTAACTTTAATCCCACTAGTTCGGGTCTTGGTGGCTGTGAAGCTGTGGCAATGTGTCAGCAAAGCCGTATCCCAAGGCTAACTGTGCAGGTTCTAGGTGGGTTTGTACAGCCCATGCTGAGAACACATCGCTGTGCTGGGACCTCACCTAGCTAGATTAAAGCTGCTCAAACTGTAACTATACCGTGCTTACAAGGCAGACATACCTTAAGACAGGGGCTGGGGCCCTGGCGAGAGGAACTGCAGAGGGAGCTTATCGGTTGAGAGAAGTCACATGAGGTGGGGTGGACGGCTGAGGTGGGGCTGGGAGCTCAGGTTTTATGGCGCTGGCTACCAGCCAGTTGGCTGGTTTAGTAGTCGTTTAGTTGGCTTGTTATATCCCCGTAAACGTTAACAAAACACAGAGAGTGGAAGGCAATTATTGCTAAAGGAGACCAGGGAGTTTAAGGGTGGGGAGGTGATCCCAAACCCTTGAGGGGGGGATGTGGTTTTAGTTAAGGGCAGGCACCCTCCACTGGCTGAGCCTCTGAGGCCCTACACTCAACTTGGTGGCACTTGGCTGCTTAAATGTAAAGTGATCATTTTAAAATGCTAAATCTGATCAACTGCAAAATTCCAGGCAATGTACTATACCTTAATGGGGGTCCCTGTTGATCTGGGGGGAAAGTGGAAAACTGGGAGGGGGAAAAAGGGGACATATGGGGAGAAGGGTGAATGGAGAGGGGCCCACAGAGCCCCTGACAGGACTGAAAACGGTCATCAGTTAACAATGGCTCTTTGCTCTCCTCACTGAGCTGCATCCCAGCAGCAGTGTGGGGGTGCAGCCAGCAGGGGAGTCAGCGGGCAAAGAGAGCAAAGGAGGCTTCGTTCACGGCCTGCCCAAAGCCTGCTCCAGGCTGGGGTGGGAGGAGAGGACATCAGCTTCCCACCCCTCCTTTTTGTCCAGAGGGACAAAAGGTCCTTTGGAGCAAGAGAGAAAAAGGAGACAGACCCTGGCATGGGGAGATTGGAGGGCCCAGAGCTCTTGGTACGTGGTCGAGGGGGCAATGGAGGGGCCACAGTGCCCACGGCATAAGGGAGGAGGTGGGGGTCTGTAGCAAGTCCCTGCAATACCTGGAAGGTGGGAGGGTGGCCCACAGGGAGCCCCTGGTGTGTGCAAGGAGCTCGGACACAGAAGCTAGGAAGGGTGAGACTCCCTGGTTTTAGTTAATTTAAACAGGACTCCAGGCATTGTTTGATCCTGGTGCCAACTGCTACTAAAGGCACCTGGCAGAGTAACTAATCTTCCTGCCTTTCACCAGAGAGGCCCAATAATTGCTCGTTAGCTGTGTTCCCCAGCAACACGACAGGCAGTAGATCAATTCAGCAGTTGGAGGGTGAGCACGGGCTGCAATTTCGGAGTCTGGGGGAGAAGGGCAGCAGGATGTGGCTGCCGGGCGGGTCTGCGGTTTGCCTTGCCTTACACCAACAAGGAATGTAAGGGGGTAAAGTGGATGGTCCAGGCATTAATCTAGTCAGGACACAGAAGTGTGCACACACATGCAAAATGAAGCAACTAATCCTCTTCTCGTTCACTCTGGTTTCGCCCTGGTGCAGCCCCACTGACTTCAGTGGTGTCTCTCTTCTTCCCCCCACCCTCCCTTTACAGCAGCAGAAGGGAATTGAGCGTTAGGAATTTTTGCAAGCTCTTATATTGCACAAACAGCCCCGTGTGTGCTCTAAATATCTCAGCAAAACCCTTTTCAGATCTTTCCACTGGCTGGTGGAGTTACTGTTCCTTGCCCCTCAATAACAGCCCAGCCCATGGGGGAGCGGCTCCTGAATGCTCCCCTCCCCGAGCTCTGGAAAGCCACCAGTCTAATCCAAGGATGGAACGCCTCCACTAGGAGGAGGGGCACATGGGAAGAGCCAATCCCCTGGTGGCACACACCCTATCCCACCGGACCCACCCCCTAAACTGTGGCAACAAAATTGACATCATTGCAACAGCAGCAAACGTTTACCAAAAAAAAAAAAAAAAAAAAAAAAAAAGGCAGAGTGAAAGATCTGCCGTGATTTCCGTATTCACATGGGAGTGAATTTAAAGCTAGTGAAAGAGCCAGAGATGGAATCCTCAAAATACCCCCAACTCCCGGAGCCACCCCATTCCCGAGACAGAAAAATGTTCCTTTAAAATGACCGGTTTCCTTCTCAGGCCTTTTTTAGTGTGTTACAGGCTGTGATCCTCTTACAAGCATACAAACTAACAGTTTCCCAACCTCCCACCCCACAAGCGTGTGTTGTCTTTGGGGATGTTTCCCTCCCCACTGATATCAGACACTTACTGGGAGCTCCTGGCCTGCTGGACCTGACAGGGTTGTCTGGAGACTCGCAGGACACTGAGAGCATCATGTAACATGGCTGGGGCCTAGGCCGTGTTCTGACACCATGGCAGTGCATCAATGTGTGAGTTTGCCCCAGAGGATGCGTGGTTTGAAAGTGCTTCACCTACCAATAGTTACCAATTGACAGGCAAGACCAGGTTCTGCTCTCAGGTACATTGCGATGAATCTGGAACAATTCAATAGACTTGAGTGAGTCTCCTCCTGAAGTACCGCTATAATTGAGCGGATGGGATCCCTGCAATCTCGGCTTGCCGGCAGCAGATTTAGCTTCACTCATTGGGAAATGCTGGATAAATTCTTTCTGGAGACCAGCTTCTGATCAGGCCAAAGTCAACACACAGTTTACTGAGTAAATTACCAACAATCCCCAGCTCCAGTGAATCAAGGGCACCCAGCCTCTTAGTTTGTCTGTCAGCTTTTCCCTGAGCCTGTGTGGATTACCAAGTACCAGGGCTCTTACGGGACTAGAATTCTCCTCTGATGTGAAGGGACAGATTTGGAAATTCCCCAAAAGACCAGAGAGGCTGGGTGGTAAAATGACAAGAGCCCAGAAATTTGCTACTAACCCTTACAATGTTGAGAACAAGCGAAGCTCACCCCAAAGGAACTAAAGACGTGTGCTTGTCCTCAGAGACAAATGGCTCCTACAGCTCCCCCAAATGCTGATCCCTGCCCCCTCCCATCAAGATCACCTTCCAGTTCCCCTGCCCCAGAGCACCCCAACTTGGATTCCCCACCCACTGCTGGTTCCCTCCCCCACTGTGCACCCAACCCTGCTGAAGGAAATGCCCCCTCATTATTATGATGTGCATTACCACAGGGCCTAGAAATCTAGTCATGGAGCAGGACCACCATTGTGCTAGGCACTGTACAAACCCAGACAGCCCTTGCCCCCAGAGAGTTTGCAATGTATGTTCATGTGATCCTGCGCAACCTGCCTCCCAGAAGCTAGAAACACTTCTCAACCCACAGATCCACCCTCTCCAGCCCTTAAATGAGCACTGCCCAGGTGTCACATACTTGGAAACAGCATAGCGTTCAAAGGTTAAAGCATTACCCTGCCAAGTGAAGCAGTCTGGAAGGGCTGTCAACAGGGAAGATTGTATGGATTTAAGGACTTTGTCTGGAATAGGAAATTTACCAGCATAACTCTACCAGTGTAATGATACCGCTCTAGTTAAACAGGTATAAATAACCCCAGAGGGATATCCTTACTCTGGTATCAGAGTGTCCACACAAGGGATGAAACTGGTGTAACTAGACTGGTAGAATTATACTAGTAGAGTTATGCCGGTAAATTTCTCCTCTAGACAAGCCGAAAGGGGCAGCAGGAACAGCCAACTCCTGTTGCTTTGTCACCAGGCCCTCCGGCTCATTTCAGCTTCATTGTCAGGCAATTTATTACCTTGAAATGTTAGTTTAAAAAGGAATGGACCATGGTGTCCAAAGAGAATGGGAGCATCAGCTGCCAGCAACACACTGGTGGCTGGGCCGCGCTCTCTATCCCTGGGCCACGGTGTGATGCAGGAGAGGCACAGTAATAATGCTCTTGGCGCACAGCTCATGGGTTACGGGAGCAATGTGGTATCCCATGTAAGAGAGACTGTACGCATCAATACCCTCAGAGCACCATTCTGCCACCTTTACACTGAGCAATCCCTTCGGAAACCAAGGAAACCACCCAGTGGACCAGCTCCTCAGCAGGAGTAAATTAGCACAGCTCCACTCAGCTGGTCCAGCCTGGAGAAGGGCACCCGTGAACAGGGGTGGAGTAACAATACTCTGCAAACGCAGATCACGGGCTCAGACGGAGAGGGATTCGGAGTACCTGGAAAACAATACTCCGTGAGCAGAGCTGGGAGAAGGGGGCCTGCTCAGCAGCCATTTTGCAAAGGGAAGTATCTGATCATTTTGTACCAAAAGTGACTGGTAACTTGTCCCATTGGGTTGTTTACAGCTGAGCTTCCTCTGAGTCATGCAAGCGCCAGACCAGCACGAGACCCACGGTCAGCACCCTGCTGTTCACACTTGTGCAACTTGCCAAATAATGGCAAATTTCTGGAAAATGTAATTGAAACAATAACTTTCTGTTGCAAGTTCCTACTCCTGGTGCTTTACATGGAAAAGGAGGTAGGGCCTGAGCCTTCTCACACCTGTCTTACAATGTCCAGCAGGGCTGATCTTGATGTACAGTGGTGAACAGAAACAAGGTCATACTACACATGTAAATGTGTCCCATATTTCCTTCTGCAAAATCTGCCTCTCTCAGTGTGCAGAGACAGTGAGATATTCATCTGTTTGGATTTGCACAGGTACACACACACACATTCACACACAGTCTGATTTTGACCAGCAACCTCTGATTTTGCACCTGGAAAACCTGTGACTACAGTATCTAGCTGTCTGAACTACCTGATCAAGCCAGCGGCACAGGGAGTCGAATGACTCCATGCTATTAAATGCACCCAGAACTGTTTCTTTTACAGATCAGGGCTGCAATGCATATAGAACAAGGAATGCCCCAGCCATGCAAATGTGTGCGATAGAAACCTCTTGCTCTCTACACTGACTCAAACCTCCCTCTGTGTCACAGAACGGACACGTTCATTAGAACAGTGCCATTAGTGACAAAACCGGCACACTGAGCAGCAAAGAGCTGCTGGTGCCGCATGGAAAACATTTTGTTTGGACACGGCCCTGCCTGCTACGTCCCCTGAGCGCACACACACTCCCATTCTTTACCACCAGGGAGCTTCCCAGGACTACTGCGCCCGCACAGCCGGCCTGCATGTTCCCCACCTGCAGCTGCAATCCCGCGTGTGACATCACAGTCACTTCTCCGACAATCACTGGCGATGTCACAGAGGATCCTGACTCCAGGACGGAGGAATAAGCCACTGGAGTCAATGAAGTTTTAACCAGGGAAATCTCTTCTCCTCCTGCTGCCTTAGGAGTCAAACCACAGAGGGCAGGAACACAGGAAAGGCCAGACTGGGGCTCTTCAACCCACAGCCACTAAGGGGAACAGCAGGAAGTGTTGCAGGGGGTGCGCATAAGGTCAGTTATTGCCAGGCTCTCCCCAAGCACCAAGTACAGATGAGCATGGAAAGACTGGCCCAGCAGTGCCAGAGCTCTCCCCAACACTGCGTGTATGCTCTGGGTGTGTTCCTTCTACCACCCTTTAAAAGCAAATCCACTCCTGAGCGGGGCCCAGAAAGGGCTGGGTGGCCCCTGCGGATCTGCTACAGCCAGCCTGGAGAAATCCTGACCATCTGGGAGCAATGAAAAACAGTCCCACTTTAATAACACAGGCAGAAGACAAGCACACCCGTACACAGACATACACCCCTGCTATGTAGTACAGGCATGGACAGCTGTCCATACAAACACACACTAGACATAAATACACTCCTACATCCATCTAATTCAGGGCTATACATATATACCCCATCCACGTACACACACAATTCACACCAACACTAAAACAGAGCAAGAATGACAATACCGATGGCACCTCCTTTCCCAAGAAGGGTTAGAGACACGAAGCCACCCCTGGCCTAGGGTGGCTGACCTGTGTGGGCCTGACAAACACCAGGACCATGACAGCATGGAGCGCTCCCCAGAAGCGGGTGTGACACGGCACACACACGTATGTCTGTCAGGGATGCTGGCACAGGCAGTCGTGTCCCAAAGAACTCCTGGTCCCACCACCCACTCCCTGAACGGCGGCGGTACCCCCAGCCGTGGTGCCTTCTCTTCCGCCAGACCCTGGGGCACCCGCTGCAGTTGGCGGCAACTGAGGCAGGTTGGATGTTCCCGGGATTAGCCTCCTGAGGGGCAGGATGGGGGCACATGGCACTGGGGCCTCCCAGGCACCCCTCTCCCCACATTCACTCCGTGGCAGCCGGCTGAGGGCTGCTGTGAGCTCTGGACACATCCGCCAGGCGGGCAAATCGGATGGCCAGGCTGACGCCCTGGGCATTAGACTTGCCCCGGCCTGACCCCCTAGCCCAGCACTGGGGCTCCTCCCCGCAGCGGCACTGCCCACGCCCAGGAGCCCCGGCCTCCCCCTCAGGCTCGAGCCGCCGGCCCGCCCGAGGTGCCAGGCTGGGGCGCCAGAGGACCGATCGGGGCTGAGCTCTGCGCGGCGCGGGCTGCAGCAGAGCGCCAGGAAGCCCCTCCTGCCCCGCGGCCCCACCCGCGCCCTACGGCTCGGCGGGGTCCGCTCGCCAGCTGTCCCGGGACCGCTGCAGGGCCAGACCAGCCGTGACCTCGCCGGTGCTGCAAATGGGCTGCGATCGGGGACTGGGGGTGGCGTCCCGTTCCTCCCCCCCGGCTCTGCCTCGCCCCGGGGGCTCACCTCGAACTGCCAGTGCGCCGCCTGCAGCAGCTGCTTCGCCTGGTCGGCGGCGCAGCCCGCGGTCAGCACGAACTGGTTGATCATGACCTGGTGCTTCAGCTCGTCCATGTTCACCGACATGCCGCCGGCCGCTCGCTGCCTGCCGTGCCCTGGGGTCCCTGGGTCTGCGCCGCTCACAGCGCAGCCACCATTACAGAGCCGGCTCCTGCTAATACAAATATTTACTGGAGGCAGGGGACTGACTCACCCAGCCTGGCCTCCCTGACGGCACAGCCAGGGCGGGGCCGGGCGGGCAGGCTGGGAGCTGTAGTCCAGAGGCTGGGCTGGCTAGCTGCGGTGCCAGGCGGGTGGGGATGGGGTAACAGCCGGCATTGGACCCGCCTCTGCTGGTGAGCGAGACAAGCTTTGGAGCGAACCCATCGGTGCACACAGGCAGGCTGGCAGAGCAAGTCCCCCTCTGCGCCCCACAGAGCAATGGGTTGTTTGACTCCATGCACCACGGCCATGGGCTGATGCGCTAGGCCGGACCTAGGCAAGACTGCAGCAAGGCCACCCTTGTTCACGTTGGCTAAGGAGGCGGGATAGCCCCATCGCTGGTACCCAGGCCATAGCAGCGCTGCTTCCTAGCATGCCTACTTGGCTTGATCCAGTTTTAAAAGCAGAAAGCACCACAGGGCTGCTCTACTGGGGATTCACCCTCCACACACTGGGAAACAGGACATCACATGGAGCTGTGCCAGGTAGCCAGGGCAGTCACTAGCAAGGGATGCCTCCATCCCATGGCTGCTGTACCCGCTGCTCTCAGACCCAGCAGCAAGGCTCACATGCCCAGAGGAGGAAAGCAGCTGACTGATCAGCAGACCCAGCTCTCTACATAACCAATCTAAGCAATTGCTTCAGACCTGGACTAGCTCCAGGAGCTCCCCCCCCCCCCATAGTTTGTATTGTGTGAGCAGGGCCCCCCAATGGGCTAGAACCGCTAGCACTGCCAGGCAGTCACTCCTCACCCTGCACCAGGCTGAGCAGCCAGCAGGCACCCGGTTCCCAGGCAGGTAAGGTACCCAGCACTACGTTTCCCAGGAGCCCTTGGTTTGTTTGCATAGTTTTTTGGGGGGGCTGACGTATACTGAGTGACGTGTCCGGACAGCCAGTCATCGGCCATGCTGTGTTAGTACCTGACCATATAAGGTAAACAAATCTAGCGGCCCCAATGAGCACGCGAGGGGGGTGGGCGCGGGGCTGGGAGCAGCCAGGGTTGTAGTGAGGCTGGCTTTGCTGCGCCTGGGCCCCTTGCCAGCATGGCACTAGCATGGGAGGGAGGCTCGCACTGTTTACAATCAGCCGCATGCAGCTTCCTGTTTGTGTGCAGGGAGGTTCAGGCTGTAGCTAATGCACTAGCACAAAGGGGCTCCAGCCACCAGGATCTGGCTTAAGCCCTATTGTGTGTAAACCCTTGTCTGAAACTGGGTCAAAGCTGGGTGTACGCCAAGGTATGGTGGGTTGTATGCCATACACCCTATGAGAGGGCTGAAGTGCTGCCCAGCTAAGGGCTGATTAGCCCAGAGCCAGAGGATGTGAAAGGGAAGGGATCGGTGTTCCCCATACACACCAAGAAGGGAGGTAACAGGTTCCAGGATACGATGTCCTATGCATCCAAACAGGAAACCCCGCAAGCTGGAGGTTGTCACTTCTGATTGGACTTCCACATTGATAATGAGAGTCACAAGAGCGTTTTATAGGTCTCTCGATTCTAGCAGGCTGCAGGACAGGGTTGGGGAGTATACACTTTAGCCTTCACCAGGTTCTACTGCTACTTGAAAATCTGCAGGGGCAATCAATATGTTTTTCTGGTTAAACCAGGATAATGTTTAACCAGGGAAAGCTACAGCAGTGAATTCATTATTCTCCATTAGGAGAATCATGAATGTGTTCTCAATGTGCATTGTCCTTTATGGTGCTCCTACACACAGTAATGATATATATGCTACATTCACCAGGGGTCAGGAATCCAACTCCTCAGGTAAACAGGTTTGAGTTCAGTAGGGCAGTTCTCTGGTCTGTGTTATACACGAGTCCAGACTAGATGATCACAATGGCCTTGAAACCAGTTGTCCAAACCGGAATGTTCCTGATGTTTGGGAAGCCAAAACCTTATCTGGATCCCAATTCTTCAGATGAGCTCCAGGTGCATCATAGGCCAAACTGAACCGCAGCTTCCCAAATGTGATGTTCTATATGAAAACATTTGGGCCAGGGGACTGTCTTTGTGTTGTGTGCATTTCTGGGTGCATGACTGGCACCAAAGTAGTAACTGTATAAAGAACAGAAGCTGCTCCAGGCTAAACTAACATCCCCTCCCTGTGGTGCCGCATCCCTGGACTTCAGCATGTGTGACCCAAACTGTGTCCCTTGCTCCTATCACCACCTAAGCAGAACTAAAGCTGCTGTGGATGGTAAGCGCTTTGGGGCAAGGACTGTCTATAGTGGGGTGGCCCGTTACTGAGCACCCGCTCCTGGGCAGGGGTGTCTCTGCAGGCTCCCCACCTCTGTTTGTTTCCTCCCTGCAGGGCCCTTTAAAGAACTCACAGAGGCTTTCTCTGGTTACTTAACAATACCCCTGCCCGGGGCTAGTTTAATATCAGAACAAGTTCATAACAACCAAAGTTCCAAACTGAAGTCCATATGTAGCACTGGTGTTTTTTCTTAGTCCCAGGGCTTTTCTTTCCACTCTGAGCTCCTGGCCAGTCCTCCCAGCTCCTCCTCCCTAGGGCTCTGACATCCAGTCCCAAACCCAGTCAGGACCCCCTCACCCTCTGCTCACTGGACTTTCCCCTCCAAGTTCCTGCTACCAGAGTCTTCTCTCATTTTTTGGTTCTCTTAGGGAGTGCTTGATTCCCCTCTGGTGGGACTTGTTCCAAAGCTAGGGTTGTCTTAGCCCCAGGTCTCCAGTCCAGCAGGGCAAGTCATCCAGTTACAATGGCTTTTTCTTTGCACAGCACCTAGCCCAACGGGGTCCTGGCCTGTGCTTGGGGCTAGATGTGACCACAGCCCGTATGATCAATAATAATAAATACTACTAATAAATAAGTAATGCAAGATAGTGAACTGTGCAGCCTGCAGGGCCAATCTCACATCTCTAGCTTTGCTGAACCATGTTCCTCTTCCATTTACATACCCTGTTTCCCCGAAAGTAAGACATCCCCCGAAAATAAGACGTACTTCAAGTTTTGCCTCTCGCTGTAATATATTGTAATGTAATTTTGGGAGCAAAAATTAATATAAGACACTGTCTTATTTTCGGGGAAACACGGTAGTTGTCAAGTTGTAAAACAAGAGCCCATAGTGGCTGAATGCTCTGGAAAGTGGCCGGGGGGGCTCCTGGTGACATGAAAGGCTCCTTTGAGAACCCAGCATTACCATAGCAGAAGAAAGCACGCAGCCAGGCAGGCAGTGCTGGGCTACTGGGCACTATCAGCGAGGGAGACAAGGAAATAATGGCGTTGCTAAGTACCAGGGAATGATAAGCAGGCAATGGACATTCAGTGTGAAGGGCTGGGAGATAATAAAGCAAAGAAAAAATAGCAAGTGGAGCTGAAAGGGGGGGGAAAATGTTCCCAAGTCCACAGTGTTCCCTGTGCTTAGCAATGAGTACACAGGCCAGCAGCAATGGCTGATTAGTTCTGGCCTCCTTGCTGCGTTTTGTGGTGATATGGTGGGTGCTCTCTAACTCCTCCATCCCTTGGCTGCATTTTGGGTGCAGTCACGCATACGTAAAGCCAGAAGGGTTTCTGGAAAGTGCTCTAGCAGGTCCCATATGTAACCTGTGTGATTTGCAGTGGTTTCCATTGCTTTTGTGCAAACACACGCCATAGTATTGTCCATTCTAGTATGAGGTGCGCTGAAGTCACGGTACAAAGCAGGGCAGGCCTTACACCTACTTGATTCCATTGGTCTGCATTTACACGGGGGGAGGAGGGGTGACCATCTTATAACAGCAGAACACTCTGTGGGGCAGTTACCATCTGGGCCCATCACAGAGTTTGGAGAAGTGTGGCATATTCCAGGATGCGACTAGTGTTTTTATAAGGTCAAGCCAGCCCCCACAGAACAGCCCGGAGGGATCTTTAGCCAACAAGGTATAAACATGTCAGGGAAAATAAATTTCCTTAAAAAGCTGGTATAATTAAAGAAAAATTGATATTTTTAGAAACTAGCATTTGTTTGGGGTGTTTTTTTGGGGGGGAGGCTTTGGCCTCCAAGCCAACAGAGGAGTGTTCAAAGCGCTTGGGAGCAGGGTGGTGTTTATAGAGGCAGAGGTCACAGGCACCACTCCTAGGTCACAAATAACTCGCCTTGAATCTCAGGACTGTATTTGTTATTCTAGAAGTAGGTGGTGAAAGCTGGCTTTTACAGCTGGAACATGAGTGGCAGTGAGGGGGAAACAGCCGCCTAGCAGGAAAGACAAACCAGGTTATTTTAGTGGGTAATAAAATCCTGAAGCACTGGACTTTGGATGAGCCGCTCTGTTGTTCTAGGGTCTGAAGGCAAATACATTTCCTTATTCAAACAAGCGCGCCTCCCTCATAGTCCAGGAGGCAGCTGAAGGGCAATTCTTTTTAGCTGGAGAAATACTTTAGCAGTGTTAATAAGACTGAGGGCCTGATCTACCTGTTACTCTACTTTATCCTGGTGAGCTCCATATGCCTCACTGGAGTCACTCCTGATTCACAGCAGGTAGACTTGCCTGGAGTTACACCAGTTAACTGCCCAAACTTCACTGGAGTTGTCCTGATTTACACCACTTAACTCCATATACTTAATCGGGGTCACTCCTGAGTCACATCTCCACCACCAAAGCTTTTCAGAGCCACTGCTTCCCAGAATAGAATCTACCATCATTCAAGCATGGCCTACATTTTTTGTTCCTAGATGTATACATTTAGCCATATTAAAATACATACTGTTTGCTTGTGTCCGATATACCAAGCAATCCAGATCGCTCGGTATCAGTGACCTGCCCTCTTCAATATGTACCATTCCCTTCGTTTTTATGTCATTTCTAAAATGTATTGGTGATGATTTTGTGTTTTTCTTCCAGGTCACAAATAGAAATGTTAGATAGTGTAGGGCCAAGAACTAATTGCCGTGGGACCCAAATAAAAACAGACTCGTTTGATGATGATTTCCCATTTACATTTTGAGACCTATCAATTACCCAGCTTTCAAGGCATTTAATACAGGCCATGTAAATTTTATATTTCTAGTTTTCTAATCAAAATGTCACGTGGTACCATGTCAAATGCCTTGCAGAAGTCTAAATATATTGCTATCACCTTTATCAACAAAACTTGTAATCTCATTAAAAAAAGATATCAAGTTAGTTTGACAGGATCTATTTTCTGTACACCCATGTTGATTGGCATTAATTACATTACCCTCCTTTAATTCGTCATTAATCAAGAGCTGTATCAGCCACTCCATTATCTTTCCCAGGATCAAAATCTGGCCTATAATTACTCAAGTTGTCCCATTTACCCATTTTAAATATTACAACAATATTAGCTTTCTTCCACTTTTCTGGAATTTCCCCAGTGTTTCAAGACTTATTGAAAATCAACATTATTGGTCTGGCAAGGCCCTCATCCAGCTCTTTTAAAACTCTTGGATGCAAGTTCTACTTTTTAACATCCTCCTCAGATATTAGTGGGATGGAAAGAGTGTTATCATATGCTATGTCTACATCACCTGTTATTTTCCCAAATACACAACAGAAGTATTAATTGAATACTTCTGCTTCTTCTGCATTATTATTGATAATTCTACCATCTCCACCTAGTAATGGACCAATACCATTGTTAGGATCCTTTTTGTTTCTAATATACTTTAAAAACTTCTTATTGTCTGTAATTCTGCTGGCCACAGGTTTGTCCTTGTGTCCCTTTGTCTTCCTTATCTATTTTCTACAATTCCTAGCTTCTGATTTTCAACTTCACGTTTCTTCCATTTGTTTTATATATATATACTAGCAAAAATACCCGGCGTTGCTCGGGGTATTTGTAATTGGAAACTGGGATGTAAAAAGACTACCATGTTTTTTATTAATACAAATTTTGTTCAGACGTCTCAGTGTTGCTCGGGTCCATTGGAGGGGGGAGGGGGGAGAGAGCTGAGCGAGTACTGGGTCTGTTGGAGGGGGGTATTATTACATCATAACTATGTCACAGAGAACAGCAGGTTTTAACCTGCTGCCCAGCTGATGTTAATGGGCTTTAAAGAATTTCACCCCTAGGGGGTGTAAGAGGTGAGATTTGAAAAATTTTCGATTCTTACCCTGATTAGGACCCTAAAGCCTATAACTGTACCAAATTTCAAGTCTCTAGCTCAAACGGTATGGAAGGAGTAAGGGAACGTACATACACGCACGCACGCACGCACGCACGCATACACACACACACGCATACACCATTTGACTTTTATATATATAGACTAGCAAAAATACCTGGCGTTGCTCGGGTCCGTTGGACGGGGGGAGGGGAGAGAGAGCTGAGCGAGTGCGGGATCCGTTGGAGGGGGGAGGGGGGAGAGAGCTGAGCGAGTGGGGGGGCCGTTGGAGTGGGGGGAGATTTTAAAAATTTTCAATTCTTACCTGAGGGGGGAGAGAGCTGAGCGTGTGCGGGGGCCGTTGGAGGGGGGAGGGGGGAGAGAGCTGAGCGAGTGCGTGGTCTGTTGGAGGGGGGGAGGGGGCAGAGAGCTGAGTGAGTGTGGGGTCCGTTGGGGGGGTATTATTACATCATAACTATGTCACAGAGAACAGCAGGTGTTAACCTGCTGCCCAGCTGATGTTAATGGGCTTTAAGGAATTTCACCCCTAGGGGGCGTCAGAGGTGAGATTTGAAAATTTTTCGATTCTTACCCTGATTAGGACCCTAAAGCCTATGACTGTACCAAATTTCAAGTCTCTAGCTCAAACGGTGTGGAAGGAGTAAGGGAACGTACATACACGCACGCACGCAAACACCATTTGACTTTTATATATATAGATTTTATAGCTGCCTTACTTCCCCTCTAAATCAGGTCAGTTTTTTAACCAATATGGACTTCTTCCTCAATTGGAGGATTGTGAGGGTTTTTGGGGGGCATCTAGTGAGGTGTTCTTAAACAATTCCCAATTATCATTGCAGCTGATTTGGCTCATAATTGTTTTAATCTTTGTGAACTTGGCCCTTTTAAAGCACCAACAATGTACATCACTGGTCAAGACTTTATTCTGTGCACACATTATAAATGTGATCAATGTGATCAAGTCATGATCACTTGTGGCTAAGTTAGCATTAGTTTTTAGTTCTGTGATGAGTTCCTCTTTATTTCTCAAGAGGAGGGCAACGATAGAATTCCCCCATGTGGGATGCAACACTTTGAGTTAGGACATTGTCATCTATAAAGTTTAGAAATTCCAATGTCTTCCTGTCCCCTAGTGTGATTTGACAATCTATAGCAGATACCAACTACTACCCCATCTTGTGCTGTATCTGGTATGACATTGACTCATGTAGAAGGGTGGTTACCCTCTCTAGCCCTGAAAGGGCCCTGTTGTAAGGGCTCAGGGAGGAGATAAGTAGGACAGTCTCCCTCCAGCTTTAGAGGGAGATGGACCTAGCTGCCTGAAGGGAGTTAAAGGTACTGAGGGTGAAGCAGTGCTGGGGAGGGGGCAGGCTGAGCTGGGGAGCTCAGACCTGGTGACCTCCCAGTCTGATAAGAGGGCCTAAAAGGGTTCTGGGCTGCGGGGAAAGACAGCAGGTCCAAAACACCCTTGCCCATGATGACTGGCTTTACACTGCAGTCTGCCCCAGAGAACGGGGTCTTGATGCTGACTGGCAGTAGCCGTAGACTGAAGCAAGGTGGGGATAGAGGGCTGGGGGTCCCCCAGGGAGGGGAGACCCTGAATGTGGGGATATTGCCAGGGGGCAGCACCCCAGGTAAAGGGGCACTGGAGTCCAGGAGGGACACAGGGTCCAGCAGCAAGTGGGACGGCGACCAGCAGAGGGCGCTCTGATGGCTGGTGAGCTAATTCCCTGGACAACCAGCAGGAGGCGCCACGTGGGTGAGTCGTCGCACCCCTACAATGCATAAGCATTCAAGATCATTTTCTTATGAATAATCCGAGACCTGGAAACAGGTGATGACATTTTCGACAGAGTGTCATTCATGGGCGGCAGGTCCCATAGGCTGGAGGAGGCTGTGCCTCCCCAAACAGCCCAGTGTGGCCCCTCCCACGCTCCATCCGCTGACCCTCTCCTGCAGTTTCTGGCGCTCTGCCCTGGCCCAGGCTGGCAGGGGCTGGCTGGCCTGCTTCCTGCTCGGTGCTCGGACTATGTCGCCTGGCCACCCAGTGCCTGGTGGGCCAGTCTGATATAATCAGAAGCTGCAGAGACAAATGGACGCTGCAGACAAGAAGGCTCTTGCACCAGTAATGGTGAGACTAGGGCTGTGCCTACACTTAAAATGCTATCACAGGGCAGCTGCACCATGGCATCGGCCCCGCAGCACAGGCAATACCTACAGCAACAGGAGGGAGTCTCCCCTTGCTGTTGTTAATCCACCTCCCTGAGAGGCAGTAGCTAGGTTGACAGAAGAATTCTTCCACCATTCTAGCACTGTTTACACCAGGGAGAGAGCTTTGCTGGTATAGCTATACCGATATCCTATACGCTAGCTAGACCGGGCTGAATTCTATACTGATCAGGGCCGGCGACAGGGGGGTACTACGGGTACAGCTGTACCGGGCCCCCCAACTTTAGGGGGGCCCCGGTACACAGCTGTACCCGTTGTCGTCCCCCCTTGTCGCCGGACCTGGAGAGTGGGGAAGGGGCGGGGAGGCGGCGCGGCTCTCCCCCGGACGAGCGCGCCTGGCCCCGGCAGGAGCTGTGAGCCCGGCCGGCGGCAGCGGCGCAGTCCGGGGGAGGAGGGGGAGCAGCAAGGGCGGCTCACGCCGCTCCCGGACTCTAGCTCCCGCTGCCGCCAGCTGTCAGCTGGGGGGGAGCGCCGGCTGGGCTGGGGGGGGGGAGCGCCGGCTGGGCTTCCTTCCCCAGCCGCTGTCAGCGGGGGGGGTGGGGGGGGGGAAGCGCCGGCTGGGCTGGGGGGGCCCGGCTGGGCTGGGGGCCCCCCCAAACTATCAGAGATGGGGGCCCCCAAATTTCTGTCGCCGGCCCTGATACTGATCTAACTGCACAGACCCACATGCTGCCATGATGCCATCTGGACAAACACAGAGCCTCTGTTCTTGAGCGCCATCTACTGGCACCTGATCTGTTAGCTAGCTAGTTGTCTATGTAGGGCTTGGCTACACTTGCAGCTGTAGAGCGCTTTAGATAAACCAGCCTTTGGAGAGCGCACCAGGGAAAGCGCTCCAGTCTGTCCACACTGACAGCTGCAAGCGCATGGGTGTGGCCACATTTGCGACACTTGCAGCTGCATTGGGAGCGGTGCATTATGGGCAGCTATCTCAGCTTTCAAGTGGCTGCAACGTGCTTTTCAAATGCCGGGGATGGGGTTGAGTATGACAGGGAGTGTGTTGTGTGTATGTGGGGAGAGAGAGAGTGGGTTTTTGGGTTGCTGAGTGTGTCAGCATGCTGTTGTGTAAGTTGACACCTCTTCCCCCCGCCACTCTCTCAGTCACTGAAAGCATACATTTACAGTTTGCTTTGCCCCAGAGCAGATAAGCAGCTGCTGTCTGAAACGGAGCTTTGAAAGGGCACTTAGCATTCCTGCAGCAGATTTCACAACAATGAGAAGAGAGGTCACTTGACATAAGGGGATTATGGGACGTTTCCGGATGTCAATCAGAGCGCAGTAATGTAACTCCTCATTCACACTGATGCTGAAGTGTCTCCCCTGATACACATCAGACCTAAACCCTCTTGCCGAGGTGGAGTACCAGGAGTGCTCTAGTCAGGGAGTCAGAGCGCTCTACGTTCCTTGCCAGTGTGGACGGGGAGTAAGGTAGAGCGCTCTGGGCGGCTTTATTGCGGTATAACATGCAAGTGTAGCCAAACCCTATATATACACAGCCATAGAATGCTCCTGTGATGGTGGAATGCTTGGGAAGTAGAGACGTGAGGGCTGGCTGATGGGGGTAGGGGAAGCAGAGGATGTATGTGAGGTTTGGGGAGAGGTGAAAAGGAAGCAGCACAGCTCATGCCCAGGGATGCGCTGATGGGATGTTTTGCGCAACTTACCAGCAGGTCACAGAAGCAGATGTAAAGCAGCTAAGGGGAAAGCCAACCCAACCCAAGCCTTCCTCTAGTGCAGCGGGTCTCAAACTTATCTTTACGGCGACCCCTTTTTTCCTGAGCAGCACGGCGGCGCAACCCCTTGTATGTCCGACGAAAAGCCGCCGAATGAATTACTTCCGCATTCGGCGGCTATTTTCGGCGGACATGCCGAGCACTCCTGAAATAGCTCGGCATATCTGCCGAAAAGCCGCCGAAAGCGGAAGCGATTGTGATCGCGGCGGCGGCTTTTCAGCGGAAAAATCAGCTCGCGACCCCTCGGGAAGCAGTCCCCTCGGGAAGCAGTCGGCGACCCCCTGAGGGGTCGCAACCCACAGTTTGAGAACCCCTGCTCTAGTGACTAGGCAGAACATGCTCTTCGTCTCCACTCCCTGGTGGAGAGCTGGTCTGGCCCGTTGATGAGGAGTCTGAACTGGTGAATCTCTGGTCCCTTTGAAGGTTAGCTGCATCTCTGGTAACATGGCCCAGGTGAATCTATCTCAACAAATCCGTGTTCGGGCGGTGCGAGGTACTTCTGACCTTCTCTCCTGTCCTGCCAGTGTAGCCCTCACAATGGGCCAGGTCCTGGGAGGTGCTGAGCATCCTCCCCTTCCTGTGAGTATGGGAGATGCGGGCACTCAGCCCTCTGCAGGATCAGGCCCACCGATGGGTGCAGTGATGTGAGTCCCCAGGCTGGAGAGAGGCTGCCTCCACAGGTTTCAGGCAGTAGCTCAAAGTGCACAATGGGGACCCACCCTGGGCAGATTACTGAGAATTTTGTATGAGGCAGTAAAAGTCATGTGACGAGACTGTTCCTTGGTGGGTTTTTTAGTTAGCATGACCATGGAGCATCGTATTTCCATGCACGTCACAGCTGGGGTCCCTGCAGACTATGTGCCCCAGCAGAGTCCAAGGCCAAGCCCACCATGATCCAAGCTAGACACTGCACCCCTAATCAGCTGCCTGGATCGTGATGGCGTCTCACTCACTGGGGCCAGTCATCTCCGCAGGCCCCATAGCAGAGAAGTAGCATTTCCAGCAACATCCGCCTGTCAGCAGTCAGGGCTGGAATCATCCTTGAGCCCCGTCTTTCCATTCCTCGGCTGGGCCAGGACTGCTCCCTATTGCAAATCTGTCTAGTGTTGACTGTCCCAAGCGAGGGGCTCCTAGCCTGCTTGTGGGAGACAATTCCACAGCTCAAGCCATCTCCTGGCCAGGGCATGGCCCTTCCAACACCACCCATTCCTCCCATGACATCCCCAGATATTAATCGACAGCCCCATTTTAAACTTGCTGCCTATTAATTTCATTGGGTGACCCCTGGTTCTTGAATTATAAGGAGTAAATAACACTTCCTTATTCACTTTCTCCACACCAGTCATGATTTTATAGACCTCAATCATATTCCCCTTAGTCGTCTCTTTTCCAAGCTGAAAAGTCCGTCTTATTAATCTCTCTACATACAGAATAGTTCCATACCTCTAATTATTTTTGTTGCCCTTTTCTGAACCTTTTTCCAATTCCAATTTATCTTTTTTGAGATAGGGCGACCATATCTGCACGCAGTATTCAAGACGTGGGAGTACCATGGATTTATATAGCGGCAACATGCTATTTTCTGTCTTATTTTTTATCCCTGTCTTAATGATTCCCAAGATAGTCTTTGCTGTTTTGACTGCCAGTGCACTTCGAGTGGCTGATCTCACAGAACTAGCCGCAAAGACTCCAAGATCTCTTTCTTGAGTGGGAACAGCTAATTTAACCCCCGTCCTTTTATAGGTAGGATGGCCCAGGAGGATGCTGTGCCTGGGGCTGTCACGCTCCCCCACCACGCTGTGTGTGGTCTGGTTATGCTATGGGGATGCCGCGGGGGGAGGCCATGCTGGGAGTCCTTATCAGGGATCCCCATAACCCCGCGGTGAGGTATGGGCCGGGCGGGGGCTGGCCACGGCCCACGGCTTCTCCAGCTGCTCCGGCTCCAGCAAGCTCAGGCTTCGTAGGCTGGGCCGGCCTGCCGGACAGGAGGCGGCGCCCTCTGCCGGCGCCTATGCGCATTACAGCTCCCACGTTCCCTGAAGAGTCCATTGGGTGAGGGGCACAGCCTACGCGCACCCCCAACTCTGCTGTTGGTATGGTCCAGCCGAACCGTCGGGCTGTGGGGTGGAGGACCGGGCGCGGTGGCTGCTGGGAGTTGTAGTCCGAAGGGGGTGGGGGCAGCCTTGCGTGACGGGGCGGGAGGACTCGCTTTCCCGGGCTGCCTCGCGGCTGGCTGTGGTGGTGCGAGTCGCTGGGTCCGGGGCGCTCGCTGGCCGCTCTCGCCGCTGCTGGGTCCCCGGCCGGGCCGGTCCCGCCATGGGCTCCCTGCTGAGCCGGCGCATCGCGGGCGTGGAGGACATCGACATCCAGGCCAACTCGGCCTATCGCTACCCGCCCAAGTCCGGTAAGGGCGGCTCGGCCCGAGGGCAGCCCCCCCCCCCGGCCTCGACCCCCCCAGCACCCTCGATCCCCCCCCCCGGCCTCGACCCCCCCAGCACCCTCGATCCCCCCGCACCCTCGACACCCCCCCCCCCGGCCTTGATCCCCCCCCAGCCCCCTCGACCCCCCCCCGGCCTTGATCCCCCCCAGCCCCCTCGACCCCCCCCGGCCTCGACCCCCCCAGCCCCCTCGACCCCCCCCCCCCGGCCTCGAACCCCCCACAGCCCCCTCGACCCCCCCCCTGCCTCGAACCCCCCCCAGCACCCTCGACCCCCCCCGGCCTTGTTCCCCCCCCAGCACCCTCGACCCCCCCCCCGGCCTTGATCCCCCCCCAGCACCCTCGACCCCCCCCCCCCGGCCTTGATCCCCCCCCAGCACCCTCGACCCCCCCCCGGCCTTGATCCCCCCCCAGCACCCTCGACCCCCCCCGGCCTTGATCCCCCCCCCAGCACCCTCGACCCCCCCCGGCCTTGATCCCCCCCCCAGCACCCTCGACCCCCCCCCGGCCTTGATCCCCCCCAGCACCCTCGACCCCCCCCGGCCTTGATCCCCCCCCAGCACCCTCGACTCCCCCCCGGCCTCGACCCCCCCCCCGGCCTCGACCCCACCAGCACCCTCGACCCCCCCCCCGGCCTCGACCCCCCCCCGGCCTTGATCCCCCCCCAGCACCCCCCCCCCGGCCTTGATCCCCCCCCAGCACCCTCGACCCCCCCCCCCGGCCTTGATCCCCCCCCAGCACCCTCGACCCCCCCCCGGCCTTGATCCCCCCCCAGCACCCTCGACCCCCCCCCCGGCCTTGATCCCCCCCCAGCACCCTTGGCTCGGCCCCCGGGCCTTGACACCTCTACCCCTGCGCCCCCTGGCCTCGACCTCTCCTCAGTGAGCTCGAACCTCCCCATCGCCCCCCAGCACCCTCAGCTCGGACCCCAGGCCTCAACAGCTCAACACCTCTACCCCAGTGCCCCCGGGCCTCGATACCTTCCATCGTCCCTGGCCTTGACCCTCCCCCCCCCATCAGCGCCCCCGGCCCTCAACCCTCCTAGTGTCCCGGCCCTCGACCTCCCCACCCCCGCACCCCCAGGTCCTCTACTCTCTCCCTCCCCAGCACCCTCGACCCTGGCTCCGCCCTCCAGTGCCCTATGGCCCTGCCCCCACATCAATCTCTCAGCCCCTCATCCCTACCCCAGGCCTTGGTCCCCTCCCCTCCCAGCGCCCCTGAGCATCAAGCTCTTCCCTGGGCCCCCTTGGTGATTCTCAGGTTCGGGGCTCGGCCCTGTCTCTGCCTACAGGAGGTTGCTTTCACCGTGCACCCTTCTCTGGGGCCTTGGGAAGGTTGAAGGCCACTGTGAGGTACAGTTGTGTAGGTGTGATCAGCGCAGTCCCAAGGTACACTGACCAGTTAACGCCCATCTGGCACACACACCCTTGTGTTACTGACAGTCACTTTATTACTTCAGATAGAGCTTGCTGGGCCTCACCTCTGTAGGTTGTTGCTATTATTGCTTGGCTGGTACGCAGCTGGCCGGGTCCCTTTTTTGGGACCCCTGTCTTAGCACAAGGGTGCAGCATTTCGGTTGCACAGACGACAGGAGAATTGACATCATGGGAAGACTTTTCTTCACCTTTGCTTATCAAGCTCTTAAATGATGGGCCTGTAATGCCTGCCAGGAGTCCTTTGGGTGGTGTTCTAATACAGGAGAGGGGAGCTCTCTGGGAAAGAATGGGTGTGGATGGCAAGTGGAGTTTTAAGAGCACTTTGTGGGCTTTGGGGACTTAGCCCTGCTTTTCTAAAACTCAGAGCACTTGACTTTTTTTAGACCATAAGGGCTGTTCCCTATTTCCCCATCTCGACATTTAACTTCCTCCTTGTACAATGTAAACAACGCAAGGTGTGTGGTGCTCAACAAAAATTACTGGGTGGGATAATGGTCTCCTTCACGGAAATGCTTCCTTCTGGCCAGTATCTGACCTCAGGGTTAAAAACAAAGAAAACAACACTTTGCAGTAACAGGACATGATCTCCTCGGACTAAATGCTCCCTGCTGTCACTGCATGGGTTGTAGACAGCCCCTTGCACCACCAGAACTGAACACGAAATGCCTCCACAGAGCAGGGAGAAAAGCGGATTCTTACTGACAGTCAATCTGTAACTTCCAGGCTGGCCAGCCCCAAAAGTCCTACAGAAAGGATTTTTTGAAATGTGTAAAGGTGTTGCTTCAGTGAAAAGATTCTATTTAATTACTTTTTTCCTTTGATTCTTCCTTGGGATCTGTATGGCTGCAAAGGCTCCCTGCTTGCTACTTCTGCTTTGCTCCATCCATCATTCTCCTTTCTCCTATGAATGGGAGGCTTGTTCAGTGTCATTAATTCTGCATGCGGAGGGATTTTTTCTATAGTCCATGGGGCAAGGTCATTTGATTCTTCTGATTTGTGAATTCCTCAAACCGGGAGGTCCAGAGACCCCAGAATGTGACTACCAGGCTCCGGCCTGAAGTTTGCACAAACCTGAACTGAAGAGGCGATTGTCTGTCATTGGTTAAAGAGAGTTGGGAGTGTTCCCTCTAATTTTTCCCACACATGGTCCAGGCTGGGGAAGGTTGTCCCTCCCCCTTTCTGGCCATGGCAGGTCCCAGCCAGGCATGTTCTTTGAGTGCCTATGCGGTGCATAATAGGCATGTCTTACAGGGCATTTAAGTTGGGACATCCAGTCCTGAATCCCCACAGCCTTCAAGACTGTAGGTTCACCTGAAAGTTGCCCTTGAGTATTGGTTTGCAAGGGAGAATAGGAACCAGGTTGATGTGATAACTTATTTGTTAACGTGAAACATATTTATCAGGCCTTCTAGCTGCTCTCCTAGTAATGACAAACACACACAAACATCTGTAAAAAGAATGAGGAGTACTTGTGGCACCTTAGAGACTAACCAATTTATTTGGGCATAAGCTTTTGTGGGCTAGAACCCGCTTATCAGATGTATAGAGTGGAACATACAGTAGAAAGATATACAGAGAACGTGAAAACGGGGAGATTGCCATACCTACTTTAAGTGGCTTAATCAATTAAGGTGAGCTGTTATCCGGAGAAAAAAAATTGAAGTGATAATCAGGATGGCTCATTTCAAGCACTTGGCAAGAAGGTGTGAGTAACAGTAGGGGGATACTTAACATGGGGAAATAGATTCAGTTTGTGTAATGACCAAGCCACTCCCAGTCTTTATTCAGGCCTAATTTAATGGTGTCCAGTTTGCAAATTAATTCCAGTTCAGCAGTTTCTTGTTGGAATCTGTTTTTGAAGTTTTTTTGTTGAAGAATTTCTACTTTTAAATCTGTTATTGAGTGACCAGAAAGACTGAAGTGTTCTCCTACTGGTTTTTGAATGTTATGATTCCTGATGTCAGATTTGTGTCCATTTATTATTTTGCGTAGAAATTGTCCATTTTGGCCAATGTAGATGGCAGAGGGGCATTGCTGGCACATGATGGCATATATCACATTGGTAGATGTGCAGGTGAACGAGCCCCTGATGGCGTGGCTGATGTGATTAGGCCCTGTGGTGGTGTCAGTTGAATGGATATGTGGACAGAGTTGGCATCGCGCTTTGTTGCAAGGGTAGGTTCCTGGTTTGGTGTTTGTTGGGTGGTGTGTAGTTGCTGGTGAGTATTTGCTTCAGGTTGGGGGGCTGTCAGACCAGTCCTCGCTTACAATCTCCCAAGATGTGAGAGTGAGGGATTGTCCTTCAGGATAGGTTGTAGATCCTTGATGCGCTGGAGAGGTTTTAGTTGGGGGCTGAACGTGACAGCTAGTGGAATTCTGTTACTTTCTTTGTTGTGCCTGTCCTGTAGTAGGGGACTTCTGGGTACTCTTCTGGCTCTGTCAATCTGTTTCTTCAATTCAGTAGGTGGGTATTGTAGTTTTAAGGATACTTGATAGAGATCTTGTGTTTGTCTCTGTCTGAGGGATTGGAGCAAATGCGGTTGTATCTTAGAGCTTGGCTGTAGACAATGGGTCATGTGATACGTCCTGGATGGAAGCTGGAGGTAAGTATAGCAGCCAGTAGGTTTCCGACATAGGGTGGTGTTTATGTGACCATCGCTTATTAGCACTGAAGTGTCCAGTTGCCAATGCGATGTGACTCTTTATCCTTTGTATCTCTTACCCTCCCCAGGATAATTAATTGGCATCCAAATAAATCAGGGGTACCTGTTGCCATGAGACTGTAAAGATGTGGGTTAAATTAGACTTAATGGTGAAGCTTTCAGTGGGGGCAGAAGTGTTTGTGTTCCACTGTTTAAGAGATGGCTGTGAAAGAGCTATGTGTCTCTGGCATCTTTCCCCAAGGGCTTCTTAAGCAGATGCCCTTGTGCTTATTCTAGAGAGAGACTGCTGTGGTCAAACCAGTGTATCAATAGAATCTCTAAATGGCCTGATGAGGGGGAAAGGGAGGATGATGTTGGTGGTCTTAGGAGCCAGCCTACAAACTGAAAAAGCAAAAAAACTTATGGTGCTCCTTTGTGTAATTGGAGCGTAAGGCCAGTCATCATAGTAGGTTCTAGATGTAGGCTCCAGTCGGCTGTAATTTGTCAGTTATCCTGGCATTTAGATTACTGTGACATTTCTTCAGAGGGAATGATGAACTAATCAATCTTATTTTAGATGGCTCAGAGTATATATGGACAGAAGACATTGTGAGACATTTCTCAGTAGTTGCAGCAGTTTGATTATAGGAATGTTCACTGATCGATCCCCATGCACTTCTTTATTTCCCACAGTGGGTACAGAACTCCTGACCCTGAATTTCCAGAGATGGATAGCCACCTTCAGCATTGTGTTCTGTGGTGATGGGCCTGATTCCTAAAGGCATGCACGATCCTGGCCCTGCCTAAAAAGGCTTGAAACTCAGGCCTGGTCTACACTTCACAGTTAGTAAGTGCCTCTCTATGCCAATTTAGTAACACCATGTTCTCGAGTGGCACAGAGTCATGGTCAATGTCATTAGGTCGATGCGGTGTCAGTGTAGACACTGTGTTGCTTATTATACTAATTCAGGGTTTCTCAAACTGGGGTTCGTGACTCCCCCGGGGGTTCGCCAGCTCCTGCCGCCGCCGAAAAGCCACCAAATGGATTATTTCCTCATTCGGCGACTTTTCGGTGGACATACCGAGTGCTCTCGGAAGGGCTCGGAATGTCTGCCAAAAATAGCCACCGAATGTGGAAGTATTCAATTTGGTGGCTTTTCGGCAGACATGGAAGGGTCACGCCGCCGGAGAAGGAAAAAGGGTCGCGGTCTCAACAAGTTTGAGAACCGCTGTACTAATTGAATGCATTTTACTAGTTAAGTCTTTTACAGATTCTTATCACTGTTAGACAGATCCACTAAATTTTCACTACAAAAGGTTTTTTGTCTCCTGCTGATAATGGCCCATCCAAATTAAATAGCCTCTTAGAATTGATATGGTAATTTACAACTTTTTTTGCTTTCTGTGGGTATAAATGCATCTTACTTCTGTTTGTTCCATTCTATGCATCCGATGAAGTGGACTATACCCCACAAAAACTTATGCTGAAATAAACTGGTTCGTCTCTAAGGTGCTACAAGTATTCCTCGCTTTCTTTACGGATACAGACTAACACGGCTGCTATTCTAGAACCTGTGTTGCTTATGTCAACTGTTACTGGGTTTCAGGATCTGTCCCACATTGATAATACAATCAACACAAGTGCTCCTGGGGCGGACGTGCATCGCTGACACAAGAAGCCAAGTGCGCGCACAAATGATTTAATAACTGCGCTGGCTGTATGATTTTGGCTCCATCCTATATTGCCTCAGAGTACATCTACAGAGAGGGATACTTTTCTATGGCTATGCAAGTGTGGTGGATCACTGGGGATGCTTTGCCAACATCAACTGGGCTGGTCCAGGAAGGGGTGTAATCTTTGCATCTTTAGGAGTGTGGGACTGTTCAGAAATCTGCAAGCAGGGACTTGCTTTTTCCCAACCAGCGGATTACCATTGGTGATACTGAAATGCTAATAATGATCCTGGTGGATCATGCCTACCCCTTATTCCCCTGACTCTGTATACTGGTCATCCGGACAGCACCAACGGAGAGATTCATCGGCTCAGCAGGTGCAGAATCCTGGTTCAATGTGCTTTTGGTAGATTGAAGGGATGCTGACGTTGTTTACTCACCAGATTGGATCTCTGTGAGAAAAATATCCCAATGATTATAGCTGCTTGCTGTGTCCTGCATAGTATCTGTCAAGCAAAGGGAAAAGTTACTGCCAGGGTGGAGATGAAGCAGCTGTCCACTGAGTTTGAGCAGCCAGACGCAAGGGCTATTAGAAGAGCTCAGTGCAGAGCTGTATGGCTCAGGGAGACCTTGTGGCTCACTGTTAAAAAAACTCTTCCAGTAATGCATTGTGGTGTATTGTGCTCTACCTGGCTCTGCTGTTTGGGGGGCTGTTAGGAGTTGTGTGCTGCTTGGTGAACATCTGTGAATATAACACTTCCAGTGCATCTATTACTTTAGTAGTGCTTGCTGTACATTTATGATTATTACACCGTCACTGATCCTATGAGTTGTGTCATGCAGTACAGTAACAAGTAAGTGGATGCTTTTAGTTCTGCTAGGCATTCTGCAGCACATGCTGGGAATAAATAAAGATGAATTATTTTCTGAACAATAGAACTTTATTGAGTAACAACCTGTGTACAAGAAAATGTGTGTGTGCGCAAATTAAAAGCAAATACATAAAAATCTCAGTACATGAATGGAATAGAACTTAACAAGGAGAAAGATCATTCATGTCCACCGTGGCTTTCATAGGTCAGTGTATGTGAAGCTCCTAGCCTGTGTGCTGCAATGATGCATGGTAATGTTATCTCTCACTGGTGTGGGAAAGTGTACTACTGTGGAGCAAGAAATAAGTCTGTCGTCCCTAGAAACCTTTTGGAGAGGATTGCAAAGTACCTCCAGGAAAGTTTCATTGAGCTTTCTCAGAAGGATTCAAGGGACATCCCTGTGCACACAAACTGCTCCGTATGATCTCCTTTGTCAAACTTTACAAGGCAATGAAAAGCAGATAACTCCTTTACTTCTCTTTGTTTTACCACTACCTCTTCTAGTATAAGTAAATTAATGCAAAGTCGATAGCTGCTACACTAGGGGTGCCATCATTGTAATGGGACATACCTTTATATGCTGACCTGATGTTCCTTCCCCTGCATCAGGCGGCTAGGGAAGGCTGTGCTCTGCGGACAGTCTGGCCCCCGCCCCCATCCGCCCCCTCCAACTTCCCACCTCCTGTCTGCCTCCCTCTGAACTCCTGACCCATCCAACCCCCCCTCACTTCTTGTCCCCTGACCATCCCCTTCCAAGGCCCCACTCCCTAACCACACTCCCCCAATCCCTGTCCCCTGACTGCCCCGACCCCTATCCACACTCCCACCCCCTGGGATTCCTATGTCTGTCCAACTGCCACTGTCCCCTGATTCTTCTTGTAGTATGTGGAAGATTACTGTGACGGCAATCGTTAGGGGGCGCGGTTACACTTCTGAGTCGCCTCCAGGGTAACGCATAATTAAGGTTATCAGCCTGGGAATGGCCTTGTGTTCCTGTTATCTCGTGTGTGTGTCTGAGAAGAGCTTTTCAGCTGTGTGAGCCGTTTACTTGGTCTGTGTGAAACTCTGCTTGTGTGAAACCAGACAGGGAAACTGAGGCAGGACTGAATAACATGTCATTAGTTATTCATGAGCTATGCATGAGATGCAAATAGCATGAGTATTTCTGTGTCCGTGTGCCCATGTGTGTCGGGCTTCTTCCCTGGGCATTGCTCCGATGTGCCAGGTCCTCCACTCTTCGGTGCGCTGAGAGGGGCCCCCAGTGCCAAAGGGCCGGGACCTTCAATAAACTCACTACTTTTCATCTAGCCACTGTGTGTGAGCCTCATTTCTACGGGACTTTTAAGGTACCCTGCAACACCTCTGCTGTCTATCCAATCCTCCCACTCTCTGACTGTCCTGACCACTATCCACACCCCTACCCCCTGACAGGCCCCCCTGGGAGCCCCACACCTATACCCCTGGGTCCCTGTCCCCTGACCACCGCCCCCTGTTCCCTGTCCCAACTGCCCCCCTGGTACTCCCTGGCCCTTATCCACCCCACCCCCACTCCCTGCCCCCTTACCATGCCAGAGCCAGCCGTGTCACCAGAGAAATGAGGAGCTGGGATCAAAGGGAAAGAGGGAAAGATGGTGTGGTCTGGGAAGGAAAGACAACTCCTAACCAACACACGCAGGTGTCTGGCATGAGACTTGCAATTAAATATAACATCACATGGCACCGAGTTGCAGACTTGTGTGGCCTTGTGCGTTACTCCACGTGCTATAGATATTGGAATGTGGTCAAGAACACAACTTTCACCTTTTCCTTTCTTTAGATTCTAAGCAGGGATAGCACTCCAGTGGAGAGATTTCCTCATGGAATGTATTTGTAAATGCACAGAAAAGTTAGTTATGGTTTCCACAATAACTAACACTGCCCATGTCTAGTAGGGCTTAAATTTAACTGTGCACAAATAACACACCAAATATACAGGGGGTGAAGTGACAGTCATTTAGGGAGCCCATAAAAGTGAATCTCCTGCTCCTTATGGGTTTGCTTCAGTGTTAAAGGGCTGGTCTCTACTAGGGGGGGAAATCGACTGTAGATACGCAATTTCAGCTACGTTAACGGGGGGAGCTACGTTAACGGGGGGATAGCTCAGTGGTTTGAGCATTGGCCTGCTAAACCCAGGGTTGTGAGTTCAATCCTTGAGGGGGCCATTTAGGGATCTGGGGCAAAAAAATCTGTCAGGGGACAGTACTCGATCCTGCTAGTGTAGGCAGGGGACTGGACTCGATGACCTTCAAGGTCTTTCCAGTTCTAGGAGATTGGTATATCTCCATAAAAAAAAAAAAAAAAAAAAAAGGCAAACATTTGTTGTCCTATGACAGTGTGAACTTGTTTGTACCACGTAATATATCAAAGTACTTGTCATTGTTTGTAGAATGGACTGATTGGAGAGAAGTTTTTCTGTCTATTTTTATGCAGTTAGGCAGGTCAGGCCTACCCCTTATTATAAAACATACTTTTGATATCTGCTCTAAAGCTTCTGTGGTACACCTGTAAATTATCTTCTTCCTATCACTGAATACAACAGTATGTGTAAACGACAGCCAAGTCTTATTCGTGTTATATAAGGGCTGTAGAACGTCTTGTGAATAGCAAAGTATAACCACGTACTCTTATGTAAATCCTCCATAGAACGATGAGCTAGTGAAAGTCTAATGCAACACCCATTCAAGCTATATTTACTCACAAAAATAGTCACAGGAATTTGCAGATAGTTGAAATGTTTCTCCTCCCCCTTAGAATCTGTGTCTGATGAGTTTGTTAGTCTGTTGCTCCACTTGTCACTGTCCCAGCCGCATGCGTTGGAGCACACCACATCTTTCCTGCGACATTTGTGTCTCCTTGTTGCACTGGTACACTCTCAGCCACGTTACACAGAGGTGAGGATGGCTTCTGGAGCAGGTGTCAGCACCATCATGTTAGGAACAAGACGTCTGTCTGTCACCCGTGTGTTGCGGACGGGACGTGTGAAGATACTGAACTGTTGCATGATTCCATATGGCTGGCTAATTTGCACTGTTCAGGTGCTCTCTGAAGGAGGCCATTTTTAGTGGCAGTTTCTCATGTGTTTTGTTCTTAGCAAACAACTCATGTTATCCAGCGATGCCTGCCTCCTCCTCTGGCCGTTTTGTGTAGAGCAGGGGTCTGCAACCTTTACCACTCAAAGAGCCATTTGGACCCGTTTCCCACAGTAAAGAAAACACTGGGAGCCACAAAACCCTTTTGACATTTAAAATGAAATAACACTGCATATAACGTTTTTTTTGCCTTTATGCTATGTATAAACAAACTATAATGTGTTGCATTTATGAAATCAATGAACGACTGCAGAGAAAACAAAATTACATTTCTGCATGCAACAAAACATTTTGAGCTCCGAAAAAAAGACGTTCCTTCCCTCCCTCCCCCCCCTCCGGCCGTGCTCTCGCTCTTCTTCCTCCCCCCCCTTCTTCCCCCCCGCTCCGGCCGTGCTCTCACTCTTCTTCCCTCCCCCTCCCCCCCCTCCGGCCGTGCTCTCGCTCTTCTTCCTCCCCCTCCCCTCCGGCCGTGCTCTCGCTCTTCTTCCTCCCCCCCCCCCCCCCCGGCCGTGCTTTCACTCCCCCCCCCTCCCCCAGCTTGCCTTTGTTGCCTCGTGCCCCGGCCCCGGCTCGCTCTTATCCGCCGGCTCCGCCGCGCTTCGCCTCCTGCCCCGGCCCGACTCGCACTTCTCCGCCTCGCCTCGTGCCCTGGCCCCGGCTCCGCCTCCGTTCTTCTCCCCCCCCCCCCCGCCGCTCGCCTCTTATTGACCCCGCCCCTCTCTTTCGGCTGCGGCTCCACGCACTGGTTGGACAGTGCTGGCGGGCCGCATAGAAAACAGTCTGCGGGCCGGTTAAAATTAGAACACACAGGGAGCCGCATCGGAGGGATGAAAGAGCCGCATGCGGCTCCGGAGCCGCGGGTTGCAGACCCCTGGTGTAGAGCAAGGCAGGTGCCTCACTCATTCCCACAAGAAACACAGTAAGTGCAGCTGACTGGGGAGGAGTGGGGGAGCTTCTTGCCTGTGGGTAGCTAAGTAGAGACAGGCACCCCCCTGCATCTTGAACTTACCTATCTATCTCAGAGAGAGAAGGCTTAGCACACCCCCCTCTCCTTGGCTTCTCCCCATTGGCTAGTTTTGTTGGCTCCCGGCCTATGGAGCTGGCTTTTGTGAACTGCATTCTAAGGCCTTGCCCTCTCCCCATTCATTGTATAGGGAGCCAAGGCCCCTATCTCAGGCTTTGTGGATTGCAGTGTTGCTCCTATGAATTTTTTTTTTCTCTAGGTGCCTAAAAGTTGGGCATTGCAACACCCAAGTCCTTTTGTGGTTCTGGGCCAAAGTGTCTAATGAGAATTCATCCTAGTTCACAAACTCCGTTAGAAACCAGAGGGGTATGGAGGAATGCTTTCACTGTACCATACACTGTACTGTACCATCATCAAAAGTGTCACCATAGTATAAAGACACTTAAAGGGATTGCCTCTCGTCTGATCCTGAACTGCTATGTAGCACAGCATTGCTGTGCTCTTTTAAACAGCTGCTGGGGCTGCATTTCAGTGGTGGGCAAACTGCTCTGTGTGGGAATAGCGCCTTCTTCTACAAACCTTACTCATGTGAGTAGGCCTTTGCAAGATTGGTTCATGGTTGTATAAAGCACTTTGAGTTCCTGTGGGAGAAAAAGTACCATGGATGCTCTGATGAGGCTACTCCTTTGAATATATGGGGATTTGTGTACAGTAATGTTAATGTGAACCGCACATAAATCCAGGTTCATTGAGATAGCTCTAATTCCGTTAACGCGTCCCATTCATGGAATACCAAACCAGAGTCAAGAGCAAGCCATCTGACACTGAGCCAAGATAATCAGCCACTGCGGTTCTGAGATTTCTTGCAGAGGAATTTTCCTTGCAGTTCATCAGATCGAATGCCTCAAAACATCCTCCTGCATGACCTATATAAAATGTAACATTGATTCCTAAATCCTGCTTTCACAAACCACAACATAAGCATTAATATCACGAGGTATCCTTGGCTGGGTGGCTATATTGAGCAGAAAATCTGGCTTGGATTTGTAACCGGAATAGCTTTTCCTTTTGCTCCTAGTTGCCTGGGGGTCTGTGGTTTGGGATACCTCAGTACAGCCATGCTGCTGCAGTGCACTTGGTACCAGCTAGATTCTGGATGCAGGCGAAGCTTGTGATTGGTGTATCCAGGGAGCAGGCTTGTTTTTAAAAGACAAACATCTGGAGGCCTGTGAGTTTGTTAGCTGAGCTCAGCAGTGGGGAGCTCATCATTAAAGTGGTACCAGCTGTGCAGAGTTTAAAAAAAAAGAAGCCTTTTTTTGGAGCCAAAAGGAACACACACAAAAAATAATTGAAAAAGCAGAATCCTTTCATGAAACCACTCTTGTTTTCAGAGAGCAACTTACCAGTGCTGCTAGCCAGATGGATTCCTCTCCTTCCTCTCCATAACCTTCCAGTTGCAGTCGCTCTAGGTAGTGCTCTTTTGCGGGCCCCAACATTCCTGTATATTGCACTGAGCCCAGACGGTGAAGCTATATTCGGCCCATTTCCTTTCTCGTTGTGGGCGTGGAAAAGCCCCATTTCAAAACTGCAGGAAGATAGCTCAGGTGGGGCTTAGTAGGGCTGGGCCACCTTCTCACTTCTCTGCGCTGCTTCTGAGAGTGGCAGTTGCCCAAAGCGGCTAGCTCTTTTCTGCAAGTGACTAGATTGGGTATGGCATTGTGAGTCAGTGACCGCTGGAGGGAGGAGTTCCAGTGACCTTGCACCCAGCTTTGTCTCACACTGTTTGCCGCCTTAGTGCATCCCCTTGAAATGGAATTAGATGAATCCGAGGCTCCCCCAGAGCAAAGGTTATGGTCCGTCTTGGGGTTTCTCTCTTACAGATGTTTGTGTTTTTCACAGTTATAGCCGTCTGCGTTCAATCAAAGCGAGCAGCTGTGTGGGTTCTCTCTACCACCCTATCTGTAAAGACGTAATGTCTTTTCACCCTAGGGGCACGGGGAAGGGAGGAGAACCAAGGGTTGCTTGACAGTCACTCATCTGACTGTATGAGGAACTACATTCATGGAATCTGAAAGGAAATGTGTCCGTTCCTCATTGGCTAGCAGATGGTAGCAGATGGCGGACCTTGAAAATGAGGATGGAAGTGGGATAATTCCCAGAATTTAGCAGTGTTGTGAAGAATCTGCCCCCTTCCTTTCTTGGGGGAGAAACTTACAATAGGGTTAACAGCCCTGTAATACATTGATTCCAAGGCCATGAGGCCCCACTATGATCCTCTCATCTGCCAGGCCAGAGAATGTCCCTGATATAAGTCCCATTTGTAGTAGGGCAGATTTTTATGAAAAACGTCCGGTGACGTGTCTTTTGTAGGGTTCCGGTCACTGACTCCACGTGATGCAGCGTTGCCAGGAACTGTCTAATGTGATGCTGCGATTTATGACTTTTGCCTTAAAAGAGAGTCTTGTTTGTGTCTTATGCTCCCCCGCTCAGCCCCCACCCCAAACTAAAAGCTGCACTTTTCTGCCATGCTCCAGGAATCTCACATGAATGTGTTTTTTTTTTTTTTCTTTCCAGGAAACTACTTTGCAAGTCACTTTTTCATGGGAGGCGAGAAGTTTGATACCCCACATCCTGAGGGTTACCTCTTTGGGGAGAACATGGATTTAAACTTCCTGGGAAACAGACCCGTTCAGGCAAGTTCACGTATGCTGTTCATTTCACGTCTGTATGTGTCTGTCAGTAGGAAGCCCAGCTTTGATACTTACCCAGGAGGAGACTGAGCATGCTCTTGGAGCTGGCGCACAGTACTAGGGGATCGGGATGTCCCTCTGTTCCATTTCTGGCTCTGCCAGTGACTTGCTGTGTGGTCTTGGGCAGTGGTATATTTGTGAGCGGGCATCTGGTTTAATGCCCACATCAGCGAGGAGGATGCCATTTTGAGAACAAAATGGCATCCTCCATGTGACAAAAGTGCCATCCTGCCATGATCCAGCTCCACTGCAGCACAGGATTGGGGCAAATCTCTCAGCCTGTGTCTGCTTCTGTTTTCCAATTTGCAATATGGGGATAAAGCCTCCCTCTCCGGTGTCTGACAAGACACTAAAGAGCTCTGAGATCCTGGCACGGACAGCAATACGGAATTGCAGTGTGCTGTGTTTGGAGAGATTTTTTTCATCTCGTGATTGCTTTGGTATGAACAGGAAGTAACTGTACTGCCTGGTTCAGTTTGTCATGAGTGACACTCTCAAGTTTGGTCTTTTATACAAGCTTCCAAGCCTTATGAACAGCCTTGATATTAATAGCCTAATAGCCGTTGGTTCTTTTACCCTTTAATGCAGACTGCTGAGCTGAGTAGTTCTGACCTGATGTCCGCACTAAGGATGAGACACTCTGATTCCCGTATAGTTCCCTTGGAGTCACTTGTGAACCTATTGCACTGCTATGACCTCCTGGATTCTCCGGCAGGGAGGTTGTAGACCTGGGAATAAATTCAGTGCAGGCTTTCAGCCAACTCCCTGCTGCCAAAGACCCTGTCCAAGACCTTTCTCTTTTCCCCTGTGTGTGCACCTCTGAGGCTATTGGTTCCGACTGGGAGAGAAAGTAAATTGGTCTCTCTTGAACGACAGTAGTCTTGTTCTTGGATTTCCCTGTTCTGAGCAGGAGTGGAGCTGGGGTGGCCACGTAGGCTGTAGTACTTGGGGAAAGTGTTACATTCCTTCTTATCAAACTAAGGGTGGAGATTTATTTTAGACTAAACAAATACCAAACTTTCCAGGAGGGGAGTAGAAAGCACAAGCATGAAGAGATGCCTCCTCCTGCCTGTGGCAGACAGTTAACAGTAGACGTGCATGAGCTGCGGGGTATTTAAGAGATCGATGTCTGGTTGAGGTGAAAAGTGCTGCATTGGGACAGCATGGGCAGCTTCAGGACAGGCTCTGCACTGTCCTCTGCCGGTGTGTGTACACTCTGCTGTGTGGACTGAGCTGGAGAGGGCGGATTCGTCTCTCTAGCCTGTTCAGCTTGAGTCTCTCTACTGAGCCTGCCAGTGGGATTGCTGGTTAGTGCCAGCTGTGGTTGGTTGCAGCCCAGTGTTGACTTAAGCCTGATCTTGGCCAGTGTGGAGGTTTCTTGTATTAGATAGGTTGCATCTTGTTTAAAGTATTCATTCCCAAGCTGGTATATTAACACAGCAACCCCTTGCCTCTCATTCTAGTTTCCGTATGTCACACCAGCCTCACATGAGCCTGTGAAGACGCTGCGAAGTTTGGTGAATATCCGCAAAGACTCTCTACGTCTCGTAAGGTACCTTTACTGACCAAGCTGTTTGTTGTATTGAAGGCAAAGGGTGGCGCATACCTACATTTGATGGCCTTCTCTTCAGTGCACTAAGTGACAAGTCCTTAGTCCAGTGTCCCTCCCAAGGGTGTTCAGAATATTCAGGGTTCACATGTGATCAATACTGTCCAGGGCTTTTCAGATAACTCCTGTTGTTTATTTCCCCAGAGTTGGGGAGGCATCTTTCTCTAAGGCTGAATAGAGCAAACACTGCTTTATACGAAGCTGTGACACTTGGATCTCACTCAGGAGCACTAACTCAAATGGAAAATATTAGTCATGTCACTAAACCTGCAGACCGATTTCTCTCTGGGTGTTTGTGTTTGCAAAGCTACAAGTTGTTTTTGGTGCAAGGCCCAGGCCAGGAGGCCTGATGAGTTTTGAATAAAACTCTGCCTCAGATTTTTCTTGCTGGCTAAGACACCGTGTAGTCCCGCTTGATCCACACACTTTTAGGTGACTGTAGGGAGAGAGGTCATCCAGCCTGACGGGTCTATATCCCACTGCTCTGCCCCTAAATCAAATGCAGCAATTAGCCGGTGGCTGTACTTGTTTAATACAGGTGTAGAGTTTTGGGGTGGACCTAGGTCCCAGCACACAGTCTGAGCAGCATTTCATACAGCCCCTCCGGTCTCTGTGCAGTTTGTCATTTTATGGAAATTTATGCATTCCTGGCAAGTTGCCAATTTCAGGTCATGGCTGGGCAAGGTTTGTGTGCCTTGGTATGGCAGTGTGGTTTAGCTGCTGGGAGCTTAAATGTATTACTTTGCTGGACACTAACAATCATGGACTGAACAGACATGGCTTATTACAACAATCTGTAACCTACTAACCCTCTCTTTTTGTCCTATGACACCCTGAATGGTCTTAAGAACATAAGGTATATGCTAACTACTTACGCTAAACACTCTGTTCCACCTTGCATTTTGCTGTGATACTGGGAGTCCCTTGCCCAGCCCTGAAGAAGAGCTCTGTGTGACTCAAAAGTTTCTCTTTCTCATAAGCGGGAGTTGGTCCAATAAGAGAAATGACCTCACCTACCTTGTCTCTCTTGGTAGAGAGGGGGTTAGGTTAACCAGAACTGCACTTGGCATTCATCAACCTTGCTTTTCTTTGAAATCTCTTGATTTGTCTTTTTTAATGGTCAAAAACTCAAAAGTGATAGTCTCAGAATGACCTGGACAGGTGGAGAAGGAAGAAGCACCCGCTCGGCTAGTGGACCTTGGTAAACGTCCATGTTTCAAAGGTCTCTTGGCTCTTCCAGCCAAAGGGTATGTCTATCTCCATTGGAATAACACCTCAGTTCCTGCTTCTTCTGAAGCCAGGACTTGCTATGTAAACACTGTCTTAGTCCTCTAGGAAGCATACCTTAGCAACACACCAGCTCTCAGATATGCCACGTCTTATATCTGTGAAAGGGCCTTCTGCTAGTACAGGAATTTGCCTATGTGAAATGAGGTCTAGGTTTTGGTACGTTTCAAACTGTAGAAGTGTCTCCTCCCCCCCCCCCCCCCCCAAAAAAAAAAACAAAAAAAAAAAAAACTGGTACTAATTCCCTGCCAAGTCAGTGGTGGGTGGTGGCATGGAGACAGAGCTGTCCTGAGCCTTGGGGGGCAAGGGGGGGGAGAGGGTTTCTTTGAGCTCAGGGGCAGGTACACTGGTATGGGATGGTGCGGGGAAGCTTGCACTGCTGCTCTCGGTGTTGTACCTGTCTGGAGCAGTGGTTTTCAACTGGTGGTCTGCAGCCTTCTAGAAGTCTTAGTTTGTGGACCCCAAAGTGGTCTGCACCTCCTTTTGAAATTTTGTAGGGATCTGCAAGTGGGAGACGGTTGATTTTTTTTCTGAACATTTTGGTCTAGAGGTTGTTGCTTCCTTCTGTCTCCCAGGCTTTCAGTCTGCTTGAAATTCCGAAGTTACACTCATGCTCACTGGGAGAGCTTGCTGATCTGGCTATGCCTTGCCACGCTTACAGCCGCGAGCTTTGCCGTGAATTGATCCTCTTGAGTGGCACTGGGAACCACGCTTAAATCAGGACTGTATCTATTTGCATAATAGTGCAAACGCAACCTGGTCACGTTCTACTTTGGCTGCCTTATGTAGGTCATAGCAGTCACGGTTTCAGAATGGCGGCTACGTCTTGCTTTTATCCTTTTTATTCTAGGAAGCTGGAAAAGCTCTGATTAAGAAGCCAGTTCCTGTTTTGACCTAGATGAACCCTGGAGAAAGATCTGTTGTCTCCTGCCTGATTTGTGTGGAATCTTCCAGAGAGATGTGTATTAGGGAAATAAAAATAAGGCTGTAATCATTCCCTGCATTGCTTGTTTAATTTGACTATTTTTAATCTTTATTTGGCAGCTTTTATATTAAATCATTGATGCCTTAAAACCTCATACCTATTAAATGCCCTCTGAAGGTGGAATTTATGTTGGTGTTGTCCGGAGGAAGCAGCAGTTACTGACCAAGTCTCACCAAATTAGGTCTAAATAGGTTCCCATGGAGACATCCTGCTAAAGTAACATCTAGTTACATCTACTGTGTATTATGAATAGTCTTATAGAGCGCGCTGTGTGGCCATTTGGGAGAGAAGGTCTGTAGGTGCTGTAGAGCCAGAAGGATTCTAGGCAAAAGCCCCTTTGTTATCCAGACCTTCCTGAATGCTTTGTCCACCTAATTTAACCAGCCGAGCCTCAGATGTGCTACTGGTAGGATGTTAGTGGGTGAGCTTGGGCAGCAAGCTTGGTAGCATTATAGGCATTTAAAAGGCAATCCGTTTAAAACAGATCCACAGAAATAATTTTTCTGCAAGCACATAAGTAACTAAGTATCAGAGGGGTAGCCGTGTTAGTCGGGATCTGCAAAAGCGACAGAGTCTTGTAGCACCTCATAGACTAACAGATATTTTGGGGCATGAGCTTTTGTGGGCGAAGACTCACTTCATCAGATGAATGTTGTGGAAATCTCCAGAGGCAGGTATAAATATGCAGGCAAGCCGCCCCACCACAGGCACTCATTGTCTCAGGATGATGTTGCAACGAAGAGAGCTTTACAGCGCTCAAAAAAGGATTAGAATGTATAGGGTTAGTGAGAGAACCAGCAGTGACATTAGGCAGGATAAAAACTCGTGGCCACAAACCAACCCCTAACTGGGACTAGATTATTTCATCCTTCTCCACCTTCCTCTGAAGCATCTGATAGTAGCCAATGAGACCGGATACTGGACTAGTGGACCTCTGCCCAGGAAGTACTGAACAACATAGAGTAGTAGAGCTTAAGCCTAGAAGGGTTCACCAGATTGTCCAGTCTGACCTCTTGTATGTCCTAGACCACCACCCAGCATCCACAAGCTAACCCAACCGCCAAAATGAGACTACACATTTATGCTGCAGGCCAAGATCAGGAGGGACCAAGGTGTACCAGTGCTCGAGGCCCCTGCAATAACAAGGAACTAAGTGAGAGAAACCAAGCTAATCCTGGCAAGTGACTTGCACCCCAAACTGCATAGGATGGTGAAAAATGCCCCAAATCACTGCCAATCTCACCTAGGAGAATATTCTTTCTCAACCCCACATATGGTGATCAGTTAGACTCTGAGCATGTCAGCAACAGCCAGCTGTCTAAGCATGTGAGAGAGAGAATGCTCAGTGTCACCTCAGAGCCCAGTGTCCCGTCTCCATCCATATCCCTCGCTGATGAAGGAAGGAGATATTTAAAAAAAACAAAACCTCTGCAAATATGTTGTGGAGGGAATCCCTTCCTGACCGCTGCAGGTGGCTGGCTGAAACCCTGAAGCATGGGCCTAGGAACATAACACATAAACCCAAAGTGAGCCCCAGGGCTGTGGAGCCTTTCTCCCTACCAGGCCTCTGTACCCTAGGACTGTGACTGAGACAGGGATGATGGTAGTGGAGTAGCATTTTAAATTACATCCTCTGATTTCCCAGTGCACCTTGTCCTTTCTGTATCTCTCTCTTGGGGCATGTCTACACTACAATCTTAGGTTGTTCTATGTTGTTCTATGTGATGGGTGATGTCCACGCTGCCCTCCTGTCAGAGGTGCGAGTCCTCACCAGGAGCACTTCCACTGACTGAAGAGGGGCAATGTGGGGGGCTGAGGGCTCTGAGCTCTGTGCTGCTTCCCACCGGCAGCCCAGCTGCCTGGCCAGGGTTTCTTACCTCCCTGCTGAGAGAAGAGGGGAAGCTACCTGGTGTGCCTTGCCTCCAGCAGGGTGATCCAGGCCTGGAGTCTGGTCAGCTGCCATGCTCCCAGCAGGGAGTCGAGACACGAGAGGACAGCAGGGCTTTCTCTGGGGAGCCCAGGTGGCAGCTTAAGCCAGGACCCTGAGTGGCAGCCCAGCTTGGAGCAGAGACCCAGCGGCAGCCTAGCTGGGAGCTGATTTTCTTGTCAATTTCATGGCTCCAGCGGAGCAGTGATGACAAGAATGACAGCCAACAGAAACCAGTGTAAGGAACAGAGTCACACTGACATAAGCCCTATGCCTTTCGTGGAAAAATGGAGTTATGTCGGTGTACTATCGCACTTGCATTGGTGGGGACCAGGGTGTAGTGTGCATTGTCCATTGTGTGGCTAACTTCATTCATAGTGCTTTCTCTTCTCTAGGATTGTGAACGTCACCTCCCTGGGACTGAAATAGAGTGTCTGTGAGATCAGCTAACAGACGTCAGTAGCAAGCATTTTGCAGTTAGATAACCTCTAAATGAGATTCAGCTGCATGGTTTAAATGCTCATTTCAGTGAGACTTATGCTTCCTGGGGTTACTCCGAAGAACAGGGTGACTTGGATGGGTTTAGGGGGCTATCTTGATCTAGGGCAGATAACAAGGAAGTATGGTCTAAATATCAGAAAAACCTTCCTGACCGTGAGCTCTGTTGGAATGGTGGAACTCTCTGCAGTGACACGGTGACCCATTGCTTGAGTCAATAAAACTATACTGAACAAAATTTAACATACTCTAGGAACACTCTTGCACTGGCCTCTGGGATGAAGTAGGTGAGATAATAAATCTCTTCCATCTGTAATATTTGTCCTGACTCTGGCTTTTTCTTGTAGGTATAAAGATGACCTAGACAGTCCTACTGAGGAGAACGGGAAGCAGAAAGTCCTGTACAGCCTAGAATTCACCTTTGATGCTGATGCCCGTGTTGCCATCACAATCTACTGCCAGGCTACAGAGGAATTAATCAGTGGCATGGCAGTGTAAGTCATGGGGAAACAGATTTAAAGGGGCACTGGCAACTTACAGGTCCTAAGTCTGTCTGAAATTTTTCTCCTGGTACAAATAACACCCAAGGAGGCAGGGGAAAGAGCGAGGTTTCTCCTTTCCAGTTTGTGCATTTGGCTGCTCTGTATCTTAAGAGTTTCCCCTGTTGGTTGGTTGTGTTGGATTTTCCATGCACATTTGAGAAAAGAAAACTAAAGCCATAGTTTGTCAGGGAGACACAGGGTGTAGCTCCTGAAGGTGTAAATTCTTTTTTTGAAATTGACTGACTAAATTTCAAGAGGGTGTCCCTTTTCATTGGGACACCTGAGTCAATGGAACTGATGCAGTGAGAATGAGTGCCCTTCAAGGATCAAGAGAGGGAAAAACGGGTAAGGAATCAAGCTGCCTTCCCCCCTTCCCTTGATTTTGGGGTTAAATGACCATCTTATAAAATTAATTATACTGAAGAGGCTCTCCTTTGTTTTATAGGCAGTAATGCCTACTAGATGTTTCCCTGCTACTCTCACATTTGCGTGTTCGGTGGGGGTGGTCAGTGTTCAGCCAATGGAATTTTAGTGTGACTTGTACAGTCAATATGAATCAGTCATGAAGACTCAAAGTCCTAGTATACAATGCTTAATCTAGATCAGCATATCTGGGCTGTGTCCGATCAAGGCAGAGTTTTATATTTTTGGGATGTTTTAGTCTCAAGGGACACACTTCTGTGTTTAAAGACCTACGGTGTTTAAAGACCTACGGTGTTTAAACACAGAATTTTCTTTTTTTCCATGCACTTTAAGTACACGTTTGGCGACTTACTACTGCAAGCCTCAGATGGCATGATTTTTAGACCCCTCTGTTTATAAATAGCTCAGGATCTTTTGTCGCGAACAGAAATCTGCAGGCTGGAGAAGCTTAATGTAGATCTCTAATTGAATACTGACATCTCTCTACAGTTGGAATTAAGGGCTTCTGCCATTGTGTTCTACATCATACTTACTTTCAAAGGAAATGTGTGTAATTTAAGATAAGTGATCTATTTACGATTAAAGCAGGAAAAAATATTAAACAGAATTCATGTCAGAAGACTTGCTTTAGGCACAAGATAAACATCCTGCTAATGATCAATGAATGTTACTTTTAGAAATGGGGCCAAAGGCTGAACATTCCCATCCAGATGTGAATTCCTCCAAGCTTGGAGGGTGTCCAAAGTCAGGATTTTGATCAGGCTCTTCTCTAGTTTTGTTAAAGCCTGCAGCTGTCTTTACTCTCTGTGAAAAGTAATAAATTAGCTCTTCTTACAGAACTTTGGCACCTCTTGGGAAGCTTTGAAAACACAGCTCTTTAGCCCCAGGTTCTCCTGAGCCCAGTATATAGGCAGGCTCCTAGAAATCCTAACTGTTTCCATGTTATGTCTTCGTAAGTCTTTAAAAATGTTTCCTGTGAATTTAGTGCTAGCGAAGGTCTTGGCTTGACACTCTTGGCACTTGAAGTCCTCTGTCCCTAAAACTGGTGCAATATGGCTAGGCAGCAGTACCAGCTTCCCTCCTACTGTCCTACAGAATATCCCTTGCCCTGGCTCTGGAAAGGGGACCAGCTTTAGGGACTATGCCTTTATGTTGGGGTGGCATAGCTGTTCAGTGCACAAGCCCTTAGAATGAAAATGCACAGTTGGGTTCTATTCCTGCCTTTCACTGACCCTTGAGCAAATCAACCATGCCTCAGTTTCCCCACCCATACAAGGAGGATAATGAGGGCTTATGACTGTGGTGGTTACAGTTGCAACAGAAGCCAATGGACTCTTCTGAAGCCAAGATCCTGATTTCATGCAGATGTGGTAGGTAATAGGGATCCGGGGAAGAGAGCAGCAAATATAGACTTTATAAACTGCTTTAATTCAGCCCAGACTATTTTCCCATGTTATGGTGGCGGCGGCTCTGTAAGCACATCTTGGGGCTAGTGCAGCTGCCCGAAGTGGGCATCTCTGCTTCTCTGGATTTAGCACGCTGCTACTAAAAACCTCCTTTTAAAGCCCTGATTTTAGCTTTGCCAAGCAGTTCTGTAAGGGCAAACACTATAATTACTTTGATTTATTCTCTTCAAGTTCTGGTGGAAAAAACAACGCTGGGCTGCATTTTTAGAACACCTCAAAGCAGAGAGCTGCGTTTTTAGCACACTAATTGGAGTGCACAATCACTGAGGGTACTTTATCTCCATTGGTTTCATGCTGACATCTAAACTGAAGGGTCAGTGAGTGCAACTGTTGTGTGTTTTTGAATCAACGCTCCCCCTTCAGACTGATATGTCCTGCACTTTGAGGGGAGGGAGGGGGAGCAGGATCTCTCTGAAAACCAAACGCACTTTTTCCTCTTCAGTGGAAGTCAATCTCTGAAGCAGGAGAGGCTTCCTCCAAAGGGTGCCAAAGCAAATCTGTCCTCTTAGCCACCAGGCTGCAGTGTGCTCCTTGGAAGTTCTAAATGGCTGATGCTGACTTCCCTGTCTGCTTTGCTGAAAGACCCACCCCACAATCCCTCATCACACTAACATGAGGTTTGCTTTAGTCCCCGGCTCGGAGCATGGCTTGGACCTCTTGGTATCATTTTGCTGTATTTTGGAGGAGGGACTCAGCTCTCGGGGAGAGGCATCCTGTGCGGAGACCATTCATCCATGGACCACAACCCCAGCCCCTGCCCTGCTTATCCTGCAGCTGTATCCAGAGCTAATAGGTCTCCTTCCCTTTGCTGAGAGAACTGGGGTCCATTTCACAGACAATCGGGAAATCTCCTCCCGGAATGGCTCAGCACTCCAACTGAAAATGGAATGGCATCATTACAATGGGAATCCATCTTGAAGACACAAGGAGGGAAGACTTATCTCTTCTCTGTTTCATGAGACCAGCTGCATTTTCTGGAATCTGTTAGGCTGGGGAAGATGGCATGCGTGTGTTGTATGAGCGGACTGTGTGTTTCATTGCACGATTAGTGGCTTTGAGATCCCTGCTGTCATCTGTCCAAAGCCTCTCACCACACTGGCATGTCATGCCCTAGGGATTTTGCAGCTCCAGGTGTCCTGCTGAATGTCACACAACCATCTCCTAACTGTGAGGTATGAAGGTTCAGTAGTCCTTTCCCCAGTAGGGAAAGAGCTGGAATCAGGATCGTGACTGGAGTCACTTAAAACTAGTCATCTGGGCTGGACATGCACTTTAAGGAACAATTCTGTGTTGCCGAAGGTGACCTAATAGTTTTGGCTTCTAACTCTGTTCGAGGATACTGCTCAGAACTTGTGCAGAGCTTTTCCTCTCCATGTGCTTTAGAGACAAAAACAGCTCTTCCCTGGATTACGTATGCTGCACTGTTTGCTTGCAGACACAATGAAGTGCAACTAATTTCATTGGAATGATTTATTACATTTCATTTCTATTAGTATCAGGTGTTGCAAAACCACCCTACTCAACCGTCTCTCTTAAACTGACAGGTGACACTGGGTCACTTACCTGTTACACATTCTGTTTGTATGTGGGATTTCAAACTTCATTCCTTTTGATGGTGGTGAACCAGCTCATCAAATGTATGGGTTGGCCTACTGGCTGCATTCAGTTGAGTGTGTACAGAAAGGAGGCAGCAGTACTTACTAGATGAGCCTCTGGTAACTTAATAGTCTCATGCTTATTCATGGCCTGTGAAAGTCCTTTCTGCTATAGACACTCATGCTTAATTTGACTTCTCTGTACAATCAAGGAGAAGTGTGTGAAGCAATCCAGGGCTGGTATTTGCTGCTGGGTATAAGCCTACTCCTGTCTTGAAGGCCAAAGCCTGCTTTGAGCCATACAGATGGTAGCCCCCAAAGAAATGGTATAGTGCTTGGAACTCATATCCCATAAAACTAAATTCCAGAGATTTCACTGCTCACAGGTACACCCTCGTTCTTTAATAAGAGTTTAGCCCCCTCTTGCTTTTCTCTGCAGCTGCACTAGTATGTAACTGAGCAACTTGGGCATGCTGGTTAGAGTAAATATGAGTTCAGCATCTCTTACACAGCAAGTCCAGCTAGCAAATCTAGAGACCTGCTACAGTCTTGAGATGGTGAAACCTGGCTGCCAAAGGGCAGATTTCACACACTCTGAAGGCCACCGTTTCTCCGGGGCTGGTGCGGAGAAGCTGTGCCTCTTCCTGGGAGAAAGTGCAATGTCATCTCTCTCCTATGTGGCAAACTAACACGGGATCAAACCCCAAACACTGCATGGGCCCTAGTTGCCTCTGAGAGAGACCTGTGGGGTTTGGCTTTTCATACTCAGCTGTTTAGCAACATTTGTCTAGCTTATTCTGCCAATAAAATCTCATTGAATTGAAGTGATGCCTATGCCTGACTTAGGACGCCTGAAAGGGAAATAAAGTTGACTGCAGATCCCTTTCCTAGGTGAAAGGAGAGGGTGCAGTATGGTATCAATTCCATGCCAACTCCTGGGACTCGGAACATCAGCAAAGCATTATTGGCTTTCCCACCTCCTGCCGCTCTCCGCATGAAAATCCACAAAGAGCAGCCAGGCCAAAATGCAGGCTGCCTACACTCAGACTTGCAGGTGGAACTCAAGTGCATCCCCAAAAGGCAGCCCCATGCTCTTAAATTGTCTTCTGTGGTGCTCATTGTACTGCAGGCTGCACACCAGCGGTACATACAGGCCTTTGAAGCAAGGTCATTCTGAATGTGGGACTGGTGTGGAACGCTAACTACACTGGCTGACAGTCCATGTGGTGGTAGTTGTGCCCATCAATAAAATGTCTTCCTAGCTGCGATGATGAGAACATCTGCCTTCTCTAGCAGGTCTTGTCTGAGGAGCTCCAAATGCTGTGCAAGCAACAATAAAGCACAGTCTTATGGCTGGGGAAGGCTGTCTTCTCCCTCATCACTTCTAGCAGCTCTTAAGAGTTGGCTAGTGATTAGCTCGGGATGGGGACTGGAACTTGAGGCGTCTGCATTTCATTCCCAGTGCTGCTCCTGAATTGGATGTGACCTTGGGCAAGTCCCTTTCCTTCTCTGCATCAAGTTTCCTCATCTGTATGATGGGGCTGTTAACACCTAGCCAGCAATTAAATTGGTTCTTTGATGTCATTGATGGAAGGAGTCAGACAGGAACACTGTGTGCTTGCCGTAGCTGATTTGACTGTACAGTAAGTAAAACCACACTCACCTGCGTACCCTATAATTCATGCACAAAGCAGCTGTCACTTCCCACCTCCCCACAGCACTTTAATAACAGAGGTTGCAGCAAGATCTCCTATTACTCCAGCAGTGTTATTTTTATGCTGTACTGTTCCGAACATTTTTCTAGTACATTATGAAGCATTTTCATAAATCATTAAAATGAAACGACCCCAGCAAGAATGAAGAAAGCATGGTTTAGTGCAGTCCCCTGGATTGTTGTTGTTCGCCCACCTGTTAACTTGCAAAATCAGTCTTTGGCACTCCATGCAAGTTGTTCCACTGACTGTCTAATCAGCCTGGCAAAATTCTGCTAGCCTGGTCCTTAGTTGGTGTCGGTGTTGTGGCAATGGGTTTCTGGTGTAACTATGCCCGTGTACACCAACCGGGGCGCTGGTCCTGTATGCCCACTTGCTTGGGGCATGTAATTTTTGGCTCCGTCGGGCTGGGTAGGACCTCTTCAGTTCTTTCTCCTCCAGACATTTACGCTGTGCTCATCACCAAGATAGCTGAGGCCAAACTGGGAGGCCTAAAATCAGATGTTTAAACTCCTAAAATCGAAGTTGTCTCTTTTTCTCCAAGCTTCCTGCTCCCGCTGGCTGGAGTGGGATTTGTCAGTGCTCAGCTTCTCTGACAATCGGGCAGCTAAGTCCTAAGGATGTTACTGGATTTAGGAGCCTAACTTTAGGCCCCCGGTTTTAAAATATTGGCCTGAGCGTGTAAGATAAGGGCAGATGAGCAGGCGCTTTTGAATGGTGTGCAGTGGTGCTCAAAACAGACCGTGGATAGCTAACTATTGATCACGCGGGTCAGATCAGCATTGAACCTCTCGGCTGTTAGGTGGGGGAGTGGTGTACCTGTCCCGGAGCAGCCTGCTGCGGCCTGAGAAGAGAACATCCTCTGCTTTAGACTGCCAGCCAACAAATTGGAAATGGAACTGTCAGCTAATTAAAAATGCGTCTGAGGAGCCAACCAACTGTACCATGCAACCATGGCAACAGAAGCATTACTCTGGAGCTCTGGGAAGCTTGGCGCTCTGAATGCAAGACGGAAAGCATGAGGGAGATGACTGCTCTGGTGTAAATATGTGGGAGCTGCATCGTGCTCCTGGCTGGAGCAGAGGCAGGGCACAGTAGGTGGTGGTGGCTGTTGTCGTGTTCTTTGGAGCCCTCGTGGGAGCTGGGCCTTCCCATCTCTCTTCTGCACACTCTGCGTGCGTTACCTTGGCCAAGATGTACTTTATGGAAGTTGCAAGTGTGCTTCCCAGCCACAGCAGGCCTTTTAGTTCCTGAAAGTCTGCAAGCTCCGCTTATGTAGCACAAAAGGGCTCATCAGATCCTTTAAAGAGGCTGAATCCGGATCTCCTAGCGGTGCTTCTATTCCCTGCTTTCCTCTTTCCTTGCACCCTTTCCTCAGAGCCATGGTCTTGGCCTTCACACACCTCCGCCCTTCTGTTGTCCTCTTTTGCCTCAGGAGCCTTGCCTCCTGTTCTCCTCACCTCCCTTGCTTGGTTTCTCTCCATCCCCTGCTCTTTGAGCAAGCACAAAGCCCCTCTTTCAAACCACTTGTGTTTGCAGAGCCACTGCTATTCCTTTCCCTTACAGTGGAGGATACTGAGGATAACAGCCTATTACTGTGGCTAGCTCAAGGACATAAAGGTCTGGACTGTTGGTCCTGGGTTTGAACTCTGCTAAACACCCCTTCAAGGATCATTATTTCTGCATTAGCTTGCACCAGGGACCTTTGCTTCCTCTAGGATTTGTAAGACATCACTTACACCCTTCACATGGTAAATAGTAGCACCAGGTGGAAATTTCCTTGGATGCTTACAGCCCTGCTGGAGCTTCTAACTTGGGTTAGGGTAGCGAACACAGGTGATTACAAGTGCAGAAGGCCTGGAGAGTGGCAGCTGGCCGTACTGCTCCAGGTGATGCCTTGGTTTCAGAGTAAGACCCTACACAAGGGAAAAATCGTCACTCTACACTAGGTGTGGAGGGAGAGTCGGCCAACACCCCTGGATCTGGTGTTGGTGCAGCTAGTGGGGGGTGCCCTTGAGCTAGTGGAGTCGTTCTCCCTTCAGATCTTTCAGGGAGGGAAAGGAGCACGGGGCTTGGAGACTTGGGTGTGGGAGAGGAGGGTGTCAAATGTAGTTCCCGCTGCTTGGTCCAAATGCTAATCCAATGCTGAGCTGCCAGTGCTCTGTGTGCAACCATCCCGCAGGCAGGGCGCGGGCGGCCTGTCAGCAAGGTGGGGTGGGGGATCACTGCTCAAGCTTTCAGTTGTGCAGGAAGGGGCCAAGCTTCCTCTTCAAAAATATTGAGGTGGCCCGAGCCTGCTAAACCATGTGCCACCCGCAGTGCCCATATTCCAGATCTGTGGGGTCAGCCTTTGCTAGACTGGGGCCCCTTGTCTGTAGTGCTGTGTGCTTCCCCGTTGACTAATATTCCCAGCCAAGCCAGTATGGAACTGATCAACTTGACTGCAGATCAGGTCTGTGTTCCTGCACGGTTTCCCTCTCCTGAGCTCGCTTTCCCTTCCTTTTTGTGTCCAGAGTGAATGGCTGCCAGCTCCACTTCTCAGAGCAGCCATTTGTGATTCCTGGGAGGCTGCAGGCGTGAATGACTTTCTTAGAGACCAGCACAGAGCAATCACTTGTTACACTGAGTTTTCTTTTTTTGCCCCCTCTCCAGATACAGCACAAAGAATCCTTCTCTGCAGTCAGAGACGGTTCATTACAAGAGAGGAGTGAGCCAGCAATTCTCCCTGCCTTCCTTCAAGATTGATTTCTCAGACTGGAAGGACGATGAGGTAAATCTCTCCTTAGATTTCACTCTTCTCCAAACCCCTATTGTTCCAGAAACACTGGGCTCTGTTTGTTTCACTTCCTGAGTTGTAGATGGAAAATTGCCAGTCACAGCTGCCGTGGCATGATCTGTCAGCATGGGGTGAAGGGCCCTGGGAAAAATGGGTCTGAAGTATTCAGGACAACTGTTAGGTAGGTACGTTAAGCCAAAAAAAGCAGGGGGGGACGCATGGGATGGGGTGGGTTGAACTGTCTGTTGAGATCTCAGATACCTGGAGTAGGATGGAACTTGTCTACATCTCTCTGGATGAGTGACACTGATGCCATCTCCAGAGGAAGCTGCTTGGTTTCAGCCAGTCTTGATGTGATGCTCTCCCAGCTGATCAGGGCACTGTGGGAGCTCAGGAACGTATGTCCATTTCAGAGAGGTGTTTGTCGCTTAATAACATGTCTGGCAATAAACCTGAGCCTGCAGAAAAGTTGCTGTCCACTTTCCGTAGCAAACATATTAAACCCCATGATTGATAAGTAAACTTCTTTTTAAAGAGAGAGTCTCCAGTTACAATATTGACTTTGTTGTTTTTTTTACCCCATCAAAGGAAGTCAGAATCATCCAAGCAGGGTTGAATTGATCGATTTGAAAATAAAGACTTTTTTCCTCTAGAAAAGAGTACAGTTCTGAATTGTGGTTCTGAGCTGTGGATTAGTATTAGTATTCCACTTCTCATGACGTCCTACTGGTGAATCAGTGTGTGTTTGTTTTTTCCTAGTGTGTGTCTGTTACAGAATATTGAGGGGGTGCATATGTATTCATCGATTTCAATGCCAGAATGGATGATGAGCCACGGAGATCATGTAGCCTGATCTCCTGTGTAACACAGGCCAGAGGACTGCCCCAAAATCATTCCTATTTGAATTAGAGCAGGTATTTTAGAAAAGCATCCCACAAATCTTGATTTAAAAGTTGCCTGTGATGGAGAATTCACCATGGCCCTTTTGGAAAGATGCCAGAAAGGTAATAAAGCCTATAAGGCATAGCTGCGTTCATTCAGGGGTTTCAAAGAACTCAAGATCGCCATGACTGAAGCTGTGTTGACTGGGAAAGTGAGCATTTATGTGTAGCCTTCCGTAAGCTCCCCTTTGCCTGGTATCTGATTGATAAGATTCTTACAAGAAAAGGAAAGGGATTTCATAGTCATGTGGGATATGTCAACTCCAAAATCATACTCCTGTGTGACATGCTAGCTACTGTTATTGCAAGTAACTTACCTACCTCCCAGAACTGAGAGATTAGCGAGGAAAAATACTGGGATTTTTTCTGGGTTTCTTCGTATGTTTAACAGCACTTTTGGTAGGTTCAGTTTCACTGTTTCCTCTGCTTTCTCAGCCTTAGGGTGAGGCCATTTTGTCTACTAATTTAATTTCAAAATGATGGCGCACCTTAGTGCAGAAGAGGATTGTGAGGACAGAGGTGACTGGGCCAGTCACCGCATTTCTTTTCTTTTGTTTCCATTTTTCCTAGCACCTGCCAGTTAGGTAAATATTGAGTGGGATCTTTCTCCGTTTACAGTATCATGTTTACCAGAAGTGACGTTAACCACCTTTGGACGGCGTAGTTGTCAAATTACTAAAACACTGATGGTGAATATTCCTCCTACCCTAGCTAGGGAGCTGTGAGGGTTCCCTGTTCATATAAATGGCATATTGCCTGGTATTTTAACATGGTGAAGTCTGTGTCTGTCGCATCTGTGGCATCGAGATCAACATGGGAACTACACTCTGTCCAAAATAGCATTTTCTCTTATTGATTTTAAATTATGCCTTATTTCAGTTCCTAAGTTCCCTTTATTTTTGTCTCTTGGGACAAGATTAATAGGTGCATCTGACTGACATCCTCAATACCATTTCCTTTAGCTTATCCTCGAAACTTGTCACATATCACTAGCTACAGAAGGCTGGGTTTTCTTTAGCTAAGTACCGTATTTTTCGCCATATAAGACGCTCCGGCATATAAGACGCACCTAATTTTAAAGGCGGAAAATCTAGGAAAATATATTTTGTATGTGTTTAATAATAAAGTACTATTATAAAGAAAAACTACAAAGTACATCACTTATGACCAAAATATCTTTGCTTGATCAGCTGGTTTATATCCGCATCAGATAAATCACATAACTACCCTTACTGCTTTAAAAATACACATTATGACCTCATTCAAAATCGATGCCCTAGAAAAAAATATATACATTTAATGAGCAATAATGAAAACAAACACACGTGACCAAAAAATGTGGAAGTTTAAACATAAACTTAGTTTAACAAAAATGTGGAAGTTTAAACATAAACTTAGTTTAAACTTAGTTTAAAGTTAAACTTAAACATAAACTGCGCCGCCGCCTCTCCCCCCTCCCCCCTCCCCGCCGCGGGCGGGCTGCCGGGAGCGTCCCGGTTCCCCCCTCCCCGCTGCGGGCGGGCTGCCGGGAGCGTCCCGGTTCCCCCCTCCCCGCCGCGGGCGGGCTGCCGGGAGCGTCCCGGTTCCCCCCTCCACGCCGCGGGCGGGCTGCCGGGAGCGTCCCGGTTCCCCCCTCCCCGCCGCGGGCGGGCTGCCGGGAGCGCCCCCGGCAGCCCGCCCGCAGCGGGGAGGGGGGAACCGGGACGCTCCCGGCAGCCCGCCCGCGGCGGGGAGGGGGGAAGCGGGGCGCACATTCGCCCTATAAGACGCACCAACTTCCCCCCCCCCGTTTTGGGGAAGAAAAAGTGCGTCTTATAGGGCGAAAAATACGGTACCTACCTCGCCTGTGTGCTAGAGGAAGTGGTGGTGACTGTGGTAAACCCAGGGCAGGCTACTGCCAGAGGGGTTTGTGGAGAGAAAGGTAACTGCAGGCTAATTGGGTTCAGCTGAGTAAGGCTGCCTCTGGCCAAAGCAGGAACAGTTGAGCCCAATTAAAAAGCTGTCAGAGACCTTTTTAAACCTTCCTCCCCAGCTAGGAAGGAGGAGAGATAGAGGGAGTGAGGCTGCCTGCAGGCGAGGAGCAGCAAGACAGGGAGTCTCTCCCAGAAGGGAGATAGTTCTCCTAGACAGAGGGAAGCAAAAGCCATACCAGAAAGAAGTGCTTAGAGCAGGGGTGGGGAACCTTTTTTCCCACCAAGGGCCAGGGCCATTTTGACCCTTATAAAGTCATCCGCGGGCTGCTCCCCCCCCCCCCCCCCAAGCCCAGGCTGGCAACGGGAGCTGAGACCCCAGCTGGCAAGGGGCCAGCAGGGGAAATCCCAAAGCAGTGGCAGGTGGAGTCCTTAGCCCTGCACTGCTTTGGGGTTTCCCCCACTGGCCCCTTGCCAGCCAGGGTCCTGCCGCCTGCCTGACCCGCCCAGCCCGGTCTCTCTCCCCCCCCCCCCAACCTCCTTCCCTCCTCCCCCCCCAACTGACCCGCCCAGCCCGGTCTCCCCCTCAAACCTCCTTCCCTCCCCCCCCCCCAACTGACCCACCCAGCCCGGTCTCTCCCCCCCCCCCCCCCGACCGTCGGCTCCCCGCGGCTCCTTGTTTCGCCGCCCGGCAGAGGGTGGCCGTGCGGCGCTTCCTGGCCCCAGCGCGGAGCTGCCCCTGGCCGGCGGCGGCAGCAGCCCACGCGGCGCGTCCCGGCCCCAGCGCGGAGCTGTCCCTGGCCGGCAGCGGCAGCGGCCCGCGCAGCGCTTCCCGGCCCCAGCGCGGAGCCTCCGGCGGCGGCACTGGCCCACGCGGCGCGTCCCGGCCCCAGTGCGGAGCCGCCCCCGGCCAGCGGCGGTGGCCCGCGCGGCGCTTCCAGGCCCCAGCGTGGAGCCGTCCCTGGCCAGTGGCCGCGGGCCGGATAAAATGATTTGGCGGGCCGTATAAGGCCCGCGGGCCGGAGGTTTCCCACCCCTGGCTTAGAGGAAGGGAAGCCTGCCTTTGGGGCTTCTAGGCGGGTTGCTGGTACGGCTCTGGCCCCACCAGAGCCCAAAGTACCAGAGTCAGGGGGGTCCAAGAGGCCACTCTGCCACATGACCCAATAGTCCTTTGAGTCAGTAACATACCTGGGCCCCAGCACGGAATTGCGGGAAGCTGTGCTGCTGGAGGTGCTGTCCTTGTTGAAGAGCCATAATACCAAGATCTTGGCCATTTGCGGTTAATGATGCTCTCTGCTCATAAGAGTATTATGAGTGGTATTAATCTGGGTGTCTTGGCCAGATTGCAACCAAGATAGGGACCTTCTCTAACCCTGACCCTACTGTCCAAGCTCAACTGGATATGATGATATTCACTTCCAGTCCCAAACTGTTGTAATGCTGCAGTGCATGGTTAAACGGGGGGGGGGGGGGGGGGGGGGAGGGGAGGGGGGGCGGACCCTATATATTGTGCAATCCCAGCAGAGCGAATAGCGATTGGTCAAATACACCCCTAAGCATAGTATCAAAACAAACCGCAAGGCAATTACCAGCCTCTTCCCCATGATCCTCAGAAATTTGGGCTGCAGATGTTCTGGGGGTTTCTCTGCCAATAGATGACATCACAAGTATACTTATGATGGCCTGAAAGAACTGTCCCCCTCTTAGCCCTACTTTTCGTTTCCTTTGTCACTCACTCTGAGGAAGGAGGCAGGATGCTGGCAGCCCAGACTCTCCTCAGCCTCATAGAAAAACAAAATTGTTCAAATCCTTTGTCAGTGGCTTTTCTGGCCCGCCAGAGCCACCAGCCAGAGTCGCTTGTAATTGTGCAAACAGGTTTTTAACTCTTAGCAAAAGTTTTGCAGCTCAGTTTTAAACAGCTGTTTGTCAGCAGAGGCGGAGGCGATCTGTGTATTGTGCATCTGTTGGTCAAGTCTTCAGAGGTACTCTAGAAATGTGAGCTGTAAACCCCCTTCCCATCCCCTCTGCTGATCCACTCTGGAGATCGCTTTTTCTGTGGATTTTGCTGATCTACTCTGGCGATCTGTTGCAAAATGAGCACTGTCATCTGGCAGGTCTTCAACGGACTTCACTGGGAGTTCTGCTTGGGGAGCAAATGTAGAACAGGCAGCATGGCTCGGAGAAGGATTTCTGTGTGTGACTCTATCTTCCATTCCCCCTCCACGCCCAATAACACGCATGTGGCTAGGTTTTCCTAGCTACTCTCTGAAATGCAGCACTCCTGTCTGACATCAAACTATGTGTGTCGCTGTTCAGCTGAATACACTGATATCCCATAGACTGCTTGCAAACGTTACTGTTAGTTTGTCAGAATAAGATGGAGTTCATGCTTTTGCCTACTGTAATGCTTGTATGTGACATAGCCCTTGATCAGATGATAGGATGGAGAGTGGTATTGCTTGGGATGGTTGGCTGGATAAACTTTAAGTGCATGTTTTTATTTTGTCTTTACAAATGTATTGATTCATTGGCAAACTCTGCTAAGAGGCTTTCATTGTCGAAAGACTATCTTCTACATGTCCAAGAGTGAACGTGAAGCGCAGCCTTTGGGAGACTGTACGTTCAGACAGTGCACAAATTCAGATTGCAAAGCAAAAGTAGTTCTGGCCTACGCTCTCTCCACCAAATGTGCAAAAATGTAACTGTGCTCGTGCAGTAATAGATTGGAGCAGGAAGCAAAGCAGGAACCTAAGAGCTGTTTTCAGCAGTGCCTTAGTCCATTATCTTTAGTGAGTTGGGAATGTTTGGAGCGAGACGTGGTAGTTTTGAAAATGTGGTATGGGAATGGCTAGCTAGAGACGCGGGTTACCCCGCAGAGGATCTCACATGTTTGAGGGTGAGCTGAGGCAGGAAGTGGTTGCCGTCACAAGACCCTTAATAGCTACTGGTCTGAACTGGTACACAGTAGTGTCATTATATAGTTAAGAACTGAAAGTTTTTCTGGGAAGCCTGTAGACTAAATATAGTTAAACATTTCCAAGAACATTTGGCCTCTGTAATGATTAAACTGAAGCTAGAAACAAAAAGGTAATAGATTCCCAATTTTCTATTCTCCCATACCCTTCACAAAGTACTAAAGCCTACACTGCAAGGTTAGGTTGATGCAAGACAGCTTACGTGGATATAGTTGTGCATGTGTCTGTTCTTAACTTTGTCTCCCACCAATCTAAGCGCCCCATTACGATGACACAATACCATCATCCCCCCCCGAGCAACAAAGAGCCATAGCCATTGTACTTAGAATAGAATAATGCAATCATAGAATATTTAGGATTGAAAGGAAGCTCAGGAGGTCATCTAGTCCAGCCTCCTGCTCAAAGCAGGATTTAGGTCAATGCAGTGCATTAGCGTGTTACTTATATCAACCTTAACTGTCCTCCAGCAGCTGTCCCACAATGCTCCACACTGACTGCTTTGGTCATCATTGTGAACTCTGTTTCCCCGGGGTCACGGAGACCGGAACCCCCCACCCCATCTTTAAAGCCCCGCAAATTTTTGAAATTCCTTTTGCTGAGTGCCTGGTTTGGTGACCACACCTAGCAGCTCTCTATTATTGAGTGAAACTGCCCAGTTGACCATGCTGGCTACACACTCCTGCCTGAAGTAGTGGAAGATATTGGATCTCCTGGGTCTCTGGGGTAGGGTTACCATATGTCCGTATTTTCCTGGACGTGTCTGGGAAGATACGGCGGTATGGTAATCGGAGAGTTACCTGCAGGAGCCACATGTCTGGGATCCTCTGGGAACCACTGTGCTGCTGTAACATTTCTAGTGAAGATCTACCCTAACTCTGGGAGCTTGGTGCAGTCTTATAGACCAAAGATATTATGTATGTTGCCTGTCTGTTGGCAGGGTAGTTAGTGGACCACGTTGTACTTGGTAAGTGGTGCTAGTATACTTTATATCTGAGGGCTTCTCTACACTTGAAGCGCTACAGCAGCACAGCTTCAGCTGCATTGCCTTAGCGCTTCAGTGTAGACCAGGGGTCTCAAACTCAAATGACCACGAGAGCCGCATGAGGACTAGTGCACTGGCCCGAGGGCCGCATCACTGAGACCCCACTCCACCCCTTCCATGAGGTCCCGCCCCTGCCCCACCTCCTCCTCTGAGCACACAGCTCCCTGCTCCCTCCTGGAAAGCGCTAGGCACCGCCAGCAGCTGTTTGGCAAACAAAGCAAGAGCAGTATAGGAAGTCCAGAGCTGGAAACACAAGCAAACAAATCTAATTTAACAAGAAATTACCAGCCTCAGATGATTCAAGCTTTTTTCAAATGTAATATGCTGATAAATCTGACAGAAATTTCAGCCTAATATCAATTATAATTTTATAAAGTCTCGCTCTCCCAAACTGATCCTCATAACCTGCAGAGGAAGACGGGAGGGCAGCGGGGAGCCTGGCTTACCGCTGCAGAGGGCTCCCGCGATGCGCTCTGGCTGGGCTGTTGCCGAGCCCTGACTTCCAGGCGCTGCTGCGGCCTCAATTAACAAGCTGGGGCTGCAATTTGCAGGAGCCCTCTGTAGCAGAGGCCAGGAGCAGTAAGCCTCCTGCAGAGAGAGGCAGGAGGGTGGTGGGGAGCCTGGCTTACCGCTCCTGACTGCCGCTGCAGAGGGCTCCTGGGAAGCGCTGCCCCAGCTCATTCATTGAAGCTGTAGCAGCAGTGCCTGGTAGCTGGGGATCGGCAGTGGCCCAGCCAGGCAGCAGAGAAACCTCCGCTTCTGGCCCCTCCCTCACGCAAATTGCTATCGGGAGGGTGCCAGGAAGCTTGGTGGGCCGCAGGGAAGGGCTTCGTGGGCCGCATGCGGCCCCAGGGCTGCATGTTTGAGACCCCTGGTGTAGACCAGTGGAAGAGGTTCTACCACCCATGAGGCCATCAATCTAGCGTGCTCTGTACTGGATTGGCTAAATAACATCGCCCAGGGGGTGCATCTTTCACAACCCTGAGTGATGTAGCAGAATTGACCTAACTTTTTAGTACAGAGCGGCTTAAGAGACCCACTGTTACACCTTTTAAAATTAGAGTATAATTAATGGAAGGAAGCACACCCAACAGAGAGGGATGATGGGTCTCTGTTTTCTATAGAAGGGCCCCTTGTGCCGTGGGTTGAAAACAAAGCCATTCTCAGCATGCTAAATGCTCCCCTGAAGGACACTCATGAACAACTGTGGGTAATATACTAGGTATAAAATTAAGCTCATAGCAGTTAGAGATGTAAAGACACACTTGAACTTCAAGTTTGGTACAGGATCGTTATCCGTACTCAGAAGCTCTCTTGGGTATTATGCTTTTAACTACATGGGAGCTTACTCTCATGTTTCTCTTCTCCCCCTATTCCCCTCCCACCATTTGCTAGATGTGCTCAGGGTCTCCTGCTGAGAAGCTACCCAGCTGAAAAGGATTGCTCTGGATGTTTGGAATTCCAGCTGTCAACAGTTATAAAGCATTCTGGGTTTGAGATACTAGCTGATAAAATTTGCCCAAGATGAAGTCTGGGAAAAAACAAGATAAGGGGTCCAATTGAACAGGCTCCCGGCAGCTCCGTGAACGCTGTTTTTTCATTGGTGGGTGTCTTGTGCTCTATAAGATAAGTGTTGCTGCTTTGAAATTAGCCTCTAGCCCCAGGAAGATAACCTTCAAATTGCAAACTGCCTGCAACCACTGCAATGCTGTCGGCCTCTGGCTGCAGACAGCCTGAAACAATACCTCTGCGAAGAGTATGTGACTGATTGGGTGAGAACTGCGAAACGTAAAGATTCAAATGTTCTGACCTTTTGCTGCTGATCAAACCCAATGAGAGAGAGTGTCTATTTAACAGCTATCTGATATTGGATCCAGAGAAGCTGGTCATCAGTGTACATCAGCGTATCCTGTACAGGTACCAGGGGGAATGTCTCTGGCTGGCTGGCTGTGACTCAGGAAGGAGATGTGTATAACCTGTCAGTCTGTGGACCATCATTCTCACTCCTCCATTTCCAGTCAACCTTGAGCATCTGGAACTTCTTTATAACTTCCTGCAGGAATCTGTCGCTCTCTTCCTTTTCCAGTGCGCACACATGACACTGGCATATGGAGGGGATGTGTCCAAACCTCTCTTGGCACCTTTCAGAACGAACACAGATGATCTTTCCTTTCTCACAATGTCTTGCTTTTGGGAAGCTGCTGTGTGAGCCCTTTCTGGAATCGGGTCTTCCTGTGGCTTTGAGGGAATCCAGTGACCCACAGCAAGCAGGCATTGATTTCTTTATTGTCACTACTGCTGGATTGGCAGGGCTGGAAAGTGAAGCCGTCAGGTAGCCATGGAATGAGCCTGGGCGGTGTCATCTCCTCACAGTTCTGTTACCTCCTGCCATTGTGATTTCAGCCTGGCTTGAGGGTAGACGCCAGCAGTCCTCTATTACAAGGGGCATCCCTTATTTAAATGGAGAATTACCCCGTACTAAATTGAGACACGTTTGATCCCCTATTTCAGCAGCAGGGGGCCAGTACTTCCGGGTGCATCTTTCCACTCCTCTCCCAACTCTGACCCTTCAGTGCTGCGCAGGGAAAGCAGACCGGCTCATGCTCAAGGGCTCAGGAGTGGGAGGGGTGTGGACAGATGTACCCGTGAGTACTGGTCCCCTGCCAACAGAACTCCAGCCCTTGAGCACAGTCCCCTCTGCTTTCCCTGCACATGATCTGTCCGGCAGGGCAAGTGGACGGGGCTGTGTGCCCTGGTGCTGCACTGAAAGGCCAGGGTCAGGAAGGAACTCTGTCTGGCTCAGCGCTGCAGCAGGCAAAGACTAGCCGTGCAGCCTCCAACTCAACTCTCAGCACCTGTTCTGATCCTGAAGGGCAGTCACAGCGGTTGCTGGCCAGCATCTGACACCCTGGGGTCTCTGCAGCATCCAGTTGTTGTTTTTCTTAGCGTTAGTCCCGCACTATGGCAGGGTCCGCTGTGGTCAGCATCCAGTACTGGGGAGAAAGAAACCTGGGAAGCATGGGGGTAGGGAGAAAGGGGCTTGCCCCCAGAGATTCAACTTGAGACTGGAGACATCTGAGGTTTGACCCTTATTTTTAACTACAATGCTGGCAACTTTACTTGAGGGCCAGGTCTAGGCCGTGAAGGTCGGTCGGTCTCTGTGAGGCGCTGTCTGTGGCCTCTTGCTGGTGGATCCTGATTGTTAGGAACAGAACCTGCATCACTTGACTCATTAAACAGTAGCTCTTAGATGGTAATAACTTTCATTCCCTCAGCCCTGGGCAGGATTGCAGCCTCCCAAAGGGTAAAACAACTGCCTGGTGCCTGCCGCTCAATTTTGTTTGTATTCGGAGAGGGCTCCCTCTCCCCCTTCCTTGACTGAAGGACGCTGACCAGGTTGTGAGGGTGTCATGGTGGAAGATGCCGGTACAGCTTTTGTGAAGGATCCTCCGCATTCAGCAGCACTGCTACTCCACAGACACATGTAAGAGGAAGGGGTAGAAAGCTGGATATGTTGCATTTTCCTCTTTACCCTAGGGAAAAAAATGTGTTCCCTGGTAGCCCCAGCCTTCTTATCAGGGACCAACATCCTCAAATCCTTCCCACTCCTGTGTCTCGCATGGCAGCAAGTTCCCCTGATTCCTGAGCCAAGGCCAAGAATAGCAGAGTGTTATAGCTGTGCTTGAGTTAAGGGACTGTCAGCTCGCTCATCATCCCTACTTTGGGGAGTTTATATGGCTGCAAAAAATACTGGGTCCAGGCTGCCTCTTTGCATAGAGGCTCCATCCAGAGGGCAGCTGAATGTCTGTCTGTGAATCCTGTTGAAAATATGTGTAGTGTGCTCAAACCGCGCCTGCGCCCTGGAGAGCTGTCTCTATGGGCTCTCTGTGCCTCCCTACTCTTCACTGGCTCCCTCTTGTGTGTGACATTCAAGCTGCTAGTTCTCCCCTTCAAGGCTATAATTCCTGCCTGTGTACATCTCTGCCTTGATTTCCCCCTCTTCCCCTTCTTGCTCCCTAGCCCCCCTCTATCTTAGAACCATCTCCAGGTCTTGGCTCTGTGCCTGCTTTCACTGCGCTCTGGGGCTGGCCTTCACTTCCCAGGTGCCCTTCATACCCTTTCCTCCTTAAACCCCACTTCTTCTTATGAATCTCCTTGTGCAGAGACACCTCTCTCTCCCCTCCCCCCCGGAATTGGATGAGATGTGGTAGAGTTGGGGTGAGCTTGGGACCCAGCCTTCTTCGCGTCCAGAAAAGCACTTGGGTCCCTGTAACTTGCCCTAGTGCTGTGTGTGCTAGTGAAGTTCTTGTGCTGCGGCTTTGGCTCCCCCTCGTGGACATGCTGGAGCGTTTTGGCAGAGTCCTAAGGAATCTTGTCGCCTGTGCATAAAATAGAACAAAGGATCCATTAATTTCATTCATTTCTGCGAGTGGCTCAGAGGCGTCGTGATGGTAGCACCTTCTCAGAAGGGAGCACTGTGGAACCACAGCCTGCTGGGCCAGCAGAACCCGAACCCGTTGCATCCTGACCTGGAGACTTGTAAGAACTATTTTCACCTTTGTGCAGGCCGCTGGGTATTGTAGATCCAGCCAGGCCGCTCACAGACAGCTCTGTGCTAAAACTGATTACGTTGCTGAAGCTCTTGGTGTGTGATCCTTTATTTAAACCGGAAGAGATGGTTTATTTTAAAACATTTCCTTTTTGGTGTGAGCGAGCGTGTGGGATTGTTAAATGGACTGATGAAGCCAGTTCCTGGATGGCGGGAAATATGGAAATATCACATCCTGGAGTGCCAGTTTGTTTGGGAGAGGGTATGACCCCAGGCGCCAGAGGCAAATAAAACAAGCAGGACTTCAGATGCTCTGCAATTCTGTGGCTGTGGATTTTGCCTCACAGTTCTCTCCTTGCTCTAACGTCTAAGCTTTCCTTTAAAGTCTATTTCTAGCCCGTGCCTTAAACATATGACCTCATTGTAACCAGTGCGGCGACATCTTCCTGAGTCTGCAGGCAGATATAATAGGTCTGAGTGGTGGAGCTGCCAAAGGCATCTAAATAAGGTGTAGATTCTGAAGCATAAGGGTGACTGTTATCAGCATTAATGATTTCACTGTTGATCATTTTAGCAAAAACATTCAACTAAGGTGCTCTAATCTATAATCACTAACTGCTTCTCCCAGTATCCCAAGTGCCAAAATCCCCCTCTGGCATAATATTATGCTTCCTCTTTCCCACAACATTTGAGATGCAGTGGTGTCTTCGGTATGTCTTGCAGCCCATGGCAGATGTCCATGATAAAATAAATTGAATGGAGGTTTGTAACAACTCACTCAAGGTGCTAGTTGGCTCATTTGTTTTGTTATTTAAATAAGCCTCACATCTTTAACTGACTTGAAGCTGCTATAAATATCCCACAGTGCTGCAGAAACTATGCAACCTTGTTGCAGGGTACATGGGCTCTGGACAGGACCTGGACAAGGATGGTTATTAGGAAGGTCTGGGAAGGAGAAGCCTGAACCAAGTTCTGAAGGTCTTTACCTCAATGTCACGTACTCCTTGAACATGCTGTGCTGTAGGGCTGATGCTAGCAGGTCAGGCTTCTGTACCAGATTTCGACAGAGCTTCCGTCATGCAGAGAGACTCAAGATATATTCTCTTTAAGACACTTTATAGAGATGAAACAGTAGTTTTTATGTAAACCCTGAAGCACACATGATCTCTTTTCAGGTGTCTAAAAGTAGAGAATTACCCTCTGTCTCACGTGCACTGCTTTAGACAGAATTGAGGGTATTTTAACTCTGAATTCCAGTGTTGTGGGGGATTTGCCCTCACTTTAGATATCTTTTTAAGATGAGGCCAAATCCAGTGCAGCTCCCGATAGATCCCTCTTATTGATGATGATAACCAAGATTAGTGGATGGTTCTGCTTGAGTAATGACTACAAGATTTGGCCCATCAGTTTCCCCCCAAACTGTAGGGCAGAGCCAATGTAAACAGCCCCCAGCCTGCAGCAAAGGAGTTGCCGCTGTCTAAGCTAGGACTCAGATGTATGTCAATAACCGTACCTTGTTTGCTTTCTACTGCGGCTGAGCAGATCTCGTTCCAGGGCAGTGGAAAGGTCAATCTTCAATTGATGCCTATCTAGGTAGAGTTAATAGATTACCATTAAAAAATGTGACATTGCCTGGCCTTTGCAAACAAGGTTCAGGACACGTAGAATCATGCGGAAGGCCGAGATTTTTTTCATGTTATCGGCTGCATTATCAGCCACTTGTGAAGATGCTGCGGTAAAAATCTCGAGTGTAGAGGTTATAAAAGACGACGTTTATGCTTCTGAAATGATGCTGAAAGGGCTACGGTCTCTTCTCGTACTCTACAGACACAGGCTCTTTATTCCTTGAAATTGAAGGCATTGGAGTTCTAGGGTTTGCGTTTGGGGTGGGGGGAGCAGTTCGAGTCCCTTTTTGCCCTATTGGAAGAAAAGGCCAGATGTTCATTGAACCTCATGAGCCTGGCAATGTCTTTCCCCGGCGCGTGTCGTTTTCCAGCCTCTCTCCTTTGAATCAGGAGCCCCCCTTCCTGCTAGCTTTGTTAATTCTCTACATTGGGGCATCTGCATTCCTAGGGCTGGTCTTCACTATGTGGGAGGAGGGAGGGGGATCGACTGCAGATACACAACTTCAGCTTCGTGAATCACATACCTGAAGTTTGCGTATCTGCAGCCGACTTACCTGCCGTCCTCACGGCGGCAGTCGGTGGCACGCTCCCCCGTCGACTCCAGCTTGTGCCTCCCGGCAGGCTGGAGTTCCAGAGTCAATGGGCCCCCCGCGGGCGATCGATTTCTCGCATCTTCACAAGACGTGAAAAATCGATTGCCAAAAGATCGATCGCTACCCGCCGATCCGGCGGGTAGTGAAGACCAGCCCCTAGAGTCCAAAGTGTGTAAGGCTACATCTGCACTACAAGCTAGAGGTGTGACTCCCCTGCTCGTGTACACACACTCATGCCAGCTCTCATCAAGCTAGTGCCAGTATAAATAGCAGCATAGCCGTGATAGCACGGGGAGCGGCTTTGGAGGCATGGCTGAGCCAAACCTGCCTGAAACTAGCGGGTATGTACTCCACATGGCTCACTCATCCCTCTGCTGCATCTACCTGTGCTACTGTACCTACACATCTATTTGTACTCAGGAAGTATGAGCAGGGGAATCACACCCCGAGCTTGCGGTGTAGATGTCACTTAAGGCACTTTTCAGTTCCCAGCAAGAACAGAAGGCTGGCTCCTTTCCGTGCTTTTTTTATGCAGTAAACCGCTATAATGATGAGGCCATTAATGGCAACTAACAACTTGAGGTGCCTTTTAAAAGCAGCATATTGCCCGCAACAGTCCTTTATGGTTCTGTTTGCAGGCAATGGTGATTAGTTGCTAGGGAACTTCAAATGATCTGTCCGGGGAGATACTCGGGAATAGGGTCTCCTTGCCTGTGGCATGTGGTTGGCCTGGTGGATTGATAAATGAGAGCTGATAAAAGAGGGAAAGTGTCTGCACTGTGGGGTCGTTTTGCTGCTTTATGACATGTAAAGGTGGCCTAAAAGGAATTTTCTGCTTATTTTTTTCCCATAGGAATATTGGATTTTCGTTATGTTGTCTGTGTTGAAGGACTCATTGGATACCTTAGAGGTCTGGCTCAGAGGCTTTCTTAGTGCTTAACTTAACATCCTTTCTCCCACCAAATGCAGTACGTTCTCAATTGGGCCGCCATGTCTCATACTGCCATAGATGGGTGCCTGGGGGAATGTGGGTGCTGTTTTGTAGAACAATGGTGATTATCCTGAAGTGCAGGGGGAGAACTCTTGGTCTGCAAATTGGAACTTGGCTGTGGTATTCCACTATGTCTGGGTAAGCCTAGCTCATGCAGCTCAGATCCCCTGTGCACATCTGACAGCAGGTGTGCCGTAAGTGTGTGACATTGACGGGTCTGACAGTGTTCGGGTACTATGGGGTTCTACTGTAGTTAAATGTTCCTATTTTCTGAGCTGTGGAGAACAGGAAGAAGCCTTGGAAGGGTCATTTCTGATAGTCTGACCGAGGAGATCACGTGTTCAAATTAAAATAAATCTGTGATCCCTCAAGAGGCTCCTGTGAATAATAGGCCCCATCTTTATCTTTTCTTGCTCATTAGGCGCCCAGAAGAAAGGGTTTGGCTGGCTACTCAAGCACTCTGGATTTCTTTTGTTCATAGTCAGGGTCGCTCATTTACCAGCTGAGGAACATGCTTTTAAATGTTGTAACCTATTATTTCTGTGCTGAAGTATAAAGTGGGAAGCAAAATCTGTACCACTGCACTTAGGACATTACTGCTGTAATCGAATCACTGCAGGACTGGAAGGGATCTCGGTAGGTAATCTAGTCCAGTCCCCTGCACTGAGGCAAGACTAAGGATTATCTAGACGGCGGTTTCTCAAACCGGGGGTCCCCGAGCGCTCCCAGGGGGGTCGCGAGCTCCTGACACTGCTTAAAAGCCGCCGAATGAATTACTTCCGCTTTCGGCGGACATACCGAGCTATTTTGGAAATAGCCGCTGAATGTGGAAGTAATTAATTCAGCGGCTTTACAGCAGACATACAAGCCTCCGCCGCGGCAGCTGATAAAGGAAAAATGGGTCGCAGTTCTCAAAAGTTTGAGAACCGCTGATCTAGACCATCCCTGATAAGTGTATGTTTAACCTGCTCTTAAAAACCTCCCTTGACTGAAATTCCAAACCTCCTTAGGTAATTTGTTCTAGTACCTAACTACCCTGAGAGTTGGGAAGTTCTTCCTAATGGCCAACCTAAAAGTTCCTTGCTGCAATTTAGGTCCATTACTTGTCCTGACCTCAGTGGATAAGAAGAAGAATTTAACCACCCTCCTGTTTATAACTATCTTTTATATACTGAAGACTGTTATGTCCCCCCTCGGTCTTCTCTTCTCCTGACTAAACAAACCCATTTTTTAAAGTCATTCTTCGCATGCCATATTTCAAGACCTTTAATAATTTTTATTGCTCCTTTCTGGATTTTCTCCAATTTTGTCCACATCTTTCCTGAAGTATGCTGCCCAGAACTGGACACAGTGCTCCAGTTGAGGCCTTATCAGTGCTGAATAAAGTGAAAGAATTACTTCTTGTGCCTTGCTTGCGACTAGGGTGACCAGATGTCCCGATTTTATAGCGACAGTCTCGATTTTTGGGTCTTTTTCTTATATAGGCTCCTATTACTCCATTCCCCACCCCCGTCCTGATTTTTTACACTTGCTGTCTGGTCACCCTAATTTCAACACTACTGCTAATGCATCCCAGAATGTTTGCTTTTTTTGCAACAGTATTTCACTATTGACTTTTATTTAGTTTGTGATACTTAATTTGTATAAAGTAGGAAGCAAAATCTGCAACACTGCACTTAGATACTGCTACTATAGCGTACCATTCCGACGCATCACTAATGGCATTCGTTATTTTCTAGAGACTTTGTGCAGCTAGAAATTGCAACAGAGCTCCTTAGGATATGTGAATTGTTGGGATGCAAATAAATCCAAATTGCTCTGGTTCCTTAGTCTGCTAGGCATGTTTCCTGTTTAATCACTGTACCCGTAATAAATATGTTCATTTCTTCCTTCTGGAAGATGTGTCTTGTATGGTACGGATTCATTGTGTCCATTGAAAATGAGGATTGACAGCCCATCAGTTGACATCCTCTCTCCACTGAACAAGTACAGCACAGGAGGTGGCCGGGGAGGCGTCCCCTATACTACCCCACCAGAGTGCCTCTGCTCTACCCTGACAGCCCCACCTCCTAAGGCTGGGAAGGGAGCTCAGCCACACATGCCTAGCAAAGGGTCATCACTTTCTGTGGGCCACGCTCTGTATCCCGGTACAGCTCCGCACAGCCAGCCACCAGTCTTGAGCCTTACTTTTCTGTCTGTCCTGACGTTGGCTTAACGTGGGCTTTGGCTCTCATTACTGAAACCCTGTTTTCTTTCTTCTCAGTTGAACTTTGATTTGGATCGTGGCGTGTTCCCTGTGGTGATCCAAGCCGTAGTGGATGAAGGGGATGGTAAGCTAGATGCTTTTTCATTGATTGGTTGTTTCTCCAAGCTCCCTGGGGGCGTTGTCTGCACTGTGAGCTCGGGGGTTGAGTCCCCTTCTTGAATACATCTACCCACGTGAGCATGAATAGCAGTGTAGCCACAGTAGCACAAGGGGTGTCAGTGGCTGCATGGCTGAGCCGTGCTGGGTATGTACCCACCTGTTTCGGGGGGGCTGGATTCAGCACGATTCAGCCATGATTCCTCTGCCAGTACCCATGCTTCTGTGGCTACCCTGCTCTTTATACTTGTGCTAGCTCCAGCATGAGTACATGTACATGAGCAGGGAATAACACTCTTGGCTTGCAATGTAGAGATAGCCATAGAGGGGCGCTACCCCCAAACACGTGCTTCCTACAGGGTGGGGCTTAATGACTCCATGTGTTTCAAATATTTCAGGAATGTGACTTAAAGATTCGTGGGAAAGGGGCCCAGGTAGCAGTCAACTCTGCCTTTTACGCTCAGATTTCATTTGGAGAGGAAGGATGGTCTTGTGGCTAAGGCACTGGCTAGGTCAGATCTTGGTTCAGTTCCTGGCTGAGCCACAGACTGTGGTGCGACCTGGGGCAAGTCCTTTCATCCCGCCACACCTCAGTTCCCATCTGTAAAATGGGTATAGTAATACTTGCCCTTTGTGTGGTCAGACTGCAAGTCCTCTGGCTATGTGTATGTGCAGTGTCTAATACAGGCAGGCCCTGATCTGGGTGAAATCTTTGGTGCTTTTATAAACATTAATGTTTCCAAGCTGTTCATATCACAGTTAAATCTAACTGTGTTTACAGTGAAACCTAACTTTAAATGCTGAAAGGCTCTGGTTAGTTCAAAGGGCAGTTGAATTCTTTCGGCCCTACTTGACAATTAGCCAGAGCAACTTTTTATTTGTTGATTTTTAATACATTCACCCATTTAAAAACATTAATTGCCTTTTTTTGATGCAGGGCAGGCTAATAGATATAATGTCTAGACTGCCATTCGTGTTGCATGAAGTTTGTTTGTCTGCAGTCTGTTTGTGGCTACCACTCCTTCTGAATGTCAGCAGTTAATGGGGGACATTTCAGGTACCTTTGCCCTAAATGTAGTCCTTTCCCTATTGAAGTCAATAGGGCCAGTATTTCACCCTAGCTTTTTCCCAGTAATGTCTTCCGAAGTGGAGACCAGCAGATTATTTACAGGAACTCCATTTCCAGCACAGACGTTGCAGCCTTGTGTTAGGGCATGGGAACCAGCAATGTGAAACTGTCCAGAAACTGATGGCAAGCAAAACTAGTTGAGAGAAATTCCCAAATATGAACCAACAAAGTTGAGCAATAAGGCATAATACAGTAGGAAGGAACGGAGTTGTAAAATGTTTGCAGTTGTAATAATCTAAGAAGCTGTAAGTAACACTGGTAAAGAAGTTTGGTTTTTCTTAGATGTAAAAGTGTCTCTTCCATTATGTCCAGGGAGTGCTTTGACAATATACTTGTATACTGCAGCGGTGCGTACATATAAAAATGCCTATCAAGGCCTGATAAATAGAACAAGAAGAGGTGGGGAATAAGGAAGCAAGCATACAGCCGTGTGCGTACTGCAGTGTCTCTTAGTCAATAATGCATTCTCATTTGGTTTAATAAACTCTGTAAATCTGTCCTAATAACCTAGACAAGCAATGGCTTTTAAATCCCTTCCTGGAAAAAATATCAACGCACACAGTATGTGACACTTCAAAGGGATCTGAGAAAATCTGATGTGCCCTTTTCTTTCCTTTTAATGAATGAAAGAGCTAGTCGTAGGTGTTCTGATTGCCTGGTGAGTTATAGGCATGTGCATTAAATAAAATTGAACAGCAAATGAAAAGAGCAATCCGCCAAATGCTTTGTTTGTCCGAAAGCTGCCAGGAGATGCTTGCTTTCTGTGCAAAGCTACTGGGCTGGAACTGCTCTAAGTTTAAAAGCCTTAACGGAGAGGAGATTTCTGTGTAGCGTGTGACTATCCAGTTCTGACTATGTAAGCTGCCTGAACGAACAAGCACCATTTCCTTTAGGTTCTCATATCTCTAACTTGACTTTAAAAGGGTTTAGGAGAGAGCGGAAATTAATTCCATTGTTCAGATTAAAATTTATACTGGCTTGTTTGCAGAAAATCCTCTGGAATTTGTTTCCCCCTCACTGATAGGATGGAGGGGATCAGTCTGTTATCTTTGCCAACTATACTTTATCTGTTAAGACTCTCCGTGAGAGTTCGATGTGTCCCCAAGGGTCACCAGTCACTCGTTCAGAGAGTCCATAGTTTCTTCTCCCACATGTTGCTTTTTTATGCCAGAATCAAATGAATGGGTTGCCTTGTCGTTTATGCCATTTGGGGCGGCAAAGGAACTACCAAGCTCCCTTCCCTTTGGAAGCTGAGTCATTTTTTCCTGCCCTTACTAGCCTCGGAAGTGACAGCAGAGTCTGCAGGTCACTCAAAACCTTCCCTGCATCCCTCGCTAGTTGGCATGTGTTTGTGTGAGTGGGACCAAAGGCAGCTATACCCCTTGTCTTGCCTCGTGACTCCTCCAGGCTCTCATCCAAGGCTCTGCTGATCAGTCTTCCCAGAACCTTAGAGGTAGGGAAGTGTTATCCCCAATTTTCATAGGAGAAAACTGAGGCATCAAGGGGAAGTGGTCACAAGAATCAGGGTCAGTGTGGGACGCAAACTCAGGAATCATGACTCCTAAAGGTCAGACTCCTAAAACACGCTGTCTTTGCCTGGCTCCTGAGTATTGATAGAGCTATGCTTACAGGGCTGGAAGCTTCATCGGTTGCTTTTGACTCTCCTGGAAGAATGAGGAGACCCCCAGTTGGGAAGGGGCCAAACGTGAGACCTGTTTTGGGGGAAAAGGAGACGAGGGGGCAGAGAATGAAACCAAGATGTCTGTGTCCATACTTGATAGACTGCTGGTACAGTTAACAAATGCATTGGGAATCCCCACGACTAGAATAAAATAAGGCAATAAACATTGGGGATTTGCCAGCTGTAGATAAACCAGCCGGACGTCTCTTTGCGAGGATAATAAGCTTAGGGAGTAAAAGAAACCCAGCAGGCTTTTTGCTTCTCACTGGTGTCTGTAAAGGAGAGGCCGGATTGTACAAACAGCTGTGAGATGCAGCTGGTAGAATAGATCTGAGTGGTCAGTGGTTCACAGGCTGTCTGCAGGGTGGAGGTGCCATTTGGCCCTACAAGGCTGTTCTCTGGGCCCAAGTGTTTACCATTCTCCAGAAGCGAATGTGGAGAAGCCACTAACTGAATTCCTGGACAGCATAAGCTGGGAAATCTGTTGACACTGCAGACGAGGATTAAAATGCAGCAGGGGCCAGTTAAAGTGGGAAATGGGATGGAATTCCACTTGTGTGCAGCAGCTGGATTCCCAGTCATAATATCCTGGGCTGTTTTATTCTTCACACCAAACCCTCCCAACACGCTCCAAACCATAAGGGTTCTCTGTTCTCACAGAGCAGAAGCCATGAAATTCTCCCCCCCCCCCCAAATAAAAAAAAAATGGGGGTGAGAAGCATAACCCTCGTTCTGTTCCCTCTGTGTGTGGTGGGCTTGGAGGTGCCGACCTTGTTCAACGTTCTAACCAATGTTGTTCTCTTTCCAGTGGTGGTTGAAGTTACTGGCCATGCTCATGTTCTTCTGGCTGCATTTGAGAAGGTAAATGAGCCCTGCCATTCTGCTTCCTTTCCTGTGTGTCCACATAGCTGTGCGGATGGAAGTGTCCATGGTACAGAATGTCTGTCCTACCTAGCACAGTGGGCTCCTGGTCCATGACTGGGGCTCCCAGGTGCTACCATAATATGTAACCTATGTAAGTTCCCATGCACATGTATTCAGTACACAGAGTTGTGGTGGTCAACCAGCCAATTGTAGACAGCATCTCATGGCTGCCTGAGGATTGGAATGATTCCAGCATCCAGGATGTTTAAATGCAGTTAGACAAAAGAAGGCTGTCATGGTAGTATGGTCGGAGCTTTAAAATCCATCTGCAGGACCAGATCTGTTATATGGCTGGGTTGGTCTGAGACCAAATCCTGTTACAAACTGGTGCTATGTCGTATATGAAGACCAGGGATCTCTCAGTGTTTGGGAACATGGTAATAATAGCTTATGGCAGGGAACACTGCTGTATGGATCAGTCCTTGTATTGATTGTGTCTCTCCCTGAGGCAGGCAGATTCTGAGAGCAGTGCAGCTACTGCTGCTCCATGCTTCAGCTGTTAGGGCATCTTAGTGGGAATACCTAGAGGTTGCTGAGGGAGTGCAGTGGTGCAAGCTGCCCTTGAGAGCATGGTGATAGGGGCTGGAAGCAGGCTTGGGAGAGCGATCCGGGGGAGCAGCACATTTGCTTTTCTTTTTCCGAGCCGTGGGCTAGTACCGTGAGTGCAGGAGTCTGCAATGCCTGAGGTCTAATCCTGGTTCTGCTCAGGGCTTGCTGGGACCCTGGCCAAGCCCTGAGCCCTGTGGCCAAGTTGCACAACCTTCCTGTTCCAGTTTTCCCAGCTGTAACATGGTGGGGATAGCTGCATCCCAGGGATTGGGAGGGCTAATCAGTTGGTGCTGGAGAAAACCCCTGGCTCGAAGGTGCTCTGGGAACTAAATTATTTTACATGGTGTTGTTGACCTTGAGATGGGTAAAAAGTCTCTCTGATCTGCTTTGGGGAGTAGGGGGAGGGGACCCTCCAGTGGATGGGGTTGCCGTTTGCCAGCTAGGGAAGTGTTAGAACGAGGAAAAGGGCAACTCTTGCCTCCTCTGGGAATTCCGTCCTGCCTTTCCCTAAATTCACCTGGAAGCAGGAAGAGCAAACTTGCTCTCTCCCAGTATATCTGGCCCTGCCCATACTGTGAATCGGGAGAGAGCAGGGCAGGTATTGAAGCCTGTGATGGTCAGAGTCAGGCTGTTGCCTGCGGCAGGGAGGTTCTCTAGGTGACCCTTTGGGACTACGATGAGATTAAGGAAAGGATCGGGCCCTTGTTCCACGTGAGACAAAAGTGAGTGATGTTCCATGGTGAATTAACATCTGTAGCCGGAGCGTTCACCATTCCCTGCTCCCTGGAGACTCTTCGTTATTCCCCTCGCTGCTGCCTTCGTGCCCTCTTGGCTGTAGCTAGCGCCGGCTCCACTGCCAGTATATTTTGTATGCAGAACAGCGGGAAGGAATGGGATTTGTCTCGCCACTATCCGCTTGAGAAGACCGAGCTCACCGCTCTCGCCCAGCGCCCAGCCTCCTGTGGTTACGGAGCCGGAGTCCTGAAATGAACCTGGCTCTGCATTCCTAGCATCCTGTTTTAGCACCATGTGGCCAGCCTTTATAATAAACCCTTCTTATAGAAATCTGTTCCCCCGGGGCCTCTGGCTGATGGAGCAAGTTTTGTCTCCTGAGCTGTGAGAATTGGCACCTCGCTGTGACTGACACCAGAAGGTGCAACATTCCATGGTGCATGTTAATTCTGTTAGAAATCATTAGTGCTGCTGTGAGAGTTTCCATCTCAATAGCACTTTCTGTCCCAAAGAGTCCAACACTCTGGGTGCACTGTCTTACTGACACTCCCCTCACTCCGGGAGACAGGCAGCAGCAAGTAGCCACATGGCCTGTTGCGGCGTAGTGGGGAGGAGTACAAATTTAGCAATGATCTTCTCCCCCAACAACATGGCTCACAGGCTGCTCGCTCTCCAAGCAAGGCAGAAAGGATCTCGGGGTTTTGAGCCTTCTTGGAACTTTCTCTGCTTCAGAAGATCCAAGGGTTGAACATGCAACTCCAAGGAGTCTGGGTGCTTTTGGCCTAATCTATAGAGCACCGAGATCTCCAGCTATTGTGATGTGGAGGTCCACGGAGTTTCGGCTGAAGTGCAGGAGGATTGGAAGAGGGTCAGGTTGGGGGCAGGTGCTGCAGGGAAGAGGAGTAGATGGTTCCCGGTTTGAAGGCTGAGGAACTATGTTGCCTGTGCCATGCCAGAAGATGGGTTGGTAGCGAGTGAAGTTGAACCTCCCCAATCAGCCCTTCGTGGCCCCGCCTACGCTCTGCCCCGAGGTCCCCTCCTGCTGCCCAGCTCTGTGCAGTTCTTCCCCTGTGGCCAGGGCCCCAGGCTGGGGCTAGTGGCCGCCTGCAGCCAGGAACTCCAGGTGACTGATCTGCTCACACCACCCACCTGATGATTCGGGTCTGCAGACGCTCCGGCAACCCGGGGAGTGGGGGTGAGGGTGGGTCTTTGGGCTCAGGATGGAGAAGGGGGTGGGGTCTCAGGCAGAAGGGGTAAGCTGGGGGCTAGCCTCCTGGAGTTCACCATCGCCCATGCTAGACAGACTAGGGAAGGCAAATCCAAGCATAGGTGGAACATATAAGCCAAATATCCCTTGCAGCCCCCGCACTGCTCATGGAAGAAATACAGGCTTCAAGCAACCAGGAAACTGCACGTTTTCTGCTCTACCAGCCACAGCCTTGTTCCTTCCAGAAAATCTTCACCCCACCCATGCCCCTCCCCCGCCTTGTTTGCTTAAAGCACATTTACTCTCCTTAGAATAAGGTCCTGGGCTGTTTGAAGTGCAGGCCATTAATCCAAGGATCCAATTACTGCCAGAGTCTGCTCACAGAATTCGGACATACCAGCAGGCTTCAGTAATTTGCTATTTATATATTGGTAAAACAAACCTGTAACCTCAGCAGGCAGGACATATGTAGTCTGCTGGCCTTGCAGCTCTGTCAAAGGCGTACACTTGGCAGCTCGGTGTGTGACTGGAAAATGGGGCTCTTGCGTCTTTTTGTGTTTTATGTTCATGAGGCAGTTCTCTCCTTTTTACGACTCCCTCTGAACAGATGCAGCTTACATATGTACACACCTATCGATCTGCTGGATGTTTCCCAGGGCTATTAAGTGTCTTGCAGCAAGTCTCCCCTTCCGTCCCCAAAATATCTCAATCAGCCATTTCTTTTCTGATTGTAACTGACTAGTTGTTCCTTGAGTGTCCCCAGGAACACCGAGGAAATGGAAAAAAGCACAGTGCCTCAGAGTCCCATCTGTAGCATCCTTTGCATGTAAACTTGTTCCAACTCTAGACGTACCAGCTAGATGAATTAAATACAGTTCTTCTCTGAAAGTGGCATCACGGGGCTCCATGTTAATTGTTAATTATGTCTATGACAAGATAGCCATGCAAGGGTCTTAAAACACCGTGCTTGGGCTGTGCAGCTTGATATTTAAAATCTCCGAGAAGAGAAGGGCGCTTTCTGCTTACGTGGGTTCTCAACCAGGGGTACGCAGAGATCTTCCAGGAGGTACATCAACTCAGCTAGATATTTGCCTAGTTTTACAACAAGCTGCATAAAAAGCACCAGTGAAGTCAGCACAAACTAAAATTTCACACAATGACTTGTTTATACTGCTCTATATACTATCCACGGAGATGTAAGTACAATATTTATATTCCAATTGATTTATTTTATAATGATATGGTAAAAATAAGAGTTAGCAATTTTTCAGCAATAGTGTGCCTGGATACTTATATTTTTGTCTGATTTTGTAAGCAAGTAGGTTTTAAGTGAGGTGAGACTTGGGGTACGCAAGACAAATCAGACTCCTGAAAGGGGTACAGTAGTCTGGAAAGGTTGAGAGCCGTTTGTCTAGGCCACACCTTCAACCTGATTGTTATGTGAAGTTGTTGAGGACATATCTCTATTTTCCTGACCTTGTGATGGTAAAATTACAGCTCTGGCCGCTGCCACCAGCCAAGTTCCCTTCCCCTCCCACCCATGTGTATGTTCACCCATTCACATCCATTCTTATTCTTTCTAGCCCACATCAATTCTCTCACTTGTCATTTTTGCATCCGGAGATGTACCTGTAGAGCCGTTAATTGTTTAACAGGTTTTTAAAAAGCTCCTAGCTTCAAAACTCATTCAGCAGGTTTGCATTTCCATCTAGCACACCCGGGTACTGAGGTGGTAACAGAGGTGGGGTGACGGGAGGTGAGCACCTCCTCAAAGGAGCATTGAGAAAGATATCACTAGAAAACTGTGGTAGCCTCAAATAAATGTTGGATGCCTGCTTCTCCTGTGCTCGGGTGTCGATAAGTAGCAGGATAGAAACTGTAGTGAAATGTCTGCATTACAAAGTCGGACACGCGGAGTTTGCAGGAATTTTTAGCTGAGACTAGCTGCTTTCTCTTCATGCCAGTTCATATATGGAGTCCTCCTTTCTAGCAGCTGAAAGCCTTAAGAGTTTGTACAAACACAAAACAACAGTGTCACCCCTTTAGGGTGGTCAGACCCCTCTGTATTGATGGGGGGGAGCTACATGGTTGCGCACACCCCACATGGAAAACCTGCCAGAGCCGCTTGTGCTGCTTCCTGGTCCCAGCAAACCCTGAATGTGACAAACCTCTAGGGAATCGGGGACACCAAAGGCACAGGCAGACCTTCTGTTGAGAGACCCGCATTGCTGGTCTGAGTCTAGTCCCAGGACAAGATGCTCCCTTTGTCTTTAGTAAGTTTTCATGCGTTACAATAGCAGCTACAGCGGCGTAGTGGCAGCTTAGGAAATCACCTGCTAGGGAACCGACTGGACAAATGTTCCATTTTGGATAAGGTCCCACCAGCGGGATGTCTCTCCAGATCTCCTGGCTTGATGTGGGAGGCTCATGAGAACAGTTGCTTCCTGTGGCTGGGTCCATTATCAGTCTGCAGGTGATGCCCATGACCTGCTACTGGAGGCCCAGATGAACTTGTTTTTAGGATCTTGGTTGAAAGGAAAAGTCAGTATCGCTGCATCCCCTTGGGCGGCCTGTGTGATTTGCTCATGAGGCCACAGGCCAATGTACAGGAACTCCTCACTTAACGTTGTAGTTATGTTCCTGAAAAATGTGACTTTAAGCGATGTGAAGCAAATCCAATTTCCCCATAAGAATTAATGTAAATGAGGGGGTTTGGTTCCAGGGAAAAAATTTTCACCAGACAAAAGACTTAGATTATATATATCTATATCTATATCTATATATCTATATATATATATATATATCTCTCTCGATAGATAGATAGATATATGTGTGTGTGTATATATAAAAAAACTTATACACACACAGTACAAGTTTTAAACAAACAATTTAATACTGGTACAAAGTGATGATGATGATTGTGAAGCTTGGTTGAGGTGAAGGAGTCAGAGGGTGGGATATTTCCCAGGGAATGCCTTGTTGCTAAATGAACTAACAATTGGCTGAGCCCTCAATGGTTAACTCTCAGTCTACAACAGCGGTTCTCAAACTGGGGGTTGTGGGGCAATTCCCGGGGGGTCACGAGCTCTCCGCACCGCCGAAATGCCGCCGAGTCGAATGCTTTCGCTTTTGGCGGCATTTCGGTGGACATGGCGCGCGCTTCAAAGTGTGCGCCGGAAAAGCCATCGAAGTGAAAGCTTCCGGTTTCGGCGGCTTTTCGGCGGACGCTGTGAAGCGCTCGGCATGTCCATCAAAATGCCGCCGAAACCAGGAGTGTTCCATTCGGTGGCATTTTGGTGGACACAGGGGTCGCGGTGGCCCACGGGGACGGGAAAATGGGTCACCGCCCCCACAAATTTGAGAACCACCGGTCTACAAGGAACAGGAAAGGAGGGAGGGCAGACAGAGATTCGCATTTCCCCTTTAAGTACACTGCCTTGCTAATTAGATCCTCAAGGTGAGCCACAGTGGCTGACAGCTCTATGGAGCTGTCTGCTATATGAAAGATGGGGTAAGCGGGGTGCAGGAGAAGGGGGGAGGGGGAAACCCTGACATTAGCACCCCTCTTCCTTCCCCCTCCCCAGCAAGCAGGAGTCTCGGGGAGCAGTTCCAAGGCAGAGGGCAGGAGCAGCACATGGTGGTGGGGGGGAGGGACATCTGAACTGACTGCAATTGATAGCCTGCTGGGCAGCTGCTGCACAGGGAATTTAGGGGAGCAGAGAGCTGATGGGGGGCTGCCGGTCCACCCTGGTTCCAACCACCCACCAGCTAAGTGCGATGGGCTGCTCTTCCTGCAAGCAGTGGACAAAGCAGGCGGCTGCCAAACAATGTTAGAAGGGAGCATTGCACAACTTTAAACGAGCATGTTCCCTAATTGATCAGCAACAAAACAATGTTAACCGGGAGGACTTTAAGTGAGGAGTTCCTGTACAAACAACTTCAGTTTAAAAAAAACAAAACCAAAAAGTTGTTTCATTGGCTTCTGCTTTTCAGTGTAGGGACCCGTCTCCTCCTGGTAATTACAGACCCTTATCTACGGTGCACTTCCCCAAAGCAGGGTCGTATGGTGCTGTACGTATTACCAGTCAGTTTGACACACTTCCATTGTCCTGCAATACAGAACTGCTTTGGAGAGTGCCAGTGTAAATGGTTCTGTTTACTTGAATTCCTTCCTTCCCTGTAGGTCTTTAAAAGAGACCACACAAGCTGTGCGAAACTCTGCAGGGAAAGTGTTAGTATTTCCTCTTGTCACTAGGTCTCTCGAGATGTTCTTACTTCCTTCACACTATAGCAGGGGTAGGCAACGTATGGCATGCATGCCAAAGGCGGCACGTGAACTGATTTTCAGTGGCACTCACACTGCCCGGGTCCTGGCCACCAGTCTGGGGGGCTCTGTGTTTTAATTTAATTTTAAATTAAGCTTCTTAAATATTTTAAAAATTTTATTTACTTTACATACAACACTAGTTTAGTTATTTATTATAGACTTGTAGAAAGAGACCTTCTAAAAACATTAAAATGTATTACTGGCACGGGAAACCTTAAATTAGAGTGAATAAATGAAGTCTCGGCACATCACTTCTGAAAGGTTGCCGACTCTTGCTCTATAAGATGACGCACTTAAAATAACCCAGGTACTAGATAAGACTAGTCTCCCCCATCCCACCAAGAGTGGCCCCTCTTGACTTCACAGCAACCCTTTGGCTTGTGCTCCCAGTGAATGTAACTTTATCCTTGGATGGCAAACTCCCAAACAGCCCTTTCTGCAGCGTGGCTGCTTCCCCGGAGCAAAAGCTGTGGCTTTTCTTTTCCCCCCTGCTGATGGTAATTTTGGAGCGCACATCGCCTCAATTACAAAATCAAAGGGCTCTGTGGCTGAAGGGTCTCGTGCTGGACAGCTGGAGTAGATTCTGTTCTTCTGGTCTAGCTTTTACAGTCGATTAAGTAAGCGTGGTCCATTAGAGCGCTAGCAGTAACTAAGTTTGCAGTCACAGGAGCACATGGGGACCGTCTGTAAGTCCGGTTTGACTCTCTGCCACATGCTCTGTGCGCCTGGCAAATGTTGGGAAAACCGCAGCTCCGCCTGGTTGTGGTATAAGGCCCCTAGTCCTGTAATGCTTCAAGTGACACAGATAGATAAAGTTAGAACTAGTCCTGGCACAGCATTGAAGGGTTGTCTACATGGGGAAGAAGCCCTCAGGACCTGGGGTACACTAGCTGCTCTGCACTCCCTCTCTGTGTGGACACACTAATTGCGCATTGAGGTCTTTGCACTGTTGCTTTGGCTATTTGCATAGAGTCCGTTTAACCTCTCTCTTGTCTTTTCCCCCCACCAGCACGTGGATGGCAGTTTCTCTGTGAAGCCTTTAAAACAGAAGCAGATTGTAAGTATGGTCCCTGTTTATATCATTTACAGAAAATAAAAGTGCCGGGTAAAGATGTTTGCTGCCATCCCAGAGATGCCCGCATGTGCCCAGCGGGCAGCTGCTTTGGCAGATTGCCAGGAGCCCAAGGACTGCACCTAATCTGTCTAGATTAAGGAGCAGATTGGAGCCTTCCTCTTCTTTATTGTGGAGGTGGGGCCTGTGCAGCCCAGAGGTGCCAACATTGCATGGTGGGACCTGTAGTGTCACCGGGCAGCATCTTTTGTATTGGCTTGAGTGGTGAATTGTGTTTAGATCGACATCTGTCATTCTGTGCCCCTAAGTCTCCATATCAGATTTACACATATCAAAGTGGTAAGTGCCTTAGAAATATCTTCCGTCCTGATGTCTTCACTAAGCGATAACGACATCAGTTTGAGGTCGGTCTGAATTGCGTCATTGCTGGATGTGTCGGGCAGCACAAACACCACCTGTTCAGAATCTACTCTGTGCTCTTCAGCTCTGTGTTCTGTGGGAGAGGCTCTAGAAGTCTGTCCGGTGGACCCTTTTTTGGCCACCTCAGTGTTAGCCAATTCCCCACAACTGTTAGCTCTTTCCCTTGCACATCTGTGTGCCTTAGCTAATTGCGGGGATCTCTGTTCTTGTTTTCACCCTGCACAATGTGTCAAGTCTCCTTATTCACTGAGGAAAGGCAAGTCCTTTGCTGGGGTGACGGGAGCATTCCCAGGAGATCTAAATGGAGGGTGCTTGGTCTACCGGAAGCTAAAAGGAAACCTGGGAGCAACTGCAAGAAAGCAGAGATAAAAGAGCTGTGAACTCACCTGCTCTATCCTCCTGCCAGCGCAGAGGGGCTTGAGAGAGCTGGCATGGGTGTTGCCTAGTCAGAATGAGTGACACTGAAGCCATCCTATAATTCCAGTCAGAGTTGAAGGGAATATCCGGAGAGCTGGAAGACTCACAAGACACCACAGGAATTCAGACTTTTGGGGAGAAGTTTGACATGATCTCTCTACTGGAAGTAAGGTGAGGTGGCCTGGGAGCACCTGCAGTGCAGGGCCTGGAAGAAGATGCAGCGCACAGATGTTCAGCTGAGGTAATGGAAGACTGAAGAGCAAGCTGTGGGGAATGCAGGGGCTATTCAATCTGATCCAGAGGCAGACTGGGCATGTGCAGTTTCCACTCATGCCCAGGATAGTGCCCTTGTTGGAAGACTATTCCAGACTGGTTATATGATGCTTTTACAGGTGGCCCCTTCCCTCCTGGCAATTTGGCTGAGTTCACCGTAACACTGAGCAGATCTGCCCAGCAGGGTGGAATTAGTCCAGCAGATCTCCTGCTGAGGACTGGAGGCACCAGTGACATTGAGTGTAAAAAGAGCAGCGGGTTATTTACAGTTAGACTCCTTTGCAGCATAGCAACAGGATTGATAGCGTGGCAAAAACCCAGCCTGATCTTCTTCCTCTTCTCCCTCGTGTCTCCATTGGCAGCCTCGCTTCCCTTCCCATGGCCAATGTGTTGATTTCAAGTCTGAGTTTTCATTTTCTCTTCCCGTCCAGGTCCTTTCTAAATCCTACTACTGTATTGCGTTCTCTGCAAAACTCGTTCCTTCCTCTCTATCCCCACTACCAAATGAATCCATTCTGTGGCTCCCTGACCGATGACCAACTCAACTTTATGATGTGTATTGTGGTTGTGCCTAGGAACTTCTGCACCTGTCCATTTCTTTCCTCTCACCTGTTCCAGTCCACCCACAGTGCAACTGCCCATCTCTTCCTTTTCCCCCAACCTTAATGATGTCTCCCTCTTCTTGGTACCTCACTCAGCACTCCCCAAGACTTTGAGTGCTGGGGCTTGTTCTTCCCTAGCAGATGTGTGCCTTATTTCTAATGTGAATATTCCGTTTTTGAATGAAACTGCATTTTCCCTGAGCTGCTTTAGAGAGAGCATTGCCTGTTAGAGCGCGTTGTCCTGATGGGCTGATAGAACTCAGTGGGTGGGGGAAGTTTAAAAAACATGCCTCTCGTAGCTTTTAGGTAGTGCTTTTTGGTGGAAAAAAAATAGCAAGGTAAAAAGCTTCTAAAACATGAGCTGATGTGATGCCTTGGTTTTGATGTGAATGTCATTAATAAGTTGCCGTTCTGTTGGTCTTTAATAGTGGACTGTGTCTTTGATCTGTGATCATCATAATACTTAACATGGGACATCTTCCCAGCGCTGTGTGAACAGTAACTCAGTTTGCTTGCCTGTTTCTACAGCCAGTGATCTGGCTAGTGATCTAATTTCTGCACCCGTCATTTGTTCTCGGTAAATACTGTTATTACCCTGACGCATCTGACACAGCTGGCGGGGCTGTTGTCTTTATTCACTAACTGCATCCTCTCTGAGCTGGGTTGGCTCCCACTTGCTTCTATAAGACTTGCACAAAGGGTGAAATCTATCATAGCCCTTCTCCAATATAGGGATGTCAAATTTTGCTTTAGGCTGAAACTTTGTGGGAGGGAGAAGGATTGCTATGGAAACGGGGTTACTCGGGGAATTGGAATGGAATATGGAGCCTTACACGTCTGTTGATCCACAGCAAAGGGAGCAACCACCTAACCTGGAGGATCCACCTGTACGAGGGAGACGGGAGCTCCGTCTGACTCATTTCAATCCTCGTGTCTCTCCAAAAGTTGCCAACAAAGGGGCACAAATAGTGTAAAGAAAAATATAGGCTCCACACCAGGAAACAAAAGGCAGTCATACTATGGCTATTTGGAAACAGCTGTTCTCAATAAACTTTTGACTCTGGAACTGATCTTGGAAACTTGTCAAATAAGGCTCCTCTGCTGTCCCTATCAGAGCTGATCTGGTTTTCCTCCATAGCGGCAGCCAACAGGGAGTTAGTGGCTTTTAGACCGTTACTGCTGGGGAAGATGGGCTGAAAACAGTATCTTCTTGACTCTGGCCTGGTCTACACTAAAGTTAGGTTGACCCAGCTACGTCCATCAGGGGTGTGAAAAATCCACCCCCCCTGAGTGATATAGTTAAACTGACCTACCCCTTGGCATAGTCAGCGCTTGGTCAACAGAATAATTCTTCCATCTAGCTAACTACCCCCTGTCAGGGAAATGGCTTCTCTACGTTGATGGGAGAGCCCCTTCTGTTGATGTAGGTCAGGGGTCTCCAAACTTTTCAGCCCGAGGGCCGCATTAACTATCAAATAGCCGTTCGGGGGCCGACAACACACTCGAGGTCCAAATAAAAAAGAATCAAAACATGGATGTTGTTTTTAATTATTTATTTAATATTATTTTATTCAGTTATTATTTAATAACACATTGATACACTACACATGAACACCTGTTCACTACACATGAACACTACACATGAACACCTGTTCACTACACATGAACACTACACCTGTTCACTACACATGAACACTACACATGAACACCTGTTCACTACACATGAACACTACACATGAACACCTGTTCACTACCCATGAACACTACACATGAATACCTGTTCACTACCCATGAACACTACACATGAACACTACACATGAACACCTGTTCACTACACCTGTTCACTACACATGAACACCTGTTCACTACACATGAACACTACACATCAACCCCCCAACTGACCCACCCAGCCAGGACTCTCCCCCCAAAACCTCCTTTCCTCCAACCCCCAACTGACCCACCCAGCCAGGTCTCTCCCCCCCAAACCTCCTTTCCTCCAACCCCCCCCAACTGACCCACCCAGCCAGGTCTCTCCCCCCAAAACCTCCTTTCCTCCAACCCCCCCCCCCCAACTGACCCACCCAGCCAGGTCTCTCCCCCCAAAACCTCCTTTCCTCCAACCCCCAACTGACCCACCCAGCCAGGTCTCTCCCCCCCAAACCTCCTTTCCTCCAACCCCCCCCCCCCAACTGACCCACCCAGCCAGGTCTCTCCCCCCCAAACCTCCTTTCCTCCAACCCCCCCCCCCCCCAACTGACCCACCCAGCCAGGTCTCTCCCCCCCAAACCTCCTTTCCTCCAACCCCCCCCCCCAACTGACCCACCCAGCCAGGTCTCTTCCCCCCCCCCCCTGACCCGCTCAACCCGGTCTCTTCCCCCCCCCCCCCCCCACTGACCCGCTCAACCCGGTCTCTTCCCCCCCCCCCCACTGACCCGCTCAACCCGGTCTCTTCCCCCCCCCCCCCCCGACCCGCTCAACCCGGTCTCTTCCCCCCCCCCCCCCGACCCGCTCAACCCGGTCTCTTCCCCCCCCCCCCCCGACCCGCTCAACCCGGTCTCTTCCCCCCCCCCCCCCCGACCCGCTCAACCCGGTCTCTTCCCCCCCCCCCACTGACCCGCTCAACCCGGTCTCTCCCCACAGACCGTTTCGCCGCCTGGCAGTGGGTGGCTCCTTGTTTCTGGCGGTGCGGCGCGTCCCGGCCCCAGCTCTGAGCCATCCCTGGCCGGCGGCGGCAGCGGAGCACGCGGCGCGTCCCGGCCCCACGGCTGGCGGCGGCAGCGGAGCACGCGGCGCGTCTCGGCCGCCGGCGGCAGCGGAGCACGCGGCGCGTCTCGGCCGCCGGCGGCAGCGGAGCACGCGGCGCGTCCCGGCCCCGTGGCTGGTTCCCGACCGATCTCCATGGGCCGGATGAGAGGGCCTCGCGGGCCGCATCCGGCCCGCGGGCCGTAGTTTGGAGATCCCTGATGTAGGTAATGTCTACAGTGGCACAGTTCCAGTGTTTCAAGTGTAGACAAGCGCTTAAAAGAGTTTTCCAGAGTCAAATCAGTGTGAAAAGTGTCTCAAGCCTCCTGCTGTGGGACATCTACACAGCAAGAGTTGCTTGCTTTAGTTCAAGCTGCTGTACACGTACTCATCTATGAACTCAAGCAGTGGGGAAATGCATTCATCAGCAGTAGGCTATTGGGGATTCAGAGAGTTTAAAGCCAGAAGGGACCATTAGATCATCTAGTCTGACATCTTGTTTATCATAGGCCACCAACACCACCTACTTACCCCTGAATTGAGCCCAATAACTTGTATTTGGCTAACGCATATCTTCCAACAAGGCAGTCAGCATCAATTTGAAGACATCAGGAGATGGAGAATCCACCATTTCTCTTGGCCGTTTATTCCAAAGGTCAATCACCTGCATTCTTAAAAACGTGTGCCTTATTTCTCATTGAATACATCGGGCTTCAGCTTCGAGCCACTGGGTCTTGTTCCGCTATTCTCTGCTAGATTCAAGAGCCATTCAATACCTAGTATTTTCTCCCCATGAAGGTACTTAGACCTTGTAACAAAATCACCTCTCAGTCTTCTTTTGGATAAACTCAACAGATTGAGCTCTGTATGCGTCTCACTGGAAGGCATTTTTTGCAGTTCTCAAATCATTGTACGTCTTGGCCAGTTTTTCAACATCCTTTCTAAAATATAGAGACCAGAACTGGGCACAGTATCGCAGCACTGGTCTCACCAGTGCCATACACAGAGTTCAAATCATCTCCTGCTTGTACTCACTGCTCCCCTGTCCAGACATCCAAGGATCACATTAGATATTTTGCTGTAGCATTGCCCTGGGTATTCATGTTCAATTGCTCGTTCACTCTGACCCCTAAATCCTTTTCAGTGTTCCTGCTTTCCAGAATACAGTCCCCCATTCAGAAGGTCTGGCCTGCATTCTTCATTGCTAGATGTCTCCCTTTGCATTTGGCTGTATTAAAACTCAATCTCCGCTCCAGTCGTGGAGCTCCCATTAGTAGGTTTAAGATATGGAGCAAGAGACTTTAGCCCAGAAAACAAACTGATGTGCGTAAAGTAAAGCCCAGAAAGGGATTATCCCCAGCGGTCGTTGTTCTGAATTTGAGAACTCCCAGGCAGCATAGAGCAGAATGCTATCTTGGAGGCTGCTCTGCGAGTGTGAAGGAGCAGAGCACACTGAAATCAGCAGTCTCCTCTTTGGGGTTGTTTGTTTGTTTGTTTTTTAAAGGAGGAAGAAATGTTGCATTCACAAGCTCACAGAAACAGCCTGTTCTTCTTGCCAAGTTTGCTGATGATAAAGCATTGGCCCACATGGCAATGATCTATTCAGATAAATGCTGGTTACTGCACAGGTTTACGTTGTGTGTGTGCATGACTCTCCCGTAGTACTTTAGCCTGCTGAAATGGAGAGCTGTTTCCTTTTAACTGGCCACCAGGACAGTTCTCAGCCTACCACAGTATGGTGAGCCCACTCCCGCTGTGAAATAGTGTGTATTTGTCTGTTTCTCTTTGCTGACACAGTTCTCTGCCTTCCTAATTGTCCCTTCCTCCTCAGCTCATAAAATCTAGGAGCTAAACAGTCCCTCCCATAATGTTCCCAGGTTTTTAAAATAGACCTGTAAGCTGTTTCTACAAGAACACAGAGTACTGCAGTAACTGAAGTGGCATTAGTCTGCTCCCCGTGAGTATAGAAAGAGCTGGAAATTAGTAGAGTGAGGTGTGTGTATATTAATATCAACTTTTCTCAGATATTAATGTCAGTCTTTCCTTCCCTCCCTACCACTGTAACCATCTGTTGTTACTTCCTGAGATCTTCTGGCTGTCCAGTACTGTAAGCCCTTTGGCAGTGGAAGGGCCGCAGCTAATGAGCTGGGCTGAGTTTCTCTTGGCTAGATTGGGTGTAGTGCACTAATTAATACCTAAAGGTCTTTCTAGCAGGAGTTGCGTTCTACCTTTGTGGAGGGTTGGATTTCCCAATCGAATGGGCCTCGTATATGTCTAAGTGGCATGTGATCCTACATTCTATTTTAGAGACCTTTCAATAAAGGGGATCACATCACTCTGGTTAGATTCCAGTGCCCACACTTCTGTCTGTCGGCACCCTCGGAGCTGACCTCCTCTGCACATCTTGATTACCCAAGGAATCAGGAGGATGGAACAAAGCCCTCTTTGAAACATCCAGCTATGAGCACTCTGCTCCCACACAATAATTCCAAAACTCCCCAGCCTGTATCTGGGAGACACTGCTGAGGATTTCATTCCAGAGTCCAACCACTGACCTCATTGCCTTGAAACGCAGCCCCAGCATGGAGGTAGCCTCCATGCTGAGTTCAGTGTGGAGACACTGGAATTAAGCTGCTGGTTCATGAGTCAGAGCGTTTTAAACTGGCAAGCAGGATGGATAGAATTAGGCTTGGCCTGCATCGTCTGTGTGTGCTGCTTCCTGCAGCACTGAAGCTCTTAGTCACAGACAGCCCTTCGAACAACCAAGTTCTTGTTATTGGCTGGAGGTGCAAAACTCAATTGGCCGACTGGCAGGAGAGTTGGAGCGTCTGTGGGTGACTTTGCAGTGTAGTGGCAAAGGGTCAGTTTTGGGATATACAGTCAAACATTTCCATCTCCCATCTTCAGGATATCCCTCTGGGCAGTATTGAGGGTCACCCCGCCATTTTTCCCATTCCCTGGGGTTTTCACAGGGTGGATCCAGGAGAGATTTGCATTTTGGTGAAGCTCACTGGGTAGCATCTGCCACAAAGTGCAGTGATAAATGGTTGTGTCCGTTACCATGACGCTTCCGTTCGTAGAAGGCTCAGGTGAGATTAGCACTGCACCTGCCAGCATGGCTGCCCCAGTCGTCCTCTGTAAAAGCACCTGCTGATAAGTCCCCAGTCTGCTCTGAGAACTGAACCCTTCTTCCTCTCTCTAGTTTTCAGCGTCTCCCCCTCAACCCTTTCCTGGAACAGAGAAGAAAAGATCCTCTGCACCCTCTTACCCCAGCTGTCTCGTGATGCAGTGGCAGACCCCTGCCCTGCCATGTCTACCCAGTGTGGGAAACCATAACCTAAGAAGCCTTCCCCTAGTGGGAACTGAACCTGTGACCTAGTTACTACATGCACACGTGCTCTAAGCCAAGGCATCACAGCACTAGCTGCTGATCCTGCTCCTCCACAGGTTTTCATGTGGAGGGACCCTAAGTTGAGCACATGGCAAGGCCAAAGGTGCATAGCAGCTGCAGTACAGTCCATACCCAGTTTCCCTGATTTGCCAACTGTGCCTCTTTGTGCTTGCATGTGCCGTCCCAGTAATTACCCATGTACAGTCCTAAAGTGGAGACACACCAAGGGCCCCAGCTCGGTTGTTGATAAATTCACTGCGCTCACAGAGCGCTCTCCCAGGAGCCCGACCCCCTCCAGTAGCTTTTTCATATGGAGCCATTTCTCAGTCTCGGTTGACTCGTGTATGTGCAAGCAGAACACCACATGCTGGTCACGAGTGCTGGGGAAACTTGGCTACCACAGTACAGAAGCGAGGCCTGCTGCTGCTGCTGCGTTTATCCAGCTTTTCCTATACAGAACTGAGCAAGAGGGACTGGATTTCAGCATGGCTGGCCATGATTAAAGCTGAGCCACCAAGAAGGGCCTGATCCTGACAGGGGCCAGGTCCCGCAGCGCCCATTGAAGCCATCAGAAGTTGCAGGCGCCTGCTGCAGGCCTGCTATGAGCCGAGTGCGTTTTGAAATGCAGTATTATCAGTTGTGTTTGACGTAACCACTGTTCTGTCCCTGCTCCTCCGCCAGTTCTGAACCCGGAGTGATGGAAGCTCCCTAAAAGTGGGAGGGGGTCATCGGTGCCGGAAGCATGGCCCCACCCTCAGCCCGCCTTTTCCCTCAAGACCCCACCTCCACTCACTCCTCTTCCCACCAATCCTCCACTCACTCCTCCACACCAATTTACTGCCAATAATGGCCGCTGCCCCCACCCCTTTTCCAGCGCCCCTGTCTGAAGCCCCGTGCTCAGAGGGAAGGTGAAGGGAGGGGCTCTGCTGTATCTCATCCATACTCTCTCCTTTGGTATGTTTGTGTAGCTCAGCTCCCCTTCAGCACTGCACGGGCAGTGCCACACCCCTAGGCCAGGAGAGGGCAAATTACAGCCCGTGGGCCAGACCTGACCCATCAGGGCTTTCAGTCTGGCCCGCGGGTCTTGCCAGCCCCATGGCGCAGTGGGACAAAGTCAGGCTCTCTGTCTGCCCTGGCCCCACGCCGCTCCCAGAAGCGGCCAGCACCACATCCTTGTGGCCCCTGGAGGGGGAGCGGGGACAAAGGGCTCTGTGCGCTTCCCCCCACAGCTCCTATTGGCCAGGAATGGGGAACTGCAGCCAATGGGAGCTTTGGGGGTGGTACCCACAGATGAGGGCAGTGTGTAGCAGAGCCGCCTGCCCCCCCCTGCCCCCAGGAGGCACTGCCAGACATGCTGGCCACTTCCAGGAGCAGCGCAGGGCCAAGGCAGGCAGGGAGCCTGCCTTAGCCCCCTGCACACTGCTGCCATCCCGGACCCGCTTGAGGTAAGTGGCACCTGGCCAGAGCCCGCACCCCAACCCTCTACCACACCTCTCATGTACCCCAACCCCCTCCCTGAGCCCAATGGTGCAACCCCATAGTCTTCTGAACCCCAACCCCCTGCTCCAGCCCTACATTCATGGCCCTGCATATAATTTCCCCACCCAGATGTGGCTCTCAGGCCAAAAAGTTTTGCACTAGGCTGTGGCATGGCTCTGGGTTCCAGCCCATTCTCTCCCTTGCTGCTGTGAAGGGACTAAAATGGAATAAATGCAAGTGGAGCAGCCATGACTCCTAGGCTAAGTGGTGTCCCTTTCTTTCCTAGGTGGATCGGGTGAGTTACCTGCTTCAGGAGATCTATGGCATCGAGAATAAAAACAATCAGGAGACAAAGGTACTGGTGCCTAGAAACCCCCTTCTTCTCCGCACCGAGCCACATGTGGGGCCTGGCTGTGCTGCCAGCGGGCTTGGCTTCTCCTTGGAGGTTGTTTATGGGCTGATACTTTATGTACTGGAGGTGGCGGGGGGATCAGAGGCTCCTCACAGCCGCAGCCCCTCACTCCATTCAGGATTGAAATAGGCCATGTTGCCTTATGGCAGGCCAGGCCCTTCTGTTGTGATGCCACAGTTAGTGATGAATTTGTCCCCTTAGGTTTTGTTCAGCAGCCTGAGGATGGGCTCTGTGCCTGACGTTCAAAGGAGCTAGAGGGACTTGGGCACCAGCTGCTGTTGGGTTTCAGTGGGCACCTCTCTCCATAGCCCATACCAATAACAATCTCCTCATCACGCTCTCTCCTCATGCTCCCTGAGGTTTGCTCCTTTGGCTGTGCTGTTAGTGTGTGCAGGTTGGCTCCTCGTTGCCAGTGCAGGGCATCCCTTGGGCATAGCCAAGTGTGGGAATGGACTGCTGTTCTCCACTGCAGCAGTGGAGGAGTTGACTCTGGGTAGTCTCACTAGTGCCAAAGGGATTATATGGGAAACGCTTCAACTGCAAACATAATCAGCCCCTTTTTGAGAAGACAAGCCTGGAGTTTGACCCTGGGTTCTTATTTATTGCATGGCCTTGGGCAAGTCACGTAACTTCTCTGCGCCTCAGTTTACCCGTCTGTAATGCTGACCTTCCCAGCTCAGAGGGTAGGGAGGAGAGGCTGAGAGTATTTCTCTGTGAAGTGCTCTGCAGATGAGAAGCGTGGTGAGTGCCAGGTGTTGGCCTCTACAGATTTGAGTGCTTTTGTGAGTGCTGTACTCGATTCCCCAATGCTGCACTTGCGGGAGGGAGGTGGGTTAGGAAGGGAACAGAACAGGGGAAGCCCTGCTCCTTCTCCTCCAGCCTTTTCCCAGTCCTGTGCTAACGATCTGTGTCCTTTGTACGGCCGTTCCACCAGGTAGCACCGTGGGGAGGTGGGGAACTCTTTTCAAATCCTATTACCTGGCCCCCTAAGAGCCTCTTCTTTGCACTTCTGCTGTCTTCTGATGAGCCCTCTCACCTAGCTCTTTCCGATGGAGCCCAGTCAGTATGTGACTTCAGGCTGTTTGTCGTTCAGTTCCAGTCCACTGAGCAGCCAGTGTGCAAAGGAGAGAGAAAGGACGTCTTTGCACAACATGCAGGAGCCCTGAAATAGATCAGGAGCGCACAGGATGTGCGCAGGCAGCTTCCAGCAACTCGCTAGTGTGGTCAGCAGGCTAGCTCGCTCACCTGGCAGGAGCAGATGCTGTGTCGTCTTGTTTACGTCTAGGTCACCCCAGAGTGCAGCGTGTGTCAGCAAAGGGACCTCACATGAAAGGATGAGCATAGAATCATAGAATCTCAAAGCTGGAAGGGAGATCATCTAGTCCAACCTCCTGCTCAAAGCAGGACCAGTCTCATTTTTGCCCCATATCCCTAGATGGCCCCCTCAAGGATTGAACTCATAACCCTGGGTTTAGCAGAACAATGCTCAAATCACTGAGCTATCGCTCCCTCCCCTAATGTCTGTGCACATCACTCAGGTCACTAATGGTTGGGCCCTTCCCCAACAACTGGGACTCCTTCAGCTTCAGCAAGGGGTGCTGGTGGGGGGAGCAGGGTCCACTGGGCTGGAAGGAAATCCCTCTACCAGGCTCCAGCAGAGGGAGCTGCTGTGACTGGGAGCGAGTTCCTCTTTATAGCAACTGCAGGGCTTTGTCAGCTGCGAGTTGCAGGGCTTTGTTTAATGAAAGCCACATAATAGCGCCCAGACTGCATTAGTGTTACACCAAGGGGGACGGAGGGATCTTCTCTCTCCCACCCTTGGTATCTCACTTTGAACAAGGCCACAAGCTCCCTGCAGCAGCTTGTGGCCCCGGGGAGGCTTGGAGGCCCTGGAGGCTCTGCATTGCGGCTCTGGAGGGCGACTGTTCACAAGTGTTGGATTCTGAATGGACAGGGCTCCCTGAGCTGCATCCAGGACTTTGAAATTAATGTGTGTGAATTAGCAGGAGGAGATGGTAGGTGCCACCACCTCCCACCGCCGCTATCCCAGCAGCCCCAGGGCAGCTCTGAGCTGTGGGCAGATGCTCCCCTTCCCTCCTGCTGCTCAGCAGCTCCCCTGCTAGTTGCCTGTTCTGGTGCAGGGGAAGAAGGCTGCACGTGTGCATTGTGATCATGTAGGCCAGTGGTGTCCAGTAGAAATTTGATGCTAGCCACACTGCTAGGCACACTTGTGGTTTTGAATTTTTCTTATTAGCCACATTATAAAAAAAAGCCACATGAAGCCACATTATAAAAAATCATAGAATCATAGAATATCAGGGTTGGAAGGGACCTCAGGGTGTCATCTAGTCCAACCCCCTGCTCAAAGCAGGACCAATCCCCAACTAAATCATCCCAGCCAGGGCTTTTCCAAGCCTGATCTTAAAAACCTCACAGGCATGCCAAAAAGTCACATGCATTAGCCACAATTCAATAGCCTATTAGCCACATGTGGCTAGTGGCGAACGTATTGGACACCGCTGACTAGGCGATCTTCCTGTAGAACACAAGCCAGAGACCTGCCCCCAAATCCTTCCTAGAGCAAATGTTTTTCTAGCATTCAGTCTTGGTTTTAAAAGTTGCCAGTGATCTACGACCCTTGGTAAATTGTTACAGTGGTTAAAAAATAAATAGTGTGTTAGACCTTTCTCTGCTAGACTGAAGAGTCCATAATCTGATATTCATTCCCCGTGTAGATACTTGTAGACTGATTGCCACCCTTTACCCATCTCTTTAAGTTAACTAGATTGAGCTCCTTGAGTATGGATTGCAGCCCCTTTCCCTTTTGAGCCAAATTTCACCTTTGAGCGGCAAGGACCTCATTGGATCGCAGTGTCCCTTTTCTTCCTTGCCAAGCACCTGTATTCACTTGTCACTGCCTCTCCTCTCCTAACAGCCTTCTGACGACGAGAACAGCGACAACAGCAACGAGTGCGTGGTGTGTCTGTCCGACCTGCGAGACACCCTCATCCTGCCCTGCAGGCACCTGTGCTTGTGCAATTCCTGTGCAGACACCCTGCGCTACCAGGCCAACAATTGTCCCATCTGCAGGCTGCGTGAGTACACTCAGGAGGGGGCACAGGTCTCACTGCCATCCAGTGCATAGCTGCAGTCTTCCTGTTTGGGTGTGACGGTGCTGTTCCTGGTGGGATCCAACTGTGAGTGTCAGATCAGGACAGATTGCTTCCAAAGGGGCAGTTACAGCCCAAAGCTGGGGTTTTTCCACTCTGGCAAACCAAACCAGCCAAACAGAAAAGACTTTGGTTTCACCCCACTGACTAACCACAAGTCACACAAGTCACACAAGCAATTCCCTTAGACACCCCAGTTTCCCAGTATCACAACCAGCAGCCACCTGTCCCGGGGACCAATGGTTATGAAAACCAATACCCCAAATAAAGAAAACGGTTCTCCCCAATTCCAAAGAATCAGGCCCCAGACCCAGGTCAATATACCAATCAGACCTTACCCACAAATCACGCTGTTGCCAATCCGTTAGAATCTAAAATCTAAAGGTTTATTATACATGGAAAAAGATATAGGTGAGGGTTAGGAATGGTTAAAAGAAATCAATTACATGCAGTGAGACAAATCTCAGGCTTGCCACAATGGTAGAATAAACTGCAGGTTCAAATCAAAGTCTCTGGAAAGCATCCCCTGCAGGGATGGGTCAGCACCTTTGGCCAGAGTTCCCCTGTGTATAGGCTGACCATATTTCCTTTAGACAAAAACGGGACATTGGGAGGGCAAAAACGGGACAGGGTGTGGGGGGGGGGGCATGGCCCCACCTGGGCCCCCCAGCACCGGGCGGGGGGGAGGCAGAGGGGAGTTGGGGGGGGATGGATGGAGGAATAAGCAGAACAGGGATGGGGGATGAAGAGGATGGAGGGAGAGAGAGAGAAGGGGGGATGAGGGATGAAGATGATGGAGGGGACGGAGGGAGAGAAGGCACGAAGGTGAGAAAGGGAGAGGATGGATGGATGAGAGAAGATGGGGGTAGGGAGCAGGGTGGATGGAGGAGGCAAGGGACAGCGAGAAGGAGGGATGGAGAGAAGGGAGATGGAAGAGGAGGCAGTGGACGGAGGGAGAGAGAGAAGGGAGGGATGGAGAAGGGGGATAGAGAGAAGGAAGAGAGGGATGGAGGGATAGAGAGAAGGGAGGAAGGAAGGGATGGAGGGATGGAGAAGGGGATAGAGAGAAGGGATGGAGGAAGTGAGAGGAGGCAGTGGACAGAGGGAGAGAGCAGGGAGGAAGGGGGGGATGGAGAGAAGGAGGAATAGAGAGGAAGAGGCTGCAGCGGGCGACGGGCTGGAGGAGGCGGCAGATCAGAGCTGTCAGGAGCCGCAGCTGGGAGCGGAGCGAGCCGGCGGGGGGGGCTGCCGGCCAGGTTTTCTGAAGAGAGAAGGGACGGAGGGAGTGAGAGGAGGCAGTGGACAGAGGGAGAGAGCAGGGAGGAAGGGGGGGATGGAGAGAAGGAGGAATAGAGAGGAAGAGGCTGCAGCGGGCGACGGGCTGGAGGAGGCGGCAGATCAGAGCTGTCAGGAGCCGCAGCTGGGAGCGGAGCGAGCCGGCGGGGGGGGGCTGCCGGCCAGGTTTTCTGAAGAGAGAAGGGACGGAGGGAGTGAGAGGAGGCAGTGGACAGAGGGAGAGAGCAGGGACGGAGGGAGTGAGAGGAGGCAGTGGACAGAGGGAGAGAGCAGGGAGGAAGGGGGGGATGGAGAGAAGGGAGGGAAGGAGGAATAGAGAGGAGGAGGCTGCAGCTGGCGGCGGGCTGGAGGAGGCGGCAGATCAGAGCTGTCAGGAGCCGCAGCCGGGGGCCCGAGTGAGCCGGCGGCGGCGGCGGCGGGGGGGGACATTTTATGATTCCATGTTTTTTCTGAGTCCTGCCCCAAAAACGGGACAAAATTGATATTTTGGTCAAAAAGACGGGACGGTTAAAAAACATTAAAAAAACGGGACTGTCCCGTTCAAAACGGGACGTATGGTCAGCCTACCTGTGTAGCAAAGTCCATCCAGAGCTGGAAACAAGGCAGGCTGGAGACTGGAGGTAGAAGACAAAATGGAGGAAGTTTCTCCCAGGTTTTATAGTCTTCCTCTTGTGGGCGAAGGCCCTCCTCCTTCTTCCTATGCAGAGTCCAGTTGCAAAATGGAGGTTCAATTACCAGACTCTCCAAGATTCAGTTCCTGACCAGCAAGGCCACATTCCTGGAGAAGCTCGGGTGTGGATGGGCGTCCACAAAGTTCATTGTGTAGCTGTTGGTCCTTAATGGGCCATCAGCCAGGTCAGCCAAGCTAACAACAGCTTGTCTGAGATTTCAAGCATAAGTTTGCAATACAGCCCCCATATAGTCAATATCCATAACTTTAGCTACAAAAAAGATACACACATACCAATGGCATATTCATAATTAGCAATCCATAACCTGGTCATAGACACCTATTATGACCCCCTTTACATAAGATTTGGTGCCACTATAGGGCCTTGGTTGCACCAATGATGTCTATGATCCCAAATAATTCCAGTAACGTGACAGGGTGCAAAAGCCCTGACCTAACTGGGCAGGGGTGGCTTTACTTACCAGCAGCACAAGTGACTTGTTGGTGCCCTGGGATTGTGGGTGGGACAGTAATTTATAGTCTGAGTCTCCCCTCCCGCTCAGCCAGTGGGACCAGAAGGGGAGGCAAAATCCAGATGGATTGCAGCCGGCTTAGCTTCCTCCGCCCAGTGTCCCAGCGGCGTGTACTTTCATCTTCCCTTTAGTCTTCTCACCCTGTGTGTCAAGCTAGCAGCCCCATCTGGGAGAGGAAAGGGGTGTGTCTTTTATATGAGTACCACCATTTTTCCTGAAGGAAACTGGCTCCCATCCCTCCGGAGGGTTGATGCTAACTCACTGGCATTCTATTAAATCAACGGCGCTCTTGCGAGTGAGAGTCTGTTCCACTTCTGCCACCAGCCTGCTTTTCATCCCACACCTGGGGGTGTTAAATCCTTTCCGTCTCGGCTAATTCAAGGCCTGTTCATTAAAAAAAATAACGCCTGACTGCAGCCGTGTCTCCAGCTAAGAGCCCTGTTCATATTTCAGCAGTTCGTGGGAATAAGGTAGCAAATTGGATTAGATCACAAGCATGTCCCCATGCTGGGAGCTAATCAAATAGGTTGGGGGGTTGAATGTTGGGCCTGGGCTCTGATGAGCTCTTCCCGGCATGAGCCTCTGGAGGGCCTAGCGGGGACGCGAGCTTGTCTAATTGTAACCAGAGGGTCACTAACCTTGAACTAAACAGCTCAGTGTTATGGTTTGAAAGAGCCTGAAGCAGCTGGCTTTGTAGGCCACCCCTTAGCCATATGACCAGCAGGAATCAAACTGTGGTATCAGATGTATTGAACCTATCCCATACTCACCTACCTCTTCAATTACCGCCCCCTCTCCCCTGTACCCTTCACTTCCAAATTCCTCAGTCATGTCTTTATTTACAGCTGTTGCCTTGTGTTCCTCTCCCTCTGCTCCATCCTGGATCCCCTCCAGTCTGTCCCCCACTGTGAGATCTTTGGGACAAGGCCTGTCTTGGTGTGCATTTGTGAAGTGCCCAGCATACTATGAAGCTGATCCTGCTTGGGGCCTCTGGGAGCTACTCCAATATAAATATTTAAGTGTCCCCAGCTGCTTCAGAAGATACTGTTCTCTCTGGTGCTCATAAATGCACCAAATACTACTCCTGGGGGAATTCCGTGCCAAAAAAATTAAAAATTCCGTGCACAATATTTTAGAATTCTGCAAAATGCTGCATATTTTATTTGTCAAAATAACAGTATAATCACACCCGTTTCAATTATTTGTGGTCATTTATTTCAAGATACTTGTCAGAAAGTATGTCTGTAACAATACAGATGACAAAAAAGATTGAGGAAATTTTTTTTGACAAATAGATTCCTTTCTAGGCATATTAATACAGAACTCTGAGTAATAATTCATTTAAAGTGCAATACAGAACCGTATTTCCCACACACCCCAGAAGCAGTGCAAAGGCATGGGAGAGTCAGGGGGAATGGAAGAGCTGAGGGAGGGGGAAATAAATGCTGGGAAAAGACCAGAGAAGTGGTGGAGGGTAGTGAGAGGCAGTAGCTTTATAGTCCCTTAATTGAAAGGATGGGGCTATCTGAATCTTCACTAGAGACTTTTAAATGGTCCTACTAGACACCATTTCTCCTTGTAAGTCCTTGGATTTCACTTCCTTGATATTTGTGATATCACCTTAGTTCTCTAGTCCATAAGAACGGCCATACTGGGTCAGACCAAAGGCCCATCAAGCTCAGTATCCTGTCTTCCAACAATGGCCAATGCCAGGCGCCTCAGAGGGCCATGAACAGAGCCGGGGAGCATCAAGTGATCCACAGAGTACTCCAAGAAAAAGAATCCTTCCCCCTCAAAACTAACCTCTTTTTAAATGGAAAACGCTTATGCTTTTGCTCTTTACATTAAAAAAAAAATGTGATGAAGCCACAAAGGCACAGTTGGGTCCCAGATAACCATGTTAACTAAATATATGCACACGCACACTGCCTGGCTTCATGTGTACTGCTGCTCTTGCTGGTTTCCGGTGGCTTCTAAGACCTAGAATGTAATGTGAACCATAGAGCGCGCTCAAACTCCTCTGTCCTAGACACCACAGAAACCCTTTCAGGCATTCTTTATGCATAAAAAAGCAAACAAAGAAAACCCCCATTTGTTTCCAGATCACCATTAAAGAGAATAGCTGGGTCTTCAGAAGATCCTGTGGAAAAAACAGCATCTGCTCATGTAACTAAAGACTAGATCATAATGCATATGTATTGGGGTGGCAAGCAAATTAAGGTTGTACAGACAGGAAATTCCAGAGTTAAGGCTAACTTATGAGGGCTTCACTGCACCCTGGGTAGGGGCTGCTCTAGGGTAGTGACATGGAAGCTAACATGAGCCTGTGAATGAAACAAGGAGGCCCAAGTTTAACCACCTTCATTCTTTTGTATGGGATGGGCCGGGACAGATTTCAGACCATCTCGGAATCTTGTTCATTGGGGGATTTCAGCATATCTGATGTGCCTCCTAGCCCTACCATGTAAACAAGTCATTGTTTAACTCCCCCTGTTCCCAGAAAATGAATACCACATGAACACAGTGGCCAACTCCTCACCCCCACCCTGCCTGGAACCACAGATCTGCGGCTGAGAAACAGCAGGAGGAGCTGTCTCCTCTTTCTTCCTATGTCCCCCTCTCCCCTTTCCGGGCACAGTTCTTGCAGAGCAGTCACAGGAGTTGCTGAAGGTCTCCTTGGCACTCTGCATGCAAATCTGTCCGGGCCTGGCCTGCTTTCCTTTCTCCTTCCCACTTTTCAGGGAGTAGCCCCAGGCCCCATCCACACACCTCCCAGCACTAGTGCAGCACCCTGTGCACCAGGGAGTCTTTCTCAGCCATGACTGGGGTCCCCGCCTGTCTGAGGACCTTGTTGTGCTGCTCCAAGGTGCCCGGGCCTGGTGACTGCATCTTTGCCCTGGGCCTGCACTGGGATCGCCACAATGTACTCGGGTACCAACTTCTGGTCTCCCGCCATGCATCCGCCCCTCTCCTCCCTGTGGGTTGTTGGCTGGGGGCAGACTGGCACGGCTGGCGCTGGCAGCAGATGTAGGGCCATGTTCAGGTGCAGCAGCACCCCCCCAGGTTAGTTATGAGATGGGCATTTCCAGAATGGCATGGAGCTGTATTTCCATATAAATAGAGCTGCCATTTCATTTGCTACAGACGCTGCTCGGGGCCAGAGGCTCTGTCTGCTGCCAGACTGCGCCTCCCTCCAGTTTCTTGCACTAGCGGATGAGCTAAGGGGACTGGACACCAGCACTAGGCTTCCATGTGTTCAGCTGCAAACCTTAGCCTGAAATTGGTGCCAGTGAGCTGGAGGCAGCTCCCCCCAGGAGGTCCTGTTCTATGGGGTGCAGGGTCTCACCGTGTGAATTCTGCCTGCTAACGGGGTGTCCCTCGTGGAGTGGCTGTGGCACAAGCTGGTGCTATCTGACACCCTCTCTGGCCGTCTAGTCACCTGTATAATGTTCCCTCCTAGCCTTCCGTGCCCTGCTGCAGATCCGAGCTGTGAGGAAGAAGCCTGGGGCTCTGTCGCCCGTCTCGTTCAGCCCTGTCCTGGCCCAGACCATGGACCATGATGAGCACTCTGTAAGTAACTCACAACCCTGCTTAGCTTCTGGCCCTGTGCCCCCTCCCCAGGGAGCAGAGGTCGGGCAGGCTCTCTGTTCTCCATTTCAGTGGCTTGGTCCATCTGTGGATGTCCTTTCCTGGGGCTGCTGGCCAAGGCCCTGTGAGCTGTGTTTGAGGCCTTTCCTACTTGGATCAGCTTCATGCTTGAGAATTTGAACCTGCTCTTGTTCAACCCCTTGTTGAACTCCCTGTGGCTCGTAAGAATGGCTGCTACCCCCCATGCAGGTTTACAAAGCTGTTTCAGGCCAGGTCTCTGCTCCTCCAGCCTGAGTCTGAGCAGGAACCGCCACCGTGTGCCGTAGCATGAAGAGGTTTCCCTGGACCTTGCAGGATACAGTGCCTGTCCTGGGGGGTAGTGGCCCAGCTCTGAGGTTGGAAGAATAATTGGTTACCGTTTGAGCGTGTCTGTAAATTTGCATCCACAAGGTTGTTTTGACGAAATGCCATTGGCCTCCTGATTCCCCTCTAAGGTCTGCTTGTGGGCTGGCTAATAATCCCAGATGTGAAGCTCACATCTCAACCAGTGTAAGTGCACAGCTAACTCTAGTGAGATACGTGAGATCTCCCAGAGCTAGTGTGCTTAGCACCGCTGGGGGTCTGTCAAATGCAGCATTGCTAGCTGTGCTGAACGAGCCCGGTCGGGAAAGGAGGTGTAACCAAGAGGGTTCCAGTGCATTGCTCAGAGACTTGCTCCTCTTACCCTTGTTCTGACATATTGCTCTACCTCCTCGTTGCTGTGCACCAAGATACTGGGGCCTGCAGGTGTAAACACAATTCTTCTTTGAGTGCTTGTTCCTGGCCATTCCAACCACGTGTGTGTGCGCCACACGCATGCCAGCCGGAAGATTTTTCCCTTAGCAGCATCCGTAGGGTCGGCCTGGGCGCCCCCTGGAGTTGCACCTTCGTGGCGCCCTATATAGCACCTGCCGACTTCCCAACCCCTCAGTTCCTTCTTACCGCCGGGGCCGGCTAGCTGGGACATCCCTTCATCCTGACCCATTCCTTTGTGGGCTCTAGAATGGAAGCCTCCATCCTGAACATTGCTCACAAGGACCGGCATGGCTCGCTGTCGGGGATGTGACTGAGCGGCTGGGACCCCTTCACCCCGTGAGCCTGGATCACTCATCTTTAAGCTCCCCTGGCTCATGAGATCTTATCAGGGGGGGAAGGGAGGGGCGGTAACTACAGACAGGAAGTGGGTGCCAGAATGCAGAGTTTGGGCGTGGTATCTCCCTGACCTGGCTGAGCGGAGCGAGTTTTAGTTTACAGAATGTCTTGGGGCTGATTTCCAGTCTGCAGCAAGGATCCAACTCTTTGCTGGACAAAGGGCTGGGGGGGCAGGGCCCCCTCTGCTCAGCGTAGCAGAGAGCAGGTTTGTTTGGCCAATCGCCACGCTTCGGAAAGGCAATCAGCGCATGCCCCAACCTCTATGAGGCACTCGCGCTTTGTCAGAGCAGCCGTTGTTGGCACTGAAAGGCATCACAGAGTGAACTGGTTTCTAACCTCTCAGTCAGTGGCAGAGATGCTGAGCTGAGCATATGCTTTATACTCCTCCTCAGCGCAATAGAAACTTCCCTTTGGGAATTTAGCAGCCCGCCCCCAAAACACGAGCACCGCAGTGCAGAATTGAGGTGCGGGTTGCCGCTGGCGATGGTGATTAATAATTGGGTTCAAGTGACATTGGTTTAACGGCTTTTAACAGGCCACCAGCAACATGTACTGCATGTCCCCGCAGCCCCTGCTTTCCCAGTCACGAGAAAGACCCAGACAGACAACAAAGGAAACTCGCTACATGGGGGAAGCAGCAGGAAGGGCTGTTTTATGCACAAAAGAAATAAACTGACAAATAGCAGGCACATAAGATGTTGCTATTTAATCTTTCTCTTACAGAATTTGAAACAGATGTGTGCGCAATGCTTGACGCTGACGGTGCCCCTTTAAATTAACCATTAAAGGAGCAAAGGATTTACCATGCAAAGAATGAAGCAAAGATCCCGGTTTGACACTGGGTCCAGCACCGTGGGCTTGCCTAATGTTACCCGTTTTCCTCACCTGCAGAGTTCCGACAACATCCCTCCAGGATATGAGCCCATTTCGCTGCTGGAAGCGTTGAATGGCCTCCGCTCCGTCTCCCCATCCATCCCATCCGCTCCTCTGTATGAGGAAATCAGCTACACCGGGGTGGTGGATGGGCTGCCCCCGGCTGGCCGCCCGCTCACTGGGATTGACAGAGCCATGGAGAACGGCCCTCAAAAGAGCAAGCGGAGCAAATCTCCAGACAGGTCGGCCCTGACTTTGGAAACGTCCCTCCCCCAGGACCTCTTCCCTGCATGTGCCTTCTAACAGACCCCTAGAGAGCTCGGAGCTACCGACCATTCCTCTCTGTCTCCATAGGCTGCATCACAGGAGGTCCCCAGCTTTCTCTCATCAGCTGTCCACAAACATACTGAGCTGGGGAGTAACCTTCCTAGCTCCTTGTCTCAGGGTGATCTGCTGTCCTAGTGCAGTGTGAGGGAGGCTGGGAAGTAGCAGCCCCCAGTTTCAATCTGGTTTTGCAGCCGTGCTCTCACCCCCCGCATGTCCTGCACCCCCAGTTACATGCCCACCCTTCCTCTGAGCATTTTCTGGAAAACTGGCCCCCAAGCCCAGGGCTACCTCCCCTTGACACGTGGAGGCCCAGTCGGGGAGCAGAGCCCTGACAAGCATTGCAAGAAGGGGTTGAAACTCCTGGGAATGCCAGGTTCAGATCCCAGCAGGCCTGAGGTGGCCCTTCGCCCCGCTGAGCAGGCTCTGTGCAGGTGACCATGAGTGCGTGTCTCAGATGAGACGCACCAGGGATCTGAGCACTCAAAGCGGCTGCTTGTGCCCTTGTGGGAGGTTCCTGGCCACACGTTCCCCGGCCTGCACTCTTGTGCACCCTCTGGCTTCGGCCGTGTCCGCTGTGCTGTGCCTGCCAGGGGCTGGGAGGTGCCATGGGAATGGAAGTGACTGTGTTTTGTGGCTCTCTGCAATGTTGCTCTTCTCCTCCCCCCAGTGCATTACGATCTCCTTCTTCTCCGATCCACGAAGAGGATGAGGAGAAGCTCTCTGAGGACTCGGACTCCCAGCCAGCGCTGAGCGGGGCTGAGATGGTGCTGAGGGAGGACAGCTCTCCTGGAGTAAGTTCCCATCCCAATTGCTGCTCTACCCTGGCTGCCCCAGCGAAGGGCTACTCTCTGGACTGCAGCCTGGTGGCTGGCTATGGGTGCAAACCCGTAGACTGGGGGGGCCTGAACACTTCCCCTCCCCCCTTAACTCCACGGCTCTCTACCCCCACCCCCAATGCCTTGGGTTCCTATGCTGCCAGTTCCTCCCCCTGGGCACAATGGGAACGATTACAATTACAGCCAGGGAGGGAATTTCAAACCCCTTGCGGCTGGCGCCTCAAGGGCTTTGTTAACATGGGATGCTCCTGCTGAGTGAAAGATCTAGGTTAATTCTGGCTCCAGACTCTGCGTTTGGCTCTGCTGTTTCCTCGCTCTGAATCCCCCAGCCCGGGGCTGCCCGGTGCACCCACAATCAGCATCTGACACCTGGGAACCTCCAGGAAGGGGTGCCAGCAGGGGGGGTGTGCCTGGACGGGTGGGCAGCCTCGTTCCCCAGGCCGGTCTGGCCGAGCGCGTCGGTACGGTTCACCGAGTCCAAGGGGATGGGTTCCAGCCTGCGGAGATCATTCTGTTCTCTCCTTTTCCAGAGCATGGTGGCTGAAGAAATCGAGGAGATCTCGTCCCTGCAACAAGGTACGTCCTGCCCGTAACTAGGAGACAGGTCAGTTTAGAGAGTGGAGACTGGGGCTGGAAGTTACCCCCACTAGCCTCTTGACCCTTCTCTCTCGGCTTATGGCAGGGCTCCTTCTAATCCAGAGGTGGGCAAACTATGGCCTGCGGGCCGACCGTCCTGCCCAGCCCTTGAGCTCATGGCCAGGGAGACTGTCCCCTCTCCCACGCCACCTCAGCTTGCCGTGCCGTCAGCGCTCTGGGTGGCGGGGCAGCAGGACTGCGAGAGATGCTGGGCACAATGTATTAAATTGCTCCCCATAGGATTGTGCTACTTACGGAGCACCAGGACTGGCAGCTGTAAGTAGTACACGGTAAGTAGCGTGTTCCTACGGGGAGCAATTTAATATCCTACACAGGCCCTCCATAGAGTTTCAGAACCCTGATGTGGCCCTCATGCTCAAAAGTTTGCCCACACTGTTGTAATCCCTCTGGAAGGTGCTCCTTGGGGTTGGACATGGTCTCTGCCCGGGATCACATGCCCAGGTCACTGATCTCTGTTGAATATGGGAATCCCTCTGCCAGGGACCAGCCTTGCGGTTTCCCGGGCCCCTTGGAAACGTGAGTTGGACAATAACTAATCAGCTGAAATTCCCCAGTCTGAGGGCCTGTCTGGACAGCAAACTGAGGCGTAAATCTGCAGGGCACTAGCCTGCTAGGTACTTTCTGGCCACGTGGACCCTGCGATACTCGGGGTACGTGCACGTTTGATCTGTGATTGCCAGCCTGTGCAGACATACCCGCGCTAGCTCTGCTTGAGTTAGCATGCTAAAAATAGTGGAGCTAGGGTAACTGCTGGAATACGTACTTGCTTGAATCCCGGGTACATACGCAGGTGGCTGGTCTGAGCAGCCGCGCATGCAGCCCCTCTACCCCGCTGTTTTTAGCATGCTGACCTGAGCTGGGACTCTCACCTCCCAGCTCAAAGGCAAGAGGTAAAGATCCCCTGGGTGCATTGAGCACTTGGGAGCTCTGCATGTGCGCATGGGCAGGCTGCTGTGCTGCAGATTGACACCCCAGCTTGCCATGCACTAACTCCAGACAAACCTGAGCATTGGCCATGGGATTTCCTTGGAGACCGAGCGCCCCCTAGTGCTTGTGCACAGACACAGCTCCTGACCCATCACTGCTGGGCCCCCAGTGTGATTCTTCATTGAAACACGCACTGTGTGCAACAGGGATCTTTGTGTGAAGAACTATCGAGATCTGCAGAGCTCTGTGCGCTGCGACTCCTTCCAGCGCGTCTCATGTCTGGGATCTTCCAAAGGGAATGTTTAAAAAGTGTGTTTGGACAGTGACCGAAGCTGAAGGGGAAACCGTGCCGGATGGGAACTGGGGGCAGCGACTGAAATTTCTCCTGCGTTCCTTCCCAGCCGGCTCCCCCTGGGGCTGAGCTCTGCCCAGGGTGGGCTGATGGGGCAGGTCAGTAGTGCAGCGCCAGGTTGGCTGTGTGCCTTCCCCTCCCCTTTGCTGCTGTCGCCATGTTCCCCAGCCTGCGCCCGAGGGCCGGGTGGGAGCTAGGGGCTCTTGGTTGGCCGTTGTGCCAGGCAGCACCTACCATTCCCAAACACTTGGTGGGAAATTTCACTGCAACTTAAAAGCCTAGATCTCATTGCCTAGACAAACCCTCAGTAACACCGGGCTGCCTGTTGATCGCTGTGGCTTCCACATGGGGAGGGAGGAGAGGGTCGGGGGTGGGTTCTCCATCCTGCCCAATACCAGGTGGCCATCTCCCCGCTCCAGCGCTGCTCCATGGGCAAGATCCAGGCTGTGTCCCTCAGTGCTCTGCTAGGATTTGCCCTCTGGTGCTGTGATCGGTGCCCGGGGCAGGGCTGGCAGGAGAAATGGCAGGACTCCGCTGGGCTCCCTAGGCCTGATGTGTCTCTAGCGTCTCAGCTGCAGACGACGGTGCCTTGTTCAGTCGCTGCCTGTGTCCCTGGCAGCGTTTGCAGGGCGTGGTGAGGGGCAGTGGGGAAGGAACCTGTTCTCCCCATTCACATGCCAGTGGGGGGCTCTTGTTGGCACTGGCCTCTCCCCGGGGGGAGAGACGGCTCAGGGCCCCCCATCTCTCTCACTGCACTGGGGCTAAGCTGTCCGCGCTCTCTGTTGACTCCAGGTAGCCGCCTGCCCTCCATGGAAGACATCTTGCCAGAGAGCAGCTGCAGCGAGCACAGGAGCCTTACGCAGTCGGAGAGCGACCCCCCGGTCGACGTGTACCTGCCAGGTACCAGCCCACCCAAGGACAGGGGGGAGGGCTTCCCGTGCTGGCAGCGGGCTGCAGTGCCGCGGCTTGGTGAGGGGTCTGCGCTGCGCGTACTCGCTGCGGCCTGAGCCGCCCTGCTTGCAGCTTGCTTGCCTGGGTCGGCGCGTCAGGCAGCTCGTCTCCAGCAGAGAGCGAAACTTTCCGAAAGCTCCCACTTGCCATGATCATATGGAGCTAACTGCAGCCCCCAGGGGCGTGGGTGAGTGGGGCTCCCAGAGAGGTAACTTGCCCTATATATCCCCCCCCCTTTGCCTTCCCCTCCTCCCTCACCCTTTTGTCTTACTGCTTCCAGCCCCACCCAGCACCCCTCCCCACCCAGCACCCCTCCCCTTCCTCCTTTCTGCTTTTAGGACTGTAGCCACTAGAGGCAACACACTTTCAAGTGTGATAGTGGCCACCCCATGCGAGTTGGTGAGATTCTTCCCTCCCCCACCGAAGATTCATGAGTAGAGACATAAGGGGGGGATTGAAAACCCCTGTTCTCCCCCCTCGAGTGACGGCCGCATCTGATCACTGGCCCTGGCGCTCCGGCTGTGAGCTCCCACAAGGGGAAGAGCTTGCCTGGCAGCAGATCCCAGGCACGCCCAGAGAAGAGCGCAGGCTCCTGGCTTTGTTGCTCTGTGTCTCCATCCTGCCGACCCAGGGAGGGAGAGGCAGGGCCTGTCATGCTGGGGCCGCTGAGTAGTGAGCGTTGCTGGCTGTCCAGGGGAGGACCCGGGCTGCAGCCCCGCTGGTAGACCCGGGGGATCCTGCATGTTGTCGCCAAGATCCACACACAGCGCACGGGGCTCAACCCGGAACCAGCCGCCCTGTGCAGGGGTGGGGCGCTCATTGTGGGCCGGGCCCCATTCACCGTGCCGCAGGCGGGGGATCGCGCTTCGGGGGGGGCTTTGTGGCTGAGCGGCTCCCAGCACAGCGCCGTCAGCTGTCGTTGCAGCCTGTTCTCTCCCGATGTTCTGAGCATCTCTCTAATGTCTCCTTCCTTCTGTCTGCCTCCCTGCTCCTGCCCTGGGCAGCGCTGGGTCCCGATTCCTGCTCTATTGGGATAGAGGAGTAAGCTGGTACGTCGTCTCCTTGTCTCTTACGCGCAGGGAATTGCATGGGGTGGCAGGAGCCTTTCAGGGTGGGGCTGTGGTGGGGGCCGACTAGCTGAATGTGTCAGTACCAGGCTGGCCCCTTCTCCCCTCCCGGCCCTTCCAGCTCAGCCCCGGATGGTGCATTGCTGCAATGGTTTCCCCTCACCACAGGGTGGCAGTAACAGGCCCCGGTGCAGGGTGTGGGAGACGAGTATGTGATGAGCCAACTGGCCTGAAATCCTGGAGTTCAGCTGCTCCCAGGGCTCCTCTCTCCTGACTGCTCAGCTTGTGCCTCCTTTGCACACCGTCTGCAAACTGACCCGGCAGCTCTGATCCCGGCCCCTGGCAGCAGCTGGCAGCATTCCTGAGTTCCCTCTGCCCAGCGCTAGCCAGGCCCAGCGCCCCGCCAGGGTCCAGGGCGAGGCTGCTGGGCAGACCCCCAGTGTCCCTCTCCCCAAGAGAGCGAGGTGACTTCAGCCCACTGCTCCTCGCGACGCATGGTGCCTCCAGCCACCGCTGCTGTGATGAGAGCAGAGGAGCCCAGTCCCTGCCATGCCGAGCGCCCTCGCTGAATGCTCTCGCAGGAGCCCTGTGGCTGTGTGTGAGCCCGTAAAGCCTGTGGGTAACTCAGCCCTGTCAGTACGAGTGGCCAGCGTGCGGAGCTGACCCAGAAGACCCCCCTCAAACACACACAAGAAGATCTGATCTGCTTCCGCTCGCCGTGTGCAGGGTTCCCCACTGTCTGGGGAGCCAAGAGCCTGAAACCTGTGGGGGTTCCCATCGGGGCCACGGGGCCCGCTACATCCATATCCTGCTGAACTGTGGCAGAGGGCGCGTGCACTCGTCAGCAAAGCCCAGAAACCCTTGTGGTTCCCCCACCCAGCCCCTGTGTCCTGGGAGCCAGTGCCGGGCAGTTCCCCTCCCGAGCAAAGGAGAGCGGGGCCCACCTGGCATATGCTGGAGTGTGGGGAGCATCCCTCTGGCCCCCGGGGCTCCTCCGGGGCGCACCCACTGGCTGATTTCCCCCAAGCTGTGGCTCAGCCCATCCCGCGCCCACCTACTCCACCCCAGGCTGATCAGAAGGCGGCAGGGACTGCAAGGCAGACGAGCTGTCGGCCTGGGCTGTGACGTGTCTCTCTGTCTCTCTCCCCTCGTTCAGGGTCGTCCGACTCCGAGATCCTTCCACGCCCTGGCGCCAACAGTCCCACTCAGCCCCTCCTCCTCAACCGGCTCCGCCCGGAGGACACACGCAGCCTTTTCTTCCGCCCAGGCCTCCGGGGGTCTCAACTGCGTCCCCAGCCACACACGCGAGCTCTCCTCTCCCCAAGGGAGCCGGGAGCTGCCCGTGCCCAGCAGGGCCCCCAGCTGACCCTCTGATCATGGCTCGGGTGTGGTAAATGAGTCTGTAAATGGGGCAAGAGGAAGGCAGGCGCTGCCCCCTGCAGCGGGTTTGAGCCAGACTCCCCGGGGCCCTGGCGCCCACTTTCCTCTTGGGACTGGCCGCTCCCCTCACCAACGGGCACAACTTTTGCACAGGTTGGTTTTTTAAAGATGTTTAAAGTACTTCCCGTTCTAAGCCCTCCACCTCCTTCCCCTCCCCCCACAGAGAAACCAGCGGGCGGGGGGGTGCAAATGAAGGACACTCCCATGTATATTTTGTACACACGATGTCCGCTCGCAGCCATGGGCTGGCGCTGCCCCTCCCCTGTACATATGCCTTGGGCCAGTCGCCCCTTGCAGGCCAACCAGGCTCTGCTCTGCTTTCTCCTGGGGGCACCCAGCCTGAGGTGTCTCTAGCTGGGCCCATGTGGCACCCCCTCTCCAGGCGCTGCCCTTCCCAGGCGATGGTCCACTGGGTGTGGCATTGTCCAGCTGGTGGCCCCATTATTGCAGCTGGTGCTCGCTCCCCTGCAGCCTTGTGTGGGAGGAGCAGGGTGAACGGGCTCATTCCTTCCCCTGCAGAGGGACCAGGGCCCCGGCTGCGCTCCCCAGGGCGACGGCCCCTCTGCAGGGAGCCTGCTCTGGCTCAGTCCTCCCTAGGGAAGATCCAGCCGAATCTCCAGTGTGGGGCACATTGGACGCCGCTCCCCTTCCTGATCCTGCACCGGGGCTCTTGGGTTCGGCCGGCAGCTGCCACCCGGCTCCCTCCAGCCTGTTCCTCTGGGGGAGTTGGTCATGGCTGTGCCCGGGTGCACCTAGCCCCTGTCCCACCCCGCTGTGTGGCTCCTCCCGGCCAGGCCCATGCGTGGTTGCAGGCAGGCTCTTACCTGGCTCACAGTGCTGGCCAGCGCTCACCTACGGCTACAGGACAGCCTCCTCTGTCAGTGCCCGTGGGCTCCGGGGGTGGCTTTCTGGTGCTCCTTAGACACAAGCACAAGCGTCCTGCCGGAAAAGGGGGCTTTGCCCTGCCAGGCAGCCACCAGCAGCACCCGCTTGGCTCTCTTTGGGGCCAGGGCCACGGGGGCCCTGCTGAGTGACACTGTTCAGGGGAGCTCTTAGGGAGAATAGCCTGTTCTTCGTCCTTTACTACTCTGCCCACTTTCCCTGCTGCGGGAAGGCCCTGGCACTGCTCCTCCCAGCTCTGGAGAGACCTGGCCCCAGTCCTGGTGTCTCCCCATAACCTCTGTCCCACTGTGGTGTGTCTGAGCCCTGGCAGGGGCAGGGAGCCTGGCCTGCAGAGAGTGGGGAGCAGCACCGCTCTGGGTGGGGTTGGGTCCAGCAGCTCCATGCTCAGCATCCAGCATCGCCAGCAGTGAGGCCCAGGGTGGCCAGAGCGGTCCAACCCCCTGGTATGGGATTCCTGCCATGCTGGGGCATGGGAAAGGCCTCCATGGCAGAGAACCACCCTCTTAACCCCTGTCCCCTTTGAGTGGCAGCCAGCTGCCCCCACCCGGGTAAGGCCTGGGCCCGCCCTGCGCTCTCTTGGGCTTGTGTGTCTGTTGCTGAGGAGATGGGGTGTGCACTCTACTAGCGGGGGGAGGGGGAGAGTCTTCCCAATGCTCCTGCTACGGCCTCTCCCCTGCAGAGCAGGCCCGGCCATGGCACAGGGAGATGCCATGAAAAGGGCCTCCCAGCCCTCACCACTGACTGCAGTGACTCCCTTGGGCAGCAGGGCAGCTCCCATCATCACTATCTCCAGGGGCATGAATCTCTCTGCCCCTCGTCCTGACCTGCAGTTGCGCAGGGCTTCAAGATGGGGTGTGGGGGAGACCTGTGCCCTGCGCATGACTGCACATCGGGACCTGGAGCAGGAGGTATTGGGGCACCTGCCTTTCCCCAGTGTACATAGCCAGTGCCCATGGCCTCGTTGGTGCCCCCCGTGCCCACCTTGATCCATGTTGCTCAGTCCGGTGACCTTGCCGTGTGCCTTGTTCCTGCTTTCTGTGCTGTGGGGAGCCCCCTGTCCCTGGGGCTGGCCCAGCTCCTGCGGGTGTCTTCTGCCCTTAGTGGGAGCTCTGCCCAAGGATGCGTTCCCAGGGGCAGGTTTGTGTGCATGGCTGCTGAGCGCTGCCGTCTGCTTCCCTTCGCCACCATTCTCTGCTCCTCCCCAGCGAGATGGGCCAGCCCCGTCTCCGAGCCGGGGCGCAGAACCGCCTGGCTCCCATGGCAGGTATTTCTGGGGGCTCCTCCCTTTGTTTTTCTGTTTCGAGTAATAAATCCATGGAGCAATAGCCTCTGTTTGGCCGTTCTTGGAGTCTCCGTGTGCATCCCCCCGCCCCATGCAGGGGGAGCGGAGCAGAGCAGTCCGGGGCAGGTGGTTGAGCCCAGACTCAGGCCTGGGTTTGCCCTGTCACCAGGCGACCCCTTGCAGGACACCGGGTGGACACTGACTCATCTGCAGAGGCCAGGCCTCTCTCCCCATGGCACTCAGCTCCCAGGACGTGCACAGGGGACCCAGAGAGCTCTGGAGGAGTGTTAAGGGGTCTCCATCTGAGCGCAGCTCCTGTCTCCCCAAGCAGCGATCTGCAAGGCCCCTGGCTGGGGGCAGGCAGGCTCCACGTTCCCAGGGGACTGCTGGGCCCCTGCTGCTCATGACTACTCCTACAAGCCCTGGCCCTCCCCACCCTCAGACCAGCTCAGCCGCTGGCTGGGGGGAGATGTCCCTGCTGCACAAACAGGATGGGCTCATTCTGTCTGGCACCTGGACTATGCTGCCAGGCTGGTGGCACTGGGTGTGGGCGCCCTGGTGTTCCCCTCAGCTCCGACAGGGTGCCCGCTCACCCCCTGCCTGCAACTGTCAGACACCCCAGTTGCTGTTAGTCATGGAGTGCCCGGGCGATGGTCTGGAACCGCTCCTTAGGAAGCCAGCCAGGACTTCGGGAGAAGTGTCCCCTCTCCGTACACAGCCTGTTTCCAAGGCTAGGAGCTTCATGGGTACCCACTTCAACCTTCCTGGGTCTGACGGCGGAGCATTCAGCACCTTCTGCCCCTCCGTGTGCTTCCCCCAGCAAGCCCGCCTGGGCAGGGTCCTGAGGGAGCCTGTGGATTCTGCACCCCAAATCCACAGTCAAACGTGACTCTCAGCCAGCCAGTAAAACAGAGGTTTATTTGATGACCAGCACCTGGCCTAACACAGACCATACACTGAACGTGAGCCCTCAGCTGGATCCATTTTGGGGGCTAGAGAGCGAGATAGCTCCTCTGTCCTCCCTGCCTGACTCCAGCTAGCTTCAGACTCCAAACCGAAACTCACTCTCTCCAGCCCCCCCTCTCCCCCCCCCCCCAGCCAGGTCAGGTGACCTCCCTCACACTTAGGGTCAGATTACAGCTTCAGGTATGGACACCTGCAGAGAGGGGAGAGGGCGTTGCCTATTTGCTTACACTATCAGCCCCTAGTCCTTCACATAGACACTTAAGAAATGCAAAGGTGAAACTGAGGGGCACACACACAGTATTCCTACTCGGTCACACTGTTCACTGAGAGCTAGGGAAGCTCAAGCCCATGGACAGCTGCAAGAGCTGTGTGGGGTCCCCATATTGTCTGGAATCAGTGGCCCTGAGTCTGGCCCCTACTATTCTGGCTGGTCCCGCCCCCATCTCAATGTGGGATCATCCACTGTGTGTTCCCCTGGGGCTGAGCCAAGGGGGGGGGGGGGCTGGCTGGTGGGGGTTCTGTACAAGGCCTTTCCTGGCAGGTGGGAGGGGGAAGTGGCACAGAGGGCATAGGGAGCACAGGGCTGGGGGCACAGATTCTCCTAGACCACACCGGGTGTGCTGGGAGGGTACAGCTCCTGAGCCTGTCAAGCAGCATGAGATTCCCCACCATCTCCCCCATACAAACCCAGCTGTACACAGAACTGGGGGGTCCCAAGGAGAGCCACTTTCACTTGGCCCATTGCATCCTGCTGCCCCCCACCCTCAAGCCATCTGCAGGGACCTCAGACCCACCTTCCCCAGGGGCCCTGTGGGACAGAACTAGTTCCTGGGACAGAGAATGAGGCACAAGATTCAGCCAGCGTCAGAGAGGGGAAGTCAAGCCCAGGGCTGGATCCCCCCCAGCCCAACACCTGCCTCAAGGGAGCCCCAGCTTTCCTCCCCCTGCCCTGCCTCCCCCCAGCCCCTAATGCTTGGGACCGGGCCTTGCTCCTGCTGCTGGGGGGCACATGGGGCACAGGGCCCTAGTCCACACGAGATCTGTGCCATACCGCTCAGGCCAGTGACCAACCCCCTGAACAATGGCCAGGCGGGGAGCGGGAGGCAGTGGCTGGAATGCGGAGCAGGGCAGGTGCGTCTGGTGGTGCAAGCAAGCCCCAGCTTGCCCTGTGCTAAGCACCTCACACAATCCCTGGCCCAGAGCCAATGGGCAAGGGAGAGGCAGGCAGAGGGAGCTAGTTTCCCTACAGCCGCCTCAGCCGGCATGGGGAAGAAACCTTTCCTCCTGCCCAGACTCAGCCAGCTTCGCTGCTGCTCTGGCCCATGGCTTTGGTGCCACGAAGGGGTGGGTGCATGGACTCCTCTTCCTCTCCCCCACTGGCCCAAGGCCCAGACACCCAGGGGCTGGGCTGGAAGAGACACTGAGCACGAGACTCTGCCAACCCCTCCGCGCCCCAAGATCTGCCTCTGAGCATTCCCCCAAACTGCAGCCTAGAGCCTCCTAAACTGACCCCTGGGAGCCTCCACTGGGGCATGTTTGGGCTGGACCCAGCCCCAGGATCAGAACAATGGGGACAGGTTTGGAGCAGCCCTTTAGCTCCCCAGGGCCGTTGAGCTGGTTTGGCCCCAGAGTGGAGTTCACAGCACACAATCAGGTTCACCGCCAAGCCCCACGTGGCCAGAAACAAACGTCCCCAGGAAAGCAGAAAGTCAACAAGGAAGGGGGTTCTCCTGGCCTGCCCTCTCAGGAAGTGGGACTGTGGGGGCAGAGCCTCCGCTGAGCAGATTCCCAGCCCAAAGGCTCGGGGGAGCTCTGCACTGGACCTGTCAAGGGTCAACAGCGGTGGTGGGGTGAACACACTGTTCTTAGGGCACATTCTCTAGCATGCTCCTCTCCCAGCCTCCCTCCCCCAGGTTCCCAGTTCTGCACAAGCAGCAGTAATTAATCCCTGTAGCGCCCCCCCCTCCCCCCGGACAAGTCAGCAGCCTCATCCCCATTGTACAGTCAGGGAAACAGTCGCAGAGAGCCACAAATCTGCCTGAGTTAGTGGTAGAGTAGGGACTAGCACCTGGGCCTCCTGAATGTTAACGGTGAGAACAGCCCCTTGTGCAGTGCTGGGCACCATGTTGGCTGTGCTGAGATCTCAGTGCCCCTGGGGCAGCTAGTCTCTTCCCCAGAGCTGAGCCACCATGTGTTTGGTGGGAAAGGGGCTGCAGCTGAATAATGGGGTTGTTCTCACTCGGGGCAGGGCGGGGGGAGAGATTTTCTTCAATGCTGACCTGTTCTCAAAGGAGAATGGACCCTGTTTACATTAAAAAACCCTCCTGGTTCACAGTTGTGAGTCCCAGGGGCTGATCCTGGCATCTCACGCAGGCTGAGAACATGCCGGTAGCCTTGGTGGGCCTCTCCGTGGACTCCCCTTGGCATTGCTCCAAGAGGCATTACCCCCAACCTCCCAGCTGGCCAGGGGATCCAGGCAGGCTCACCTGCACTAACTCACCACCACATGTGGCACTCAAATCCCCCACCCACCCACCCCCAGCACTCTGCCCTGGGCAGTCACCCACCCCTAAGGCCAGTCCTGTTCAGGTGAATTGCGCCATAGGGAAAAAATCCCAAGCTTTGTGTCTCAGCCCAGCCCCCCCCCCTCCTTCGGGGTTCAGGGTCCTATGCCACGGGGGGGGGGGGGGCACTGATACCGCCCCATCACATTCCCCCCTCCCAGTCATGCCCAGAGGCTGTGGGGCCCTCCCTGAGGCGTGAGCCACTCGTGCCTCTCCAGCAATCTGTGGGGGAAGCTAACATCTTGAGGGGTAAAGGAGGGGGAAGAAACGCGGGGGGGGGGGGGGGATAGCGGTGTAGGAGCCTGACCTGTCTGGTGACAGGAGCAGGGGAAACTGTGCTGGGCCGTGCCCCCAGGAGCTGCACATGCTGGTGCCAGGAGGGCCTCATATAGGACAGGATTAGTCAGCACCTTGTTTGTGCCAAGACAAACAGGCAGGAACAATGTGGGGGCCACTCCGATGTGGGCCGGGACATCGTTCACTCCATGCTGCTTGCCGAGCCCGCGCCTCCCGCTCACTCGCGCCCTGGCACGCTCGGCTCTCCTGAGCGCCACGAGACACGGCGGGCACTGCCGGGCGAGCCCAGACATGCCCAGTGCACCTGATGTGTGTGGGGGAGGGATGCACACACAGAGGGGGAAGGACACACTTGGGGTGGGAGCTCAGGCAGAGCAGCATAGTGGGTTCAGGGGCATGTCCTGCCTGCAAAGGGGGGGGGGGGGTTTCCTTCTCAGCCCTAGGCTCCCCCCAGCCATGGCCCCTGCCCCAGCTATGTAGAGAAGGGCAAAAATAGAGGGAGGGGGCCTTGCACACTTTCCTCAGACTGACCCACCAATGGCTCCCCCCCCCCTCCCCATTCCCAGGGGTCTGTGAATGCCCCAGGCTTCCCCCCCCCCACCTCTGCCAATACCCCTTAATCCTGACCCAGAGCCCTCCTGCTATTCTAGCCTTGGGCGCTCCTCTGCCCCAGTTCTGCCCCATAACCCTCGCCCATCGCCCCCCCCCCACCTGCTATTCCCGCCCAGGGGTCCCCACACATACAGCTCAGCTGCTGCCCCTCAACCATTATAGGCAGCCCCTTGCCACCCCCTGCTAATCTGGCCTAGATGCTGCCAGGTGGGTCAGCTCCTGCTCCCACACGAAACCCAGCCCCCCCATGGGGAAGGGGCGGTGCAGGACCTCACCGCACGTCCCTGCTTTAGAGCAGATTGGCTCTAGCCCCCAGTGGGATGTGCTCTGTGGGGCTCAGTTATGGGGACTCCCAGCCCTATTCCTAGGCCGGACTGGCCAGGCGAGTTCTGTCTGCTCTGCTGAGCTCCAGGAAGCAGCGCTGAAAGCTCAGCCGTCTCTTTCCTGCGAGTACCTTAGCATGACATTGCAGGGGACATGCCCAAGTTCCCGCCAGTCACGGGGTTAATGGGCCATTGTGCGCCCAGGTTCAGAGACGGTCAACCCGGCACTGGCAGGAGCTGCCAGCACCCACCCGCTGGGCTCTGTTCCCGCTCGCAGCCCGCGCCATGCAGTCCTGTGCGCTCGTGCGTGACGGTCCGTTACCGCCTGAGTGCAAACATGCCACCCACATTCCACCTCACAGGCCCATGCGGCCAGCCCAGCCGAGAGCCAGCCCGCTTGGAGGGCAGGGGAAAGGGCTCTGCAGAGAGCCTGGGGACGTGAGGGGTGGGGGGGGGGCTTGGGGGTCTGGCTGGGTTACAGCTTCCAGCACAGGCCCATTATGAGAACCGCAGCCCTTGGCAGAAGGGGGAAACCAGGTGCCCCCCTCCCCTCCACACACACACAATTGGATCCCCAGTGCCCGGCTGCTCGAGGGGGAACTGGGTATGGGCTGCTCAGAAGAGGGGGGTGAAGGAAAGGCAGGGCCCAGCCTGGCCAATCACAGGGCCTCGGTCTTACTGTCTGACAGCTCGGGGGAATTGTCCCCCCCACCCCATGTAGGTTTGCGTGCCCCCCCTCCCCCCCCCCGCCAGGGATGTGTGGGGAAGACCCAGTCTGGTAGGCTGGTTCAAATCACTTGGTGTGGGGAGCTCAGAGTGCCCCACAAGGCAGCAGGCTGGGCCTCACCAGGCCCTACAGGGGCACTCGCCGCAGTATGCAGGTTCTTGTGCCCAGAGCCCTGGGTGCCATGGGTGGGTCTGTGCCCAGCATTAGGTGCTGAGATTTCAGCAAGGCTTGTAACCCCTTAGCCTCCCCCCCCCCCCCCATGCCCAGCCCTGGCTCTCCAACTGCCTAGGGACTCAATCCAACAGATTATGGCACTGAAAGCAGAGATGCCCTAGGACGAGCCCCCGCCAATGGGGCGGGGGGGGGGGGGGGGGCTGGTCCTGAGCCTCATGGGTGCTGTGCTCCAACACCTCCAGGATGGGCAGGGGATCAGGCATGTGTTGGGTGCGACCTAGACCTGGGGGATGCATGTCCCATGCCCAGGCTGCACGGGGCCCGATGAGCGTGGCGGCCCAGTCATGCCTGCTGCAGCCCAGCTGCAACATCACGTGCCCAGCTGCAGGGTTAACCCCCCCTCCCCCACCCCTGGCTCTGGGCACAGTTCTAACCAGAGAAGAGGCAGCAGCAAGGAGGGGGAGAATGGGGACAGAAGGTGAAAAGGGACAGACTGGGGAGGCAGTCACCCTAAACCTCAACCCGTGACCCCCCTCATGCTTCCCCTGCCCCCAGACTTCCCAGATTAGGCTGCACTAGGCTGGCAGGATGGGGGCAGGGTAGCTTGCCCTGATGCCCTGCAGGGACGCAGAGGGCCATGTTCACCAGGGCAGTCACTCACACCCTCACCAGCTGCAGCAGTGGATACGGGCACATGTCCATTCATTTCAAATATGTCAGCTCATTAAATGATTTATTAATAGATCACCGATGGCACTGCCCACAATGAGAGCATGGGGCACCTGCCTAATCCAGCCCTCAGCCGGGGGAGGGGGAAGAGCGGGTCATGCAAACAGCTTAGGTCAGTTGGAGACACCTCGGTGGGTCAAAAGGCAAATTAGGGCTCCCCACCCCCACCCCAAAGTAGTGTGAATTTAAACAGCCTGATGGGGTGTGTGTGTGTGTGTGTGTGTGTGTGTGTGTGTGTGAGAGAGAGAGAGAGAGAGAGAGTGTTTGTATTCTCCTCACAGTAAAATCACACAGAAGGTCTGTTATTGTATCAAATCAACCACAATTGGTTAATTACATGGTCAAAGTCTCCTGATTGGTTACAAACTCTGATCAGTTAATAATTAAATCACATGGGTTTAATATCATGGGCTGCCCAGCACAGCAGGGGACGTGGTAAAGACCCCTTGAGGGCTTAGGCCGTCAACCTTGCTAAGCAAGCTCAGCGTTTCCAGCACTGAACCCAGCCAGTGCCTGCCCCACACTCAAGCTCCAATCTCTGTTCCCAGCCTGGCTCCTGGGATCCCCTCACTTCCCAGTGGGCTGAGCATTTGCTGACCAGCCCCAGGGATGGGGGGGGGGCATGAGAGGGATTTCGGGCAGCGCTGCCCAATGGTGAGAGACAGCCATTGGCCCTAGCTCCAGCCAACTGAGCCAGCCCCACTGCTTGGGGATCCCACTAGCTGCCCTGGGAGGGACTCAGAGCCAGTTCCGGCTCATGCCTTTCATCCTCCTGCTTTAATTCACAGCTCCCGGCTTCAAAAGGCCATGTCCGCTGGGGCTATGCGGGCGTGAGGGGCCTGGGCCACAGGGCGCTTTGGCTTATGCGGGTCAGTGAGCTGTTGGCGCTAAGCTGGTGAGGCTGCACAGTACTATGGGGAGTGGGGAGAAAATGGGGTTTTGCCTCTGTCCTGAGTCTCATGGCATTGCTGACAGACCAGGGGATGGGGGAGACTGGCAGAGCGTGGAGCGGGCACAGGTGTGGTTGCAGCTCGGAGGGCAGTGCTGGGCTGAGGACGGCCCCAGCCGAATTTCAGCACGGTAACACCCAGAGCAGCGGAGCCATCTCCTGCAGCCCAGGGGCAGGCTCTCTGTGTCGTGCCCCTCAGCCTGGGGGGGGAGCTGAGAGGGAGAAAAGGGCCTGGCCCCCAGGAGACCCTCGCCTCTCCGGGCTCAGGCTGAGCCCACCTGCCCTCTCCTGCGGCACTGACACCGGGGCAGAGCCAAGAGCTCTTTAGCGGCACAACAGAGGTGCCAGAGTTGCAGCAGGCTGGAGAGGCCCATGCTGAGTGAGGGGCCTGGGCTGCCCAGCGTTGGGAGCCAGGGCCACTCAGCTCTGCTTGAAGGGTCCAGCCTAGTGCTCAGCACACAGAATACGGGAACCATGGCGGGGCCAGGGCTCTGGCTGGTCAGTGGGGGAAGGGAGGAGGCTCAGAGAGGGAGGGGAGGCTGGAGAGCAGTGATGGGGGGGGGGGGGGGGGGGGATGACCTGAAGCTCTACATGAGAGGGGAGGGGCAGAGCACCAGATTGCTGCCCAGGTGAAGGGGAGGCCTGGCAGCCATGGGCCAGAGGCTCCTGGTGTGTTCACATCTAGAACGGGGAACCCTAGGTGCAGGTTTGGACCCCTGGGTGCTGCAATGTCCATATTAGCTGACCCAGCTGCCATGAGCCCTGCTCGCCGCCCTGGGCTCGCTCACCTCAGTTGCCCTGGCACCCCCCACCCCGATGGGCTGGTTTGCTCTCAGGCCGGCATTAGGAGCCATGCCGCTGTGTGGGGGTGTGTGTGTGTGTGTGGGGGGGCAGCCGGGTGCGCTCATGAAATGGGCCCTGCACTGCAGAACTGAATGTGCAGGAGGGGCCATTTTTATTCTTTTTATCTTTGACAATAAAAACAAAAACAAAACCAAACCCCAAGGAAATAAACACAAAGGGCCGCACGCGTCAGACTCCAGCATGCAGCTTCTCCCAGGAACCTCAGCGCCGGGCCAGGCTGGCATGTCCGCTCGCCGCACGCCCAGACACCGGCAGGGAAAGAACAGCGTCCGCTGCGCCCAGCACGTCATACGGGGACCCGGTCAATGCTGCTTCAGGGCAGAGTGAGTCGGCGCCGGGACCTTAGTAACACGACTGGAGCAGTTTGCGTGACGCTGTGTCCCCGAGGCCCAGGCGGGGGGGCAGGGGGGGATGCGAGGATGTGGGTGGACGTGGGAAACGTGAAGTCGGACTCTCCTGCCACACATCAAGGTGCATGCTTACAAATTCAGCCAGGTGGCAGGGCCATTGCAAGCCACAATGAGGTACTTCAGCTCGGCCCCGGCACAGCTCCAGGGGGTGCGGGTTTGAGAAGACTCCGAAGATCCACTGAGATTTTGTGCTTTGTTTTCTGTGTTCGGCACCTTGAAATCTCCCAGAACACCTGTGGCCTGGCCCTGCGTGAATGGCTGTAGGGGACGCACGCACACACTTCCTCGCTCTCCCCCCACTTCCCTCGGAATCAGGGATGCACATAGCCGTTTAAAAAGTTAACCATTTAAATGATTAAAATTAGGTCATTTATATGGTTAACCAATAAAAGGGAGGGGGGTGGGGCTGGCTGGCCCACTGGGCTGGGGGCTAACGGGGTAACCCAGGGGTGACCAACCTGTGGCTCTGGAGCCACATGTGGCTCTTCAGAAGTTAATATGCGGCTCCTTGTATAGGCACCGACTCCAGGGCTGGAGCTACAGGCGCCAACTTTCCAATGGGCCAGGGGTGCTCACTGCTCAACCCCCTGCTCTGCCACAGGCCCTGCCCCCTCCCCTCAGGCTGCCCTGCCCTCACTCCTTCCCCCCAGACTCCTGCATGTCACGGGAGATGCGCCGGGAGTGCTGATTGGTGGGGGTGCCCATGGGTAGGAAACACTGGGAGCTGGGGGAGGAGGGGATTGAGGATCTGCTGATGTATTACTGTAGCTCTTTGGCAATGTACATTCAGGCTCCTTCCGGGGCTCAGGTTGGCCACGCCTGGCCCCCCTGGGTTAACCGGTTAGTGTTTTCTAACACCTTTATTGAGCTCAGGATAGAACATCTCTAAACTGTTCATCCTCAACCCAGCTCTCCCCGCCCTCTCTGTGTGGCCACCTAGGGCCCTGGATAGGGTGACCAGATATCCCCATTTTATAGGGACAGTCCCCATTTTTGGGTCTTTCTTATAGAGGCTCCTATTAACCCCCACCCCCTTGTCCCGATTTTTCACACTTGCTGTCTGGTCACACAAGCCCTGGACAGGAGCTGGCTCTCCCAGGAGCTGTTGTGTGAGGTCCAGCCGTGGGGACTGCACAGGAAGGCAGGTCACGGGTAAGCCCTAGGAGTTGAGGGCACTAGCAGGGTCAATCTCTTGGACCCCTCGCCACCACTGGCTTTAGCCTCTGCCTCTTTCGAGTGACCCTGCCCCCTTCCCAGCCTGCAGCAGGGGACTCAGCCTTCCTTCACACCGGGGGTAGGAAATGGGCAGGGGCCCAGTACTCCCCCCAGGGGAACGGTCGCACCTTAGCGGCCTGGCAGGGCTCGGATCCAGCTCGGCTGAGCGAGGGACAGTCAGAAGAGTGAGCAGTTGGCGTGCAGCCCAAGGGCACTTGGGGCCCCGCCCCAGAGGAGAGAGGGGAAATCACATGAAGCCATCGCCTTCGTCCCAGGGCTGCGTCTCACTGAGGAAGCCGTCACAGAAGTTGAAGCCCTGCTCAAAGCCCCAGGGGTTGCCGAGTGCCTCTCCCCTCGCCTCCTCCCAGGGGTGCTGGGGGGTGTCGGCAAAGGGGGTGAAATACTCCCAGTGGGACACCCCTGGGCTGGGGTGATGGGTAGCCGGGGTGCCCCACTTGCCTTGCATGGAGAGGTCCACCTCCGTGGCCAGCGAGCTGAGCGCTGCATTAATATCCAGGTCCTCAAAATTGCTGCCGTTTCCCCGGAAGACGTCGTTGAAGGCATCGGCCCAGTTGAAATCTCCCCGCAGGGCCTCTGTGTCTCTGCCACTAGAGGGCAGCAGAGGGGACTGGGCAGTTCTGGGTGCCAGATGGCTGGGGGCATCCAGCAGGGGACAGCGTGGGCCGTGCTGGTGCAGAGGGCTGTGGGCGGCCTGGTGAGGGGTGTGCCCTGGCTGCCAGTTCCCCAGATGGGGCACCGGGGGCAAGAGGCTGCTCTCAGCCTCGGGGGCAGGCACAGTGGGGCACGGTCGTGGTGGGCTGTAGGGCGCGGCCAGGGGGCGTCTCCGCTTGAACACGCCATTGACAAACATATCGGCGTATTGCGGGTCGATCTCCCAGAAGCCCCCCTTTCCCGGCTCATCCTTCTGCCGCGGAACCTTCCGGAAGCATTTGTTCAAAGACAGGTTGTGCCGGATGGAGTTCTGCAGCCAAGAGAAGGAGGAACAGGCCTATGATGGACATGGTACCTGGGCCTGCTGAGCCCTCCCAGCATCTAGAGCGTGTAGCACTAGCCCCATTGGACAGATGGGGAAACCGAGGCACTAGGTATTAAGGACCATGGGAGTTAGGCCCAGATCCTCAAAGATCTTTATGTACCTAAGTGATTTATCTGGGGAAGAAACTGGATCCAAGCCAGGCCTCCTGACTCCCCGTCCCAACTCTTAGCCCCCTACCCTCCCTAGCCAGTCCCTTCCCCTCTCCATGTCCCACTTGTGTGTGGGGGGGGTAGGCCCATATCCCAGCAGGGTTGCCAGCTTTGCCCATTGCCAATACAGATTGTACAGATGGGGCCAGCATAGTAACACATGTGACACCTTGTGAGTGTTTGGGGCTGGGGGCCAGGAGACTCGGGTGCCACAGGCCAGGCAAAGGCCTCAGTGACATGCAGAGCAGAATCTCCACGTTCAGTCTTAACTCCCGGCTGAGAAGAAATGTGACCTGTGGGCGACCAATGTGGGACATCTGCCGGAGTCTGCCGAGAGCCTGACCCTGGTGCTGAGAGACAGGAAAATGCTCCATGCATCTCACTGGGGCCTTAACACCAAGCCCCTCTGCTCTGGGGGCCTCCCTGCAGAGGCTGTGCTGGAACTGAAGCCTCCTTCAGCCTCCAGATAGGAACCCCCGGTGTTTCAGCCAGTCTCAAGTCCTTGGGACCGGAGTGATGGTGTCAAAACGCTTGGGGCAGGTAGCAGAGTGAGCTTGGGGGCAGGGCTGCCCAGAAGCATTACGGCCTCCGAGTCCAGCTCCCAGAAGCAGAGACAAGGTGCCTGGGGTCGAATCTGCCTCTTGCTCACTTGTCAGCGTGGTCAGAGACCTGCCGATGCCTCCTGGGACCCCCGAGCCCAGAGCCCTCCTTGCCGGAGCTCAGGTGGCCCCGTTAGCAGCCCTGGGTCTCGACACACAAGCCAGGTTTGTTCATCCCCCACTCTTGCTAGCAAGGGGCTTTTGATGAACCCAGAGACACTGGCTCCCCTTCCCCCCCCCCGTCACTTATCCCTCAGAAATCCCAGCAAGCTCCTCTCCGCACAGCAGAGGTGGGGAAGCGATTCCCATGGCCACTGTGATGAGCGGGCAGAGCTGAGCCACTGAGCGAGGAGTCTGCTCAGTAGGTTTGCTGGGAGCTCTCCCACAGCCGTGACCCACCCCAGAGGTGGCTGCATTTCAGTCCCAAGCAGACACCCTCTCTACCACCTGTCGAGTGAAGGGTCCCATAGAAATAGAGGGAGGATGAGCCACCTGTCCAGCAGCCCCCACTCCAGGGGGCACCTACTGGAGGAGCAGCCACACAGCTAAACATACTGTTTGCTGGGGTCTTCCAAGAAGCAACAGAGAAAGAGAAACAGTGCCCTGCACTCCCCACCCGCTGGCACATGCAGCCTCGACGGGGGGTGACCGAGGCAGAAGGAATCAAATACCGCGGCTCATTTATCCACCTGCGGAGCCCCAGAGGCCTGGTGACAGACGGAGGCCTCCATTGTCCATCGCCTCAACAGGGCCATTAATTATTCAAGCCACCAACTCACCTGCCAGCTGGGCTCAGCTAGCCGGTAGTAGCAGAAGTTCTCCGTGATCCAGCTGTAGATGGCTGACAAAGTCACCTTGGCCTGCTTGCTGGCCCGCAGAGCCATGCAGATGAGGGTGGCGTAGGAGTAAGGGGGCTTCACCTCAGGGTTGCTCTTGTAATCGATCTCCGCAGTGCCGGGGCTGGGCAGGTAGCCGGTGCCAGGGGAGGTGGCTGCAGAGGTGGGTTTGCCCAGGCGCGGGGGCATCCCCTTGGCCGCGGTGTCTCCTGCCGGTGGGCTGGCCGGGGCCTCGGACCCTTGGAAGAGCTGCTGGGGAGGCTGGTGCAGAGGGTGGCTGGGGACAGGTGGTCTCTCCGGATCAGCGGTGATGATGGAAAAGTCTTGGAGCCACTGCAGGCTGGTGAGGCTGTCATCCAAGGTCACGGCCCCGCCCACATTGTCCTGGTCCTCGGGGTGCAGCAGCAGCCACTTCTCCTTGAACCGGGCAGCGATGTCAGGTGAGGCAAGGACGGGCATCATCCACGGGCACACTCCCTCCACTCCCACTGTGGGGCAGAGCAGAGGCACGTCAGCCATGGGCAAAACTCCCACCCCGGAGTACAGGCAGTGCCCTTGGTCTCCATTTCTCACCTGGCATTGTGGGAGTCCAACCAACAAATGTCCCTGTAACACCCCCCCCCCCTCCCAAATCACACCCCACTCACAGCTCTGTCCTTGTTCAGTAGAGACCCAGAGCTCTGGGTGTGTTCACCTGAGTTCACCTCCCACCCAGGGTGGGTGGGGGAAAGAAACCCCAAGCAACCTTCCCCACTGCTGCATTCATCTGCTGCCCCCTGCTCAGTGACTTCAGCTCTCAGCAGGGGAACCTCACTGCTGCAGGCTGGGCAGTCCCTTCCACACAAACCAGCCAGGGAGCACCAAGACCTGCTTAGCAGGAATTTCAGCTCTAGCTGATCACTTAGGAGACTCCCAGCAGAGCCTGATCAGTTCTCTGTGTAAACAGTAGAGTGGGGCAGGTCAAACCGTGCCTGTAACCCTTAGGCAAAGACAACACCTTTCAGCACAACCTCCTCTGCCCACTGGGTGAGGGCATCCAAACCCCTTGCTTAGCAAGTTCAATACAATTGAGGGTGACCCCTCCTCCATCATGCCAGTCCACGCCCAGTCCTGCTGCCCTTCACTCCTACACTAAGGATAACATTTCATGAGCCCTGTATTCAGCACTGAAGTGATTTGTACCCCAGCCCCAGACAGAACTAATCACCTGGGCAATCCCACTCCCATGTAGGCAGAGTGCCTGTCTTCCTGTACATACAGTCTGGCCCTGAAGCCCCCCACCCCCAGCTCATTACTAGGTCTCAGGGAAGAGCTCAGTCAGGCCTTGCTGGAGGAGGCTCCAGCACAATAGAACAGGCATATCTTGGACACCTTCCAACCCTGTGTTACTGTCTGCATTTACACAGGGGAAACTGAGGCAGCACAGGGCCCTGCAAGGAATCAGCTGGTTCTCACTCTTGGAAAATGCTCCCCCAAATGCACCTTCCCATTTCGTGCTGAGTGAGGGCAGTGCCCACGGTTGGAGCCCCCTGCTCCCCAGCCGACGGAGGAGCTGTCCGGCCAGCACAGAGACAACGGCCAAGCGGACTCCACCTGCTGCGAGATGAGTTTCGCTGGCACCTGGCTCTGCCCTGCTCACCTGGGACGGGCAGTGTGGAAAACAGACGTGCGGAGGCCTCCAGGGAGCCGTTCTCCTGTTACCGCAGGTGGGCAGGTGCTGCCACAAAAGGGCTCACGTAGCCGCTCATTAAGGCAGTGCACTGACAGACCGGGAGCGCTGCACAGCGGTGGTGAACACAATGTCACCGGGGAGGGCAGATCGGGGTGCCCCCAGGTGTTAGCTTGAGACTGGACCAGCAACCATGGCAGAGAGCCTGGAGAACCAGCCCGTCACTAGCTGCCAGGCGGGCCGAAGCAGTGGCAGGATGGGGCAGCTCAAAGTCCCCTCCCGCTCAATGGCTCCTCAGCAAACCCCACAGCAGCCAGGCAGAGCCACCTGGGGCATCTACAAGAAGGGCTGCTGTACTCTAGGCTGACACAGCCAGACCCACAGCGGGCCTCCTGCGAGTCCCTGACTACAGCGCAGTTACTGCCACCTGGGAAGCAGGGCAACGTCAAGTGTAGCCTGTTACAGAGAGGGAAACTGAGGCACGGAGCTAGTCCCTCCAGGCCACACAGAGCTGGGACTGGAACAGAAGAACTCCCGGCCAAGTCCCAGACCTTCTGCTGAAGGCAATTCCCCCCCCCCCCCCCCTCCGGGGCTGAAGAGCCGTCACAGCTACTAATGTCCGAGAGACCCCTCTGCCCCCACCCCCAAAATGAACAGGACTCTGGTTCTGCAACTAGGCTAGAGGCGCGGACCCGATCGGACCCACAGCGCCAGCTCCCGGGGCCTCCGCTTTGCAAGGCCAACCCGCTCTCCTCTCTCCCCCTCCCAGCCTTTCCTCTGGGGGCAGATCAGGAAAGGAGCCGCGTGCAGAGACGAGATCCAGACCTGCCAAAGGGGGCGGCTGGTCCTCGAACTCGCCAAGCCCCGCATTGAGCTAACCCCGGGACGGGCGCGAAGGCAGAGCCGGGCGCTTGCGGGGACCGCGGGGCTCTTACCTTTGCAGAGAGGGGCGGGCTAGGGGTGGCGTCCCCGGGGGGCACCTGTGTGGCCCGGCACAGACACGCTCCGCGCCGCCTGCTACCGCCCCATCCGCCGGCTGGCCTGGCGGGGAGATGCTGGGGGCGCGCGTATCCCCTTTCCTGGGGCTGGAGTCGGGGGGCCTTTAAACCGCCCCTGGGCGTCTCATTGGCTGCCGGCGTGCGAGTCCCTTGTGCCTCCTGGCCAATGAGGCCCGAGGGAGGCTCCCAGCCGCTCGGCGGTTAGGGATCCTCTAGAAACTCAAAGACAAAGAAAAGCGCCTTGACTGGAGGAACCCGGAGCAAGAGCACAAGTTGGGCCCCCAGAGCACGAGAGCAGAGCCGCCCGGGGGACAAGTGGGGCAGGGCCCCCCCGAGAACACACGTGACTATAGGATTGCGATTGTTTTAGGGAAGGGGTCCCCGGAATTGCTTTGCCCCAGACCCCCGAATCCTCCGGGCGGCACCGCTCACACCTCCGGCGTTGTCTAAGCGACAGGATCCTGCAGCACCGTGTAGACACTGACCGAGACTCTGGAGCACGTGTTCTCATGTGGACCCCGGCTCGCTCACCCCCCAGACGTGGTCGTGCCCAGAGCTCTGCCAGGGGCAGCCGCGGGGGCTTAGTTCGGATGTTACGTGCAGCGCCACCTACTGGCCGAACAGTGCAATGCAGACTAGCAACCATTGTCCCCCGCCCCGCCCCTACAAGACCCAGTGTCCCCCATCCCGCTACTCCACCCCCCATCCCAGGCACTGCAGCGCCCCTGGTCACAGTGCTGCCCCAGCCCCTCCCCCGTCGCCTCGCTCCAGGCGCGAACGTTGGGAACAGATCCGCGAGCTCCCGTGCTGGGATCCCCCTCTGCTCCTTCCTCACTGGTCCCAGCAGCCAATCACGACTGTGGGTATCGGCCAACGGTCATAGGGAGGGCGGGGCTAAAGAGCCCCACCCCCACCCCTCGCTGTCCATCCCGGGCAGGGGGCCTTGGTCAGCGCTGTCTGGGAATGAAGAGACCCTGCCGCCCGGACCCAGCATGCCGCGCGGCCGCTCACCGCTGCCCACAGCTTTGATCTGATTGGCTACTAGAGCCACTGATGGCGTTACAGTGCCCGCCTTTGGAAATGGAATTGGTCGGATTGGGTGATGGCTATTGCATTGGTGTCACACACCTTGGTATGATTGGCTGACTGGGGACAGTGGGCTCGGTGATTGGTTGTTGCAGGTATGTCTCCGCCCCGCGGCGCTGTGATAGGTCAGCGCACAGAAGGGCGGTTGGCCTCTCTCTCGTCGTTACTCCCTGTGGTGATGGCGGCTCTGACGGGGAGCGCGGGCGCGGCGGGGCTGCTGCCCTCCCTCTCGGTGCCCGGCGTGACCGAGCTGAAGCCGCTGAGCCGCTACGAGGCCATGCGGCTCGGGCCCGGCTGGAGCCACTCGTGCCACGCCATGCTGTACGCGCCCAACCCGGGCATGCTCTTCGGGCGCATCCCGCTGCGCTACGCCGTGCTGGTCAGCGGGCCTCGGACGAGTTCCACGGGGCGGGGTCTGGGGTCCGGTTGGGGGCTAGGGCCTAGGTCGGGTCCGGTTGGGCGAGGGGGGGCGCTGGGCCTGGGGCTGGGTTTTGGGTAGGGCCTGGGGCGGGTCCGGTTGGGCGAGGGCTGGGGTCGGGTGTGGGGAGCCGGGCGTGGTTGGGTGGCGATTGGGGCCTGCGGTGGGGAGCGGGGAACCGGCCTTTTGGGTGCGGGGACGCCCTGAGTCCTCTTGGGATGGAGAGCTGGGACCCCCGCCCAGGACTAGGGCTGAGGCCTTCCCCGCGCTACTGCACCAACTCCCTCCAAGCAGCCGGCCCCAGGACAGTGGCTCACCCCCTTCCCCTGCACACCACTGGTCCTCCCAGCTCATGCAGTGTGTTTAGCAGGGTCGCCCTAAGCCAGTGGATTCCATGCTGGCCGCTGCTGCAGACTAGGCCCTTTAATCCGTAGAGCGAGGGGGTGTGTGTGTGTGTGTGTATATGTGTCTCTACCTATAGTTACATGGCCCTTAAGGCTGTGAGGATGGCTTTGCAGACGTGAACCTCCGCACTGCTGTCTGCCTGTGTTTGCAGACCGGGTGTTCCATTGCCTCTGCTGTCGCACAGGGTTTTGCTGAGCAAGAACAAAGTGAACTGAACAAGACTGAGAGAGGTAGCCGTGTTAGTCTGGAATAGCAGAGGTAACAAAGAGTCCTGTGGCACCTTAAAGACTAACTATAAAGTTTTGAAGCATAAGCTTTCGTGGGCTAATACCCACTTCGTCGGATGCAAGCGGGTTTTGCTGTTGTGCTCCACAGTGCTGTAAATGACACAGAAACTGACAAGAGTCCTGTCCCTTTCACTCTGCTGAACCTTGGGAAGGGCTGAGGTAGTCACTGAGAAGGATTCACACCCAGGTGTAGGGGAGGAGCAAAGCAGCAGAAATGCCCCTTTCACAGCAGCCTGCAGAGGAAAGATCCATCTGCCTTCCTGCAGGCAAGGAGACTGGAGCTTCAGATTTTTCAACCAGCCACTATCTGAGGCTGATCCAAAACATGGAGCTCTGAAACTGGCCCCTCCGCTCCTGGACAGAAGCTAGGAGGTGGGGACTGAATGTGCCCTATGAGCTCACCAGTGGCTGTGCCTTTTCTGTGTATCTCTGGTTGGTAGGCTTGGTCCTCTGGCTGCGATGTATCTGGTGCACTTGTCAAGACTTGCTGCTGGCTGCTTGCAGATCAACTGACTCCAATTGTGACACTAGGCTGATGGGTTTCCCTCTTAGGCTGTTCATATGGTGCAGTATTGATGTGTCCGGATTCCCCAGTACTATTGTGCCATTCTGTGGGTATCTCATAAAAAGCTTCCCCCCCCCCCCTTAGGCTCACCTTCATCCTGCAGAGAGGTAGGAATGGGCTTTCTGGGGGTACCACTAGGCAAAAATTGGAGGAGATAGGAAAAATTGACAGTATCGTATTGCTCAAATACCAAGGGCAGCAGGATTTTCTGCTAAAAATGATCGCAGTGAAAGAGCTGTTTGGCCGTCAGCACTTATTGCCTAATGAGATGAGTGGGCAATTCATGCCCCTCAGCTGCAAAAACTGTCTCAGCCCAACACCAGGTCAGGTTCTAGGTTTTCCTTCACAAAGGCAATTAAAAAAGAAGCGAATATTGTGCCAAGGCAAATGGGGCAATGGAAGAGGGGAACAATAAAGGCTCAGACCTCTCTGATTAGGCTACAGACTGGCTTGTGTCTCACCTGTTTTGGCCCCTTTGTCTTGGAGAAGTTTCCTGTGGTGGTAAGTGTCCAGCTCTTGGCTGGGGGTACCCTCTCCTCTCCCACAGGGTCCCTGTGCTGTGCCCCATTAACATAATGCGCCTCTATTGCAGATGCAGATGCGTTTTGATGGACTACTGGGCTTTCCTGGGGGGTTCGTGGATCGCCGTTACTGGTCCCTGGAGGATGGTCTGAATCGGGTGCTGGGCTTGGGTTTGGGCTGTGTGCGCCTGACGGAAGCTGATTATCTGTGCTCGCACCTGACAGAGGGGCCACATCGTGTGGTGGCACACTTCTACGCCAGGCAGCTGACCCTGGAGGAGCTGCGCACCATCGAGATCTGCGCGGTGCATTCCCGAGACCACGGGCTGGAGGTGGGGTATTCAGGGGGGTGTCTGGAAGCTCTGAGACTTCACATCGGGGAATGAAACTTCCCTCACTAGGCCTGCTGGGCTGCTATCCATTGCAGCTGGGCGGGGGGAATGCACTGCATTTAACAGCTACTAGTGGCAACTGGCGAGTGCTACGCACGGCCACATGGCACTCCCTAGTTGTGAGCCCTGGGCCTTCACTGGGGAGTTGGCAGGGACGGGGTAGCATAGGGAGGGCTTTGTGCTGCTCTTTGAAGGGAGTCCTGTTTGCTTGTCAGCCATAAAGATAGTGCCTCTGACATGAGGGTTGGGTGAACTTCAAGTCACCCTCAGCTCTGGTAGGCATCACATAAGGTCTGGATGTGTTGTCTCTGACTGGAACTGTGATCTTCTGTGTGGCAGTGCATTGCTTTAATCAACAAGGTATTGGGCCCAGCTTGTGTTGCACATAAGTTGGTGAGCAGTCAGAGAAAGAGACACAAGTTTCTTTCTGGGGAATTTGATGCTACAGGATTCTCTGGCAGGGTTGGCGAGCTTGTGCCAGGTCATCTAATGCCCCTGATGTAGAACACAGATGGTGGAAGACCCTTTGTACAGCCTGGGTACGATGCTGTGATCTGCCAAGAGTGATGCTGCGTGTGCACTAAATGTGACCCTGGGTTGTGGCACCTGTTGAGGGGGACATGGAGCCACAGCACTCTTGCAGAGTGGTATGAAGGGCAAGGCATAGACCCAGAACATAGGTCATCCCTGGGGGCAGTTGGTGGTTCACCTGGGGTGTGGTGGTGATGGGGTTTGGTATGGAACATGGGCTAAGGAAAGGTGGGGTGGTAAGCTGTGGTGCTTATACTGGGGGATGGGATGGAGCAAAGGGTAATGTGTGGTGTGCTGGAGGGAAGAAGTGGTGTTCATTTGGGTCGCTGGTGGGATGGGTAGGTAGGGTGGGTGGTCAGACTGGGGCGAGGGTGCTTGTGCAGAGGGTATTTGGGGTATCACCTGGGTGTGGTATGGAGTCATGGGCAGGGGTGTGGTATTCATGCTGGGGGTTGGATATGGCACCTGTGCTTATCCTAGGGGAGTAAGCGGGATTGGTATGAGGAGGGTATGCATGGGCTGGGTGGTGGGGGTGGGGGGAGGAGGCCTGGCACCTGCAGATGAGCTGGTGCTCATCCTGCATGGATCATGGTGGCTGGTGGGGCTTGTGCTGAGGGTGGGCTGAAAGGACAATTGGTTGTTACTGAATTGCGTGTGCTGTTGCAGGTGATGGGAATGGTCCGTGTCCCCTTGTACACCCAGAAGGACCGCATGGGCGGGCTGCCGAACTTCCTGGGGAACTCCTTCATCGGGACTGCTAAATTCCAGCTGCTCTTTGCACTGAAGGTCTTGAATATGGTGCCTGAGGAGAAGCTGGCAGAGGCGGTGGCTGCCACCCAGAAGCAAAAAAAGCCAGCAGCTGAGCCTGCAGCTGTGCCGGCCAATGTGACATCAGCTGCGACAACCAATGCGACGGCCACCGTGACCTCAGCTGTGATGGCCAACGTGAGATCAGCTGCAATGGCCAATGCAACAGCCAATGTGACCACAGCTGTGATGACCAATGTGGTGACCAATATGACAGCAGCTGTGACGGCCAATCAGATAGTGGCTAAGCCAGCAAATGAGTTGGCAGATCAGCCCTTAGCTGTGTCAGTGGCTCAGCCAGCAGCAAAGCCCATGGCTGAGCTGGTGGCTGAGCCAGCAGCAAAGCCCATGACTGAGCCAGTGGCTGAGCCTATGGCTGAGTGATGAATTTTTTTTCGACTTGGTTAAAGATGGGTAAAGAGACTAGAGACTTTTTTTTCTCACTTTCCAGTCACTGGCTGCAGATGTTACCCACATGACTCCACCTCTGTGCTCCTCAGGTGGGATGGGATTAGATTTGCCTGAAGCAATGGAAAGCTAGGCCCATAAACAGTACAAAGTTTTCCAGCTCTCTCTTAACTGCCTCCCTCTGGAGTCCTAGTGCTTACCTGAGGACTCTCTTAGAATGCTTTAATTTACAGGGACACTCTGCTCCATGCAGGTCCCAGCTTGAGTATTGTTTTAATGAACAGAAATGTTACTTTTTAAATTGTTCCAAGGAGGGTTTTTAGCCACCTGCTGCAGTATTGTGAGCCCAGTCACAGCTGTGTTGGGAAGGGGTGGGGGGAATAAATGAACCCAGTTGAAAAGAGAGGCAAGTCTGGCAGCTCTAGTTCCATGCCATGTGCAGAAATGAAACTCCTGTAGGAACAGTCCAGGGGTGCTCCTAGTGTTCCCAGGTTTCACGTGGAAGAGTTCAAGGTGGCAGCTTACCTGACTAGTGGCAGATGGCTTAGTTGGTGCCCCTGTGGGGTGCAGAAAGGTGGTGTGTGGCATTGCATATGGAGAGTTGGGGGGGCAGGAAAATGAAATAAATGGCTTTGCTCTACTTGTTCACACTTGGGATCTTTTCTTTCTTATAATGAAAACTGGAGAGCAAAAGTATTCCTGCTAGCATGCTTTGAGTGGCTGTACGCCTTGGCGTCGGCATCTGCATGGAATGGAGCAGCCAGTACTTGACTGCTGGGAGTTTCCTCTTGCTGAGTTGCCAGGCTCATAAGAAGTTGGTATTTTTTTTTTATTTTGTCATAGGGTGATCCTGGGCTCTGTGCCCCCTCTTATCTTCAGTAATAGTGCTTAACTGGTACCTTTCCTTTCTCCACTGGATTTGCCACTTTCAGTTTATCCTTACATTTCTCACCCCTTTTCCTTGGTCCACCCAGGCCTGCAGCCTTAGTTTCCTTATCCAAAATCTTAGGAGGAACTGGAGCAATCCTTATTTGGAAATCCACAGGCATCACCACTATAGGTCTGCCAACATCACCACAGCCATGCTGGCCACTCTTGGACCCACATATTGAATTCCTTCCCCAGTATGATTAGGGACTATTCCCAGGTCTCTCTGGCTGCAGCCAGTGGCTGTGGTCTCAACTCCAGACAAGCCCCCCCCCCCCCCCCCCGGAGACTATCTCAGTGGCCATGAACCACTGTCAGTGTCTCATAATTTGTGTTTTTTCAAATAATTGCCTTCACTTCTGGATAATTCTACTAAATCCTTGCTGACAGCACAAGCTGCATCCAGAGCTTTCCCTGTCCCTAAACAGAGACTGTAGCTCCCCACCGTGGGCCTCTCTGTACCCCTCCTTTCCTGATGGCTCAAATGGCGGTAATAGGATGCTCGGGGCAAGAGTAGATTCCTTGATGCTTGGTATGGTGCTCTCCATCTAAGATGGGCTTCAAACCCAAGAGTGGCCAGTATCTCACTTTCTTCCCATTAATCCTTTCCTCCCCTCATGGAATGGAAGATGGGTTTCCTCTAGCTTGAGAGCCAGAGTCTGACCCCAGAATAGTCTTTGACATCTTGTCTCCATCTCCTGGTTTGTGCCCCACGAGGACAGCTCACAGCAAATGTCACCAGGCTATTATCTGGTGGACCTGATGAGCTGACCAATCCCTCCACTTGTTCAAGTTTTTACTCATTGGGCCTCAGACCCCAGTCTCCTTGCCCAGTAAGTTCTTGTCCCACCTGTCCAAACTGTCTTCTCCCTACTCCCGGTTTCCTTGTCCAGTCAATGCTAGTTCCCTCCAACTCTCCCCCCCCCCCCCCCTCCTTGTCAGCTCCATCTCCTCTGCACTCTGCTGGTTCCCAAGCTCCTCATCTGTTCATCTCATCAGTTCCCCCTGCTGTCCTACCCACTGGCTCTATGTCCCTCCTTAGCACCCAGCCTCCAGACCCAGTCTCTGCTCCCAGGTGTCTTGTTCCATCTTACCCCCCCCCCCCTCTTTACAGCACCCTATATCTGCAAGTAACTTCAGTGTTTTAATTGGATGACTTTGCCCGTTACAGTGCCTGGTTGCCAGTGAGTGAGCAGGGGATGGCACCCAGGAAAGACCGCTTCCCTACTCTCTGCTCCCAACCCCCATTGTAAAGAAAGTTTGGCTTTTCTCCCATAGCCCTGGGCTGGAGCATGCTTAGTGGGGCTGTAGGGTTGGCGTATGCAGTCAGGTTGAAGATAGGGGAGGGAACATGCACTATAAAGACAATCTCTGAATATTTTTCTCTCTGGTGTTGGTCCCAGATATTAGACAAGGTGAGTCAATTTTATTGGACCAACTTCTCAGGAGATTTTTGGAGTTAAACTTGAGCTTGCCTGTGCTTTGTGAAGACTTGCTAATCTTCCCAAAGGCTTAAGTGGCCAACTATGGGTGGATTTTAGAGATGACATATGCCTGACACAAGAGCCTATGCCTCCTGCCATATTTCATGTCTCGGCTGGTCTTCACTAGGGAGGGGGGATAGACTGAAGATACAAAACTTCACGTAGCTGAAGTCTGCATATCTTCAGCTGACTTACCTGCCGTCCTCGTGGTGGCGGCGGTCGGCAGCGTGCTCCCCCGTCAACTCCAGCTTGCGCTGCGGGTGGTGATTTCTCACGTCTTCATGAGACACGAGAAATCTATCGCTAAAAGAGCGATCGCTACGTGCCGATCCGGGGGGTAGTGAAGACCTACCCTCTGTTCCACAATCCTGGGGGAACTGCAGCTTTCACAAAAAACTCTACTGTGCTAACATTGAAAAACAACGTTTTGCCCCATGCCAGCTTCTTAGAGACAGCTGGAATTAAAAAAAAAAAAAAAGCTAAAAGCAGACAACCAGAATGGAAATGTGGAATAGTCAATGGTTTCCCCACAGAGAGGAGATCTTAACAATCTCTACGAGAGCCTGTCCACTCCATTGCTGGGTCCACTGCTATTGGCAGGAGAGTAGCTAGGTCCAGCTCCCCTGAAATTACTGCATGGGTCCATAGCTAGATTGCCCTGGAGACAGGGAAAAGAGGTCAGGTTAACCTTAAAAATCTTACCTCAGCCCAGCAGCTGTATGTAGTTTCAGGGAAGTCCCTGTTAACCTCTATCACAACAGTAATCCTGGCCATTCTCTGCAACGTCTTATCCCAATGCACTGTCAATAAGAAGTGTCTCCCTATCAGTTTGTTCTTGTAAGCTGCCAGATTCATTGCTATGGTTGCTTAATGCCATGCTATGGGGATAGGGTAACTAGCAGCCAGTAGTGCTATACTCAGGATCTGGTCAGTTCATAGATTGCTCAGGTGAGGGCTCATTGGAGGTCAGTGACGGCTATAGTGGGGCTGAACTAGAGGAAGATGCCTCCTACCATTGCACTTGTGCTGATTGGATACTGTTACCAAGGCTTCCCTAGGTCCTTTAAGGCTGTCAGCTCTGAGGAAAGGACCAGAGAAGATGGGAGGGTCTTGAGATAAAGTGACATCAAGTGTTACATCAGCCAGCCCCCACGGAGCTGGAGCGAGTAGATGCTGGTGTTATCCTTACCCAGGAAGGGGCAGTAGGACTTCTTCATAAGATGCCATTCTTCTCCAGTACACAACAGGGGAGAGGCAAAACTAGGAGCAGCATCAAGGGATGTGTGTGGATCAGCAGCAGTGATGTGTGTCAGTACAACCCCCTTAATGCAGCCATCCAGAAAGTGTGTTAGGAGGAGGGGCAAGAAGAGGGTGAACTATAACAACCTGCTGATAAACTAGTGTCAATGTGCCTGATGAGACAGAAAAGCTGCTACATCGAGAGCCCTGCCTGCCAAGAACACTACCCTCTGCCACTGTCAAGGTGAAGTGCAAGTCCCTTCAACCAAAATTCATGGGTGTGCAGACTCGAGGCAGGGCTCTCCCCAGCTACTTTCTGAAGGGAATGGGGTCACTGAAACTCATCAGCAATGTTCCCTGCCAGGGATGACTGGGGCAAACTTTATCTGGGAGGATGGCCTAGCTGTCTCACCCAGCACTCCAAGGAGAGGGGGTGCTTTTTGCCTTTGTCACCTGTGTTTATGGAGCACACTGTAGTGGGGTTGCCATGGGCAAGGGCAGCAGTTTAAATCTAGCTCTGTAGTTGAAAGTAAGCAGGGAGTCACAAAAGAAAAAGAATAATTTTAATTGAAGACATTTAGAGACAGGCTGACTGGGGCAGCAGTATGCTCTTCAATAAATAACGGGGCAGGAGGGTTGTGATGGGGTGATGTGAGGCTGACAAGCCCTTGCAATAAGGACAGAGTTCACAAAGGAGCAGCGCAGCTAGGACAAGCAGCTTGTCTCCTCTGGACACGCTCCATTGCTGGAGCACTGGGACTTCGAATGGACAACAGCCCTGGGTACAAAAACAGTTGGAGGAGTTCAAACCCAGGCCCATGGGGAAAAACAGCTTGGGTAGTGTACAGCCATTTCACATAGGAAAGTGCAAGGAAAACAAACCCAATGCACACGGAAGCATGTTTAGCAACTTAATCCTCAAGCACACGTGTACACACTAAAAAATGAGCTACGTAAGGGGAAAAAATACAAAACCAGTTACTGCCAATTAGGTTAAGATGCCTTGAGAGCAACTCCAGCCTCTCCCTCTGGAGGTGAGGAAATAGAATCTCCCTAGAGCCACCCGATCAAGGGTCATTTACATTGGTATGCACACTGTCCTAGACACTACAGTGTAGGATACATGATTGAGAGCTCAAATAGAGCACCTGGCTAAGGCTGCTTGGGCAGGGAGCTGGGCTGGAGTAGGTGCCCCTATAATTTCACAGCTGGGAGTTTCCTTACTGCAATATCAGGAAGTTTCAATTGACAAATCCTTCCAGCCCTTCAGCCAAAGGCCTTGGCCAAAGCAGATTGTCAATGGCTGCTCTGCCTGGGAAGATCTCACTGACACAGAAGGGAGAGCTCAGGGTTTTTTCCACAGGGGACCCAACTAATTTACAGTGGGAAGAACCAAATGGCCCCATGTTGTGAATAAATACAGAGCACACCAGTATTCGTACCAGGCAGGTGGGCCAGGGAAACGAGAAGAAGCTGTCCGGAGAACAAGGCTGAGAAGTTCTGCTCTGGGGAGGTGTCGGGTCATCCCAAGGAAAAAGCAATTGGCTCAGAGTAGCCCCTTTAAAAACCCACTTCTAAGCAGTTTATTGGTCACCTCCTGACCAGCTATCAGCTGGATCTAAGACATTTCAGTGGCAGGAGGAGAGGACTCATCATGCCCAGCTCGCTGGGTGGGGTGGCCCTGGCTGCAGAGCAGGGAGTGCACATACACATGCAGTGATTCCATTCCTCCCTGGGAGGCAAGGGAAGGGCTTTTGGCTGGGAGCCCTGATAGACATAAGGTACATGCACAAAAACCAAGCAGAGCTGGTGGGGAAGGAGGGCTGATTCTCAGTCTGACTGGGTGATCATCCCATTGCAGGACCTGGTAGGAACACTGCATGGCACTGGCTAGATCTCCCCTCCTCACTGAGAATGGGGGAAGTTTGCCAACAAAACTCAGGTCCCAGCCCATGCTGATGGATCACCACCCTCTTTCTCAAGCAGGGTCTCTACCTGCATTGCTGCACTGAATTAGACACCCAGCACTGGCTGTGCAGGCTCAACACCAACCCATCCTCCAGTTTTCCCCAGAGCCCCTCTCCCTTCCAGTCACCAGCCTCCTTCGCTCCACATGATTTACACAAAGTGGAGCATCCATTCTGAAGCTCAGCCATTTCCCCACTGCACAGCAGCAGTTTATCCACCTGTACTAGCTTCACAAAAGGCACGTTCTTGCGCCACGTGGGAAAATCCCAGCTATTCCTACACAGTCGCTAGAACGCTTTGACCGACAGTCTCCGTTATGATTGAAGGATCTATTCCAGCAATAGAACAAATAAAGCTGAGGACGTCCTGCTGAGCTGGGAAATGAACAGCACCTTCAACAATGATCCCTACCACTGCCTCAAGGCAAGACATGCAGCAGCCCAGGGCCTGACTGAAAAAGTTTCCTGGGCTTGGCTCCAGCCCCCACCGGCCAGGTTTACAGAGTGCAAGCTATATTTGCAGCACACATTCTGTGTTAAAAAACGGCTTCTCAGGGCCTCCTGAAGGGGGGATGCTGGCAGCGCTATTCCCACCCTACTTAAGATAGCAGCTGACATGGTAATAGCAAGGGGATAGTTATCCTCTACAGTTAGACACTGACTTGTCTTTAAGTGACAGCTGGAGAACTAATTCTTCCAGCAGATTTAAGTTACTTTAAGAGGCCAACTTTGTGCTGTAAGACCATCAGTCCCTATCTCCCCAGTAACCTCCTAGATACCTACCACCCACACTGCCGGCAGCAGGAGACAACACACCAGCTTTAGTTCAAGACTTCCTCTGCCAACTCCCAGTTTCAAAGTGGGCACATGAATGGGGTGTGTGTGTGTGTGCAGAGTGAGGGAGCACAGCCTCCGCCCGGGGAAGAAGGGGCTTGACAACAATTGCTGAAAGGAGGCCAGGGATTTACCAACAGTGTATGCCCTGCTCAGTCCTAGATGCTCCCACTAGTAGAGCTGAGGGGACAGCACTATTCCAAGGTCCTGCTAGTACTCAGGTGCCTCTCCTGTGGCTATGGGGTCTTTTTTCACACAAATTCAATATGTGGGGAGTGTCTGGGGCCTTCTGCATATTGGGGAGGACAATGTCTGGGAAGTTCCACCTGGGGAGACAACTGTTCTGCACAAGTCTTGTGCAAACAAACAGAGCAAGCATTTCACGTCGCAGCCTCCACAGTGACTTCAATACCAGACTCCTGGCACAGACGCAGCAAGGCTGCCCATCGGTGCACCCCCTCCACACCTCTCATAGCCTGCAGTCTACAGCCACAAATGGGGCAGCAGGTAATTTTCTTCAAAAGCTGCAATCTGTGCACAAATCTTGTTCCTAAACAGCCTGCGGGAGGTTAACTTAGGTTCCATTGGCGACAGTGGAGGCATGGAGGTGACTCACTCTCTTCCCTCTGGGGCTCCAACTTCAGGAATAACTGTACATCTCCCCCACTCCCGTCCTGGTGAGCTCTAGTTCAGACTCAAGGCAGAAGGATCTCTACAGTGTATATATATTTCACTATGAAACAGCAATTTCAATCACTGTCTTCTACTTTGGAGCATCGTGAGTCAAATGTTTCTTTTTAAGTCAAGGGGTGATGACTAACTCTGGGCATCTCAGCAGTAGTTTCCTTCCTGGGAGTGGTCGGGGGGTGTTACCAGCAGCAATACAGACTCATCAGCAGGAGCATGGGAGCCCAAGAGAAATGTGCCCCATTTCCATCTGCCCTTGGACTGAGAGGACACAGCGGGCCCACTCCCAGCCCTGGCCGTGGCCCTCTGATGTACTGCAGGCTCTAACATGGTTGATTAGTGCATCTCGATTGCCTTATTGTGCATTCCGGTCATTAGCTATGCTATGGCAAAGCAGATGACTGCATCCTTATCCATCTCCTGTACAACTATGTGCATCTATGTGAGTACTGGCCAAAAGCAAGGGGAGAGGGAGAGCAGGGGAGGTGTAACATACACAGCTGTAATGGGAAGGGTCATTTGCCTACAGCACCGTGACACCCCTTATATGACAGCAGTGACTGTCAATCCACACAGGATTCCTTGGGACTGTGGGCCGAGAAGACGGCAAATCTGCCATCTGGGACTGCAGCCAGTCAAGCATATGGTCTTCCAAATCTCAGTCAATCCACAGCTGAGTGGTCAATTTTAAGAGGCTGGGTTGTTGATAGGAAGCCCGCATCAGTGGAATCAGTGCAGAACCAGATGATTCAGGAGAGAAAGGGAAGAATGATCCTATTAAAAGACAAGAGAAGAAGGTGTCTGAAAACAATGGAAGGAACAGGACAGACACTGTGCTTTACTGAACAAAGGGAGAGCCCCTGCGCTGAAGAGCTTACAGTCTAAGACGGTGGGCTTTGCGCATTTGCACCACTGGGAGAATGGGGAGTTTGCTATTCTGATTTCCAGATCCTGCAGAACTGGGGGTGGGGGAAGGAGAAACTCTCAAATGCTCAGGGCCCAGCTGAGCTGCTCTAAAAACTTAAGGAAAGGGGTCACCTGCAGCAGCAGGAGATTGCTTTTAACACCATTCACCGGGCTCAAATAAATGACATCAAGTTAATTCTCAGGGGTGGAGGGAAATCAGGGCTGTAAGTCAATAGGCATTCTGCCATCAACTGTAGCAGGAGCAAAGTCAATAAGAAAAGAGGCAAGATTATTAAAGAGTTGCCAATGTACAGCCCTGCATCGAGGGATCCCGGGGTGCAGCTCTCTCAGAAGCTGGGCTCTAGCCGTTTCCAAGAGGCTGAATCGTAGGCTGAGCCACACAGTCTGTGTTGCAGTGACCCTTGCTTTAGGCATCTTGCCTCATGTGTCCCAGGTGCCACCGTGGGGCTGGTGTGCCACTGGCTTGTTGCAGTGCAGGGCTCCAAAGAGAAGGTAAACCCCATTCTCACAGCTGCCTACCTCTTGCTTTGCCGACACCCTCTGACTGGGTCACGTCGCCCGGCTGTATTCAATGCCGCTCTTTGCGGAAATGCCAGACCACGGCAGCAGGCTGCGGAGGAGACTCTGGGCTTGGCGGTATATCCGGTGAGGAATCGAACATGGGCTCAGGCTGGCGAGCGTTGAGCCAATGTGCTGTAGGTAATCAGTGAGCCTCAGTTAAGGACAACAGGGATATTCACAGTGAAATATAAGAAAACCTAAACCACTGTATTGACAGCAGCCTGTAGGACAGTAGTCAGCAAGGAGAGCTAGGCCAGGCAAAGCAGCACTGGCCAGCTACCTGCCCTTCATATCTAACTGTTCAGGTACAAATAAGCAGGTCTGTTCTGCACAGTAAGAGCAGGACACTTTGGGAACATTCCTTGCAGTTTGCCCAGGCAATGCTTTAGCTCAGGGGTCTCCAAACTTTTCAGCCCGAGGGCCGCATTAACTATTAAATAGCGGTTCGGGGGCCGACAAGATAAGAGGGCGGGGGGGGGGGGGGGGGGGAGGCGGGTGTAAGAGGGCTGGGGGGGGGGGCAGGGCCGGCGACAGGAATTTTGGGGCCCCGTACGGCAGACCATACGGGGCCCCCCCCCGCCAGTCTCCCGCCGCCCGCGGCCCCCCCCTCCCCCGGCCAGTCTCCCGCCACCTGCGCTCCCCCCCCCTGCCTCCCGCGCCCCCCCCCGCCGATCTCCCGCCGCCCAAGGGCCCCCCCCCCGCCGGTCTCCTACCTCCCGCCCCCCCCCCCCCCCGTCTCCTGCCTCCCGCGGCCCCCTCCCCCCGGGTCCCCACCCACCCCCCAACTGACCCACCCAGCCCGGTCTCTCACCCCAAAACCTCCTTTCCTCCAACCCCCCCCCCCAAATGACCCACCCAGCCAGGTCTCTCACCCCAAAACCTCCTTTCCTCCAACCCCCCCCCCCAAATGACCCACCCAGCCAGGTCTCTCACCCCAAAACCTCCTTTCCTCCCACCCACCCCCCCCAACTGACCCACCCAGCCAGGTCTCTCACCCCAAAACCTCCTTTCCTCCCACCCCCCCCCCCAACTGACCCACCCAGCAGGGTCTCTCACCCCAAAACCTCCTTTCCTCCCTCCCACCCCCACCCAACTGACGCACCCAGCAGGGTCTCACCCCAAAACCTCCTTCCCTCCCACCCACCCCCCAACTGACGCACCCAGCAGGGTCTCTCACCCCAAAACCTCCTTTCCTCCCACCCCCCACCCCCAACTGACCCACCCAGCAGGGTCTCTCACCCCAAAACCTCCTTTCCTCCCACCCCCCACCCCCAACTGACCCACCCAGCAGGGTCTCTCACCCCAAAACCTCCTTTCCTCCCACCCCCCACCCCCAACTGACCCACCCAGCAGGGTCTCTCACCCCAAAACCTCCTTCCCTCCCACCCACCCCCCAACTGACGCACCCAGCAGGGTCTCTCACCCCAAAACCTCCTTTCCTCCCACCCCCCACCCCCAACTGACCCACCCAGCAGGGTCTCTCACCCCAAAACCTCCTTCCCTCCCACCCACCCCCCAACTGACGCACCCAGCAGGGTCTCTCACCCCAAAACCTCCTTTCCTCCCACCCCCCACCCCCAACTGACCCACCCAGCAGGGTCTCTCACCCCAAAACCTCCTTTCCTCCCACCCACCCCCCCCAACTGACGCACCCAGCAGGGTCTCACCCCAAAACCTCCTTCCCTCCCACCCACCCCCCAACTGACCCACCCAGCCCGGTCTCTCACCCCCCCAACTGACCTGCTCAACCCGGTCTCTCCCCACAGACCGGTTCGCTGCGTGGCTGTGCGGCGCGTCCCAGCCCCAGCTCCCAGCCGTCCCTGCAGCCGAGCACGTGGCGCGTCCCGGCCCCAGCTCCCAGCCGTCCCTGCAGCCGAGCACGTGGCGCGTCCCGGCCCCGCGGCTGGCGGCGGCGGCCGAGCGCGCGGCGCTTCCAGGCCCCGCGGCTGGCGGCGGCGGCCGAGCGCGCGGCGCTTCTTAGGCCCCGCGGCTGGCGGCGGCGGCCGAGCGCGCGGCGCTTCCAGGCCCCGCGGCTGGCGGCGGCGGCCGAGCGCGCGGCGCTTCCAGGCCCCGCGGCTGGCGGCGGCGGCCCGCGCGCGGCGCTTCCAGGCCCCAGCGCGGAGCCAAAAATATCTCCGCGGGCCGGATGAGAGGGCCTCGCGGGCCCGCGGGCCGTAGTTTGGAGACCCCTGCTTTAGCTGAATAACCACCAGTGTCCCTTTCACCCCCCGGCACTCCAGCTGTTGGAGCCATGGCCCGTCTGGCAACAGAGATATTTTGATTGCTCAGATACAACTATGTTACCATTAAGGCACTAGGGAGAAGGGATTTCTTTATGCTGCCCCCAGACTGTTCTGTAACCACCCTGCCTCCCTGAGGAGAGTGTGAATCCCTAGAGTCCTTCAGAAGAGTGGAGTAAGATACCTTAATGAATAGCATGCTCCAGCTGCATTTGGAGCCCACCACACCATTGGTGTTGGGAAGGCTCTGCTCGACCTACAATGGTTAGCAAGTGTCAGAGGGGTAACTGTGTCAGTCTGAATCTGCAAAAGCGACAAAGTCTTGTAGCACCTTATAGATAACAGCACGTTAGCAACTTGGTTAGCAAGTTTCTGATATGCCCAAAAATCTGGGCAGGAGGAGGAGAGCTCACTAGCGCTTCATTTCTGAGACCCAACTTCAAGTCCCAATCATGTCAGCAGTGAAACTGTTTGGAAGGCACCTGGTGGAAGCTACCACACAACAGAGCAGTTTCTGCTCAAGCGGAAACCAAGACCGGATCAGAAGATGATGCTATAGGCTGGGATTAAGGCTTTGGATACCAAGTGTTGCTAGCACAGCTATGTCAGCTAGGAGCCTGGGGGTGGGAAATCACACCCTCTACCCAGCCCAGCAATGCTGCCAACCCCCCGAAGTGTAGACACAACTATGCTGACTGAACGGTGTTTCTGTCAGTAGAGCTGTACCAGCTCCCAGAACAACATTAGATAGGCTGACAAAACTGTTGGTTCGTGCTCCATCTCCAGTAGGGGGCTCTGCTGGCACAGTTAGGCCAGCAAAGCCTATGTGGAGTACAGGAGCCATGAGATACACTGTGTGGAGCCCAGGACTGGAATAGCAGGGCAGAAACTGCAGGTCTCAGGTGCCCATCCACACCACACCACACCTAGTCCTAGCTAAACAGCAGCATTACCAGCAGTCACCCAACATAGACAAGATTTACATGCCTAACCTCACAAGAGACGTGTATTCTACTGAATGGATCCCATAGCACCCTTCAGGAAGTCAGGCATGAAAATGCCTGAGACAAATCTAAATCTCCTTTGGAAACCAAGGAATCCAGTTCAGTGAAGCCTGATCCTGGGATCCTTAAACTGGGATCAGTCACCAAATGAAAATAAACTTGCTTTGCAGAGTTTGTTTTAACCAGACACATGGTATTTGGGGTATGTCGCTCTGCAGCTAATCAAATCCGGGGTAAAGGATATAAGATTGTCCAAGGAGGATGTCCGCCATTGATGTACAGAACGTAGGTGAAGCCGTCTTTGAGGACCCCTCTGATAGAGTAATAATAGGGCAGGTAGTGGTGCTGTCTAAAGTCTCTGTTTTCATAAAAGTTAATTGCCGTGTTGTTGGTGGTGAGGACATGCAAGTATATGGCTTTACAGTGGTCTTGGGCAGTGGTCGATATATGATCCTTCAAGCTTTCAAGTAAGAGGGAACCTATCAAAGGAAGGAAGAACAGCATTACACAGCGCTCTCACTGAGACAGGGTGGAGAGTGCAGCCAAGCCTCTGCACCAGCCATCACTGCCTCCGAACAAAGCTCCTAGACTATGTTCCCTGTAAGCTGCGTGGCCGTGCAGCAGGCTTGCAAGGGCCGCGGAGGTAGGTGGGGAGAAGTGTCCCTTCCCCGGCCCTGAGCTGCTGTGTTGAGAGAGGTCGGGGGGGGGGGGCGACCTCTCTCCCCACTCCAGCCCCAGGGCAGCCTGCACCCCAAACCCCTCACCCTAGCCACAGCCCTCATCTCCCTGCACCCCAACTCTCAGCCCCACCCCTAAACCCTCCCACACTCTGAACCCCTTGGCCCCACGTCCACCACACCAACTCCATATTGGTGCACATAACAAAATTAATTACTCTTGCTCATAGATCTTTCCTCATTCTCTCTTTTCAGAACAGTCAGCAGAACCTGGGTTGGGTGGTCTTAATAGGTTCCTTCCTCTCTACTATGCTGGGCTTCAGGAAACTCGAGGCTGTACAGGGAGGGAGCGGTCCTTCCTAATAGCCAATGATCGGTGGGAGTCTGCAGGCTTGGAGTTAGACTGTAACAAGGTTTACACATGCAGCTGTGGCCCCCAAAGTTTGAGCATTCCAGGCACAAGGACTTACCAGCAACAGCCCACTGCAGCCAAACAGCTACTCCGATTGGCCTGGCAAGGTGGTTGGTGGGACCACTTAGTTTTAGAATTGTTTACCTGTCACCTTGACTGGCATCAGCCAGATGACAGGAGTACATTCAGTGTTCTAGAGAGACAAGGCAGGTGATGTAATATCTGACTTCTGCTGGTGGAAGGGACAAGCTCTTGAGCTACACAGAGCCCTTCTTCAGGTCTCAACATTCAGTGTTAAATTGCAAAGAGCAAAATGCATCTGACAAGCAGGTCACATGCACTTGTCTTGCTAAACTCTAGCTAAAAGATTAGGGAGGGCTTTAGCTCCCCATCAACTCCTGGGAGTTTGGCTCCAGCCATCTAGAATCTTTTACCTGACACTTGTCTGTGAAGGGAAACAGTGCATGCACTTGGCCTTGAGAGACTAGGTCTGGAGGTTCATCTGAGACATCTCAGTACTGTGTGGTTGACCCAGTTTAATGTGCCTTCACACACGCCTGTAATGTTGAATATCTAGCCTCCTATAAGAGGCTCCTTTGACCGGAAGTGGCTCCAGGACTTGTACCCCTACACCATTTAGGTGCTTTTGAAAATCCCTTACCAGTACATAACATTATCTCCCTGCCCCCCTCACCTAAGTACAGAAAGGCCAGCTAAGGAAGCTGATACAAAACAACAAGAGGTCTCTCCTGGCCCTCCACAAGAGGTCATCCAGTCCAATCCCTGGCACTAAGGTAGGATTAAGACAAACTAGATATCAGCAATACAGAGCCTGGTTTTGGGAATTCAACATTGAAGAGTTTTTAAATATAGAAGCTGCATGGTAATTTCTCTCCTGTGTACCCAGAAAGATAACTACAGCATTGCTAAGACTTTGCACACTTTCCCACCGATCCCAGGAAACCTAAATGAGTAATAAAAATAACAGCAGTTTAATTCTCAACAGTGTATCGCCCTTTTCTGTATCCCACGCTCCATCCACTTCCCTTTTAGTGTGGGACAAGAAAGAACCAGAAACTGAAGCCATGTAGCGTCTGCTACAGAAATCAAACTGCAATAAAGGTGGAAAATGCCTGGAGCAAAATGAGGCATGAAAGGTTTTGTTGAGTGGAAATGCAAGAGCTCTTGGATAAGAAAAGCTCTCAAAACGTCAATCCCTCAAATGTTGTTCTAGAACATTACAATGGACTATTCTGGAATAGCAATCTGATTCTAAACACTGATCCAAGATGATGGACTTCAGAGAGGGTCTTTCAGAAAAATGTGTTCCTAAATTCAGTCCCAATTTAATAAGTTCAAGAAATGTTGACCTTAATGGAGAAACTTCCACAAAATGCACAAGCCAGCAGGGGCATCTGCATGTGACTCAGAACTCCTTATGAAAACAGGAGACCCCTCCCTTTACCAACTTCCCTGAATTCCATTCTCAGGGTAACCTAGAGTTTGTCCCAAGAAAGCACTTGAAAGCACCATGTTTCAGTCTGGTGCTCTCCCACACAGACACAACCCAGATAATTTCTATGGCATATCACATCAGCCTGGGTCTGCAGCTCTGCAGATGTGAGCGCTCAGAGGAGGACAATTATAATCCTATCTACTGAACAAGTCAAATATATCAAGTCAAGTCCAACATGGCCCCAGCTGCATAACACCTTAATGCGGTCACTGCTTCCAGACTTGGCATTGTGTCCCAGCTGCTAGTGTTTGAATGGCACATTTCTTTCCATGAACTGGATGCTTAAGGACAAGGATGGTACATGCTATCACACCAGAAAACCACACTAACCTGTTCTGTAACTGCTGTTCTTCAAGATGCGTTGCGCATTTCCACTCCACTCTTGATGTGTGCGTGTCCCTCACACAGTTGTCAGAAATTTTTCCCTCAAAAATACCCATCAGGGAGGCATGAGTGCCCTATGTTGCCATGCACCATTGCACGAAGGTGTCAACTGTGGAGCTGGCCACAAACCCAGTCAGTTCCTTCTTGCTGGAAAACTCTGATGCAGAGGGATGGGAGGGCGGGATGTAGAACGGACATGTAGAACATCTCAAAGAACAACAGTTACGGAACAGGTGACAGTTTTTTCTTTTAGGGATTGACCATGTACATTCCACTCGTGGTGGCTCACAAGTCATGAAATCAGAAGGGCAGAATAGAGTCTCTCTGAAGGAGGACTGGAGGACAACTCGCCTAAATATGGCAGAATGCTGAGTGATGGCATACTGAGATGCAAACATGTGCACTGAAGAGCACGTTGCCACCCTACAAATGCTTGGAACTTGCATAAGGAAGGCCACAGAGAGTGCTTGCAATCTTGTCAAATTCGCCATCACTTCATCTGGCAGCATGTCAGTCAAGTCATAGCACGAGCAAATACAGGAGGGTATCCAAGACAAAAAAAGTCTACTGAGAAAAGAGTGGGAGGTCCTTTATCCTGTCTGTGACTGCCACAAACAGCCGGGAAGACAAACGGAACTGCTTGGACCAGATGAGGTAGAATGTGGACGCTCCCCTCACACCCAGAATGTGCAGCTATTCCCCATCTTTATTCAAGAGGGACTTTGAGGAGCACGAAAGCAGATAAATCACTTGGTTGATGTGGAAGTTAGAAACCCACTTTTGACATAAAATTTAGATGAGGACACAGGTAAACTGTTTTAAGGCTCAAAAGGAGTCCCATAAGTTTTGACACCACCAAGTTTAAGTCCCATTGAAACACAGGATCTTGTACCTGAGGAAACAACTGTTCCAGGCCTTTCAAAAATCTTATTGACATCTTTTTAGAGAAAAGAAAGTGATCACCAACCTGACAGGGGAAAGGAGAGAGAGCTGCTAGGTGGACTTTGATAGAATGAACAGTCAATCCTTGCTGTTTTAGGTACAGATACTCCAAGATATGCTGGATTTCAGCCAAATTCTAGATTGTCAAAACCAGAGAGAGAAATGGTTCCACTTCAAGAGGTAACTAGATTTAGTGGTGGTTTCCTACTATTTAAAAGCACATTCAGAACCTCTTTTGAATGTTACTCCTCCCAAAAGTCTAACCACGGACCATCAAGGTTGCTAATGAAGTGCCTGCAGGTTTGGGTGAAGTAGGGGACCACGGTCTTGAGATACTAGCTCTGGGTCTAATGGAAGTGGTATCAAAGCTTTCACTGAAAGGCACAGGAGGGTGGAGAGCCAGTGCTGCTGAGGCTAAGCTGGGGCTATAGCATGAATCGGGCATGGTCCAGTCTGATTTTAACAACACTCTGTGAAGGAGTGGGATTGTTGGGAAAGCATTCAGGAGCTTGCCTGTCCAAGGCAACAGGAAAATGTCCTTGAGGGAACCCAGACTGTGACCTTGCTGGCACTTCTCATTTGTTCTCCTTGCAAACAGGCCTGCTTGCAATTTGAACAAACCTGCACAGCTGGAAAACAAACCTGGCTACATCTGGACAGAAAAAAACACTTGTGTTGAGTTGTAAATCACCTATATGTGTGGCTGAATTGCGTTTTGGCAGAGCAGGGACAAGTGGCCCCCTCCCTGAATGTTGAGGTAGAACACTACCACTGTTCTCTGAAAATGAGCAGGCTGTTCTCCTTGATATGGAGTAGGAGAGCTATCCGATCGCTGTCAGGCTTGCAGCTCCCTGATGTTTATGTGCAGAGTCAAGTCCTTTGTAGACCATAACCCTCACATTTGCAGGGAACCCAGATAAGCTGCTCAACACCCAGGGCAGACATGTCCATCACCAACATCAATGGCAGCTGAAGGTGGACATATGGAATGCCTAGTATACGCTGACAGGTTTTTTTCTGGCCTTAAAGCATACATTCTGCCACATCAAAGGGGTAAAATATTTGATACTTTAGGATTTCCCCATGGCAGTGAAATTGCTGTGCTGTAGCTGGGGTTCAAACTGATCACTGCACTCACTTGAACATATTCTGATCCACATTATGATGCCGTTTCTTGAATCCCCTTTGTTTCCTCGCCCTCTTTTTTTTTTTTTAAACCAGCTGAAGAGGTCACATATTTGCAGCCTCTGAGGCCTGTAGTTCTCCCCCACAGCACAACACAAGCACAGTATGATCAATGGCAGAGTCCCCACCCCGCCATCAAAATCAACGTGCCTCAACCCTGTCCTGGAGGGGCCAGCTTTGTGGGCTTGAGGAGTTCTGTCTTCATAGCCATTCAGTCCACAGCAAATCTGCTGGCACTGCTAGCAAGTTTGACAGTGTTTCCAGCATGCTCAGCTATCCACTGGGAATAGGAGCCATCTACTCTTTTTAGAGGCCACTGAACAGCCACCAGATGGTAAGGCCTCTCAGTCACTCTGTATATGCACAGTGGGCTAGTGTGATGTAATCTGTATCCCATTTTTAATTCTGAGACATGACAAGTTCTATACAAGCTTAGTGTGCAAGTCTTTGAAGGGAGCAGAGTCAAGGCATTCTTAGTTCTATAACCTTCACCCATATCTCAAACGTAAGTCAGAAGGGGTAAATAAACCATCCAATGGATTGGTGCTCAGCAACAGACATAGAAAAACTATTTAGAATGTTCTTACCTATTCCATGTTTTCTAAATTCTTTCACCACTCCTAGACTTAAAATGTACGCAACCTGAGTATCGACCGGAAAATTGGAGGCTAGAATATCTCCATCCTGAATAGAGAAATGACAAAGCATTTAGTAGGATACATGTGTATAACACAGGATATAATGTAAAAACAAAGCAAGCATCTATCCATGGGAGTTTTTTCTTATTCCAGGTGCCTTTATGGAGCTGTTAGAAATGGGGAGATAAACATAGCCCCCTAAATGGGGGAAAAGGAAAGAACCTGTTTGGGCTGGGGGAGGGGTTTATGCTATTTTCATGCGTTGCCAGTTGGGTGACAGTAATCATTTAGTTCCTTTAATGTCTTCCACAGTTAGCTGTTAACTAAACATGCTTGTTTCACGTTTAGTCGTTTACTGAAAGATGTTAAATGGCATTGTGGGGTTCCACATTTGAGTGTCCAAATCAAACATCAGCAGTTTACCAGCTAGAATATGCTTTTTCTGCATAAGAAAGGCCACTGGTCTGATCCCGTATGGCTGACCTAGCCCAGTATCCTGTCTACTGGTGACCCATACCCTGTCATCCACTCCCAGCTTCCGCAAACAGACTCTAGGCTTTGCGTGAAGCTGGGTTCCTCTTTCTTACACATCAACAGTAATACAATGTTCTACAGGCCATCTTATACCTTCAGCAACATCACAGCCTTCAACAGGGTTTGCACTGGTGTAACCAAGTGGAGCTTAGTAAAATGAACTGCTGATGGATCACAATAAAAGTCTTGAAAAATGTAGTCTTTTGACTGCTCACACGAGTAGCCAGACAAGGAGAGAAATGGGCCCAGAGCAGGTAATCATTTGGGGTATACACACATCTCATCTTAGACTATGGCTTTCCTACCTCTTTATGCACTTTTATTCTGCTCTTTATCTCCGCTACTATCATTCCCACAATGGTGCCTCTGTAGGTGGCTCCAAGGGAAAAGAACTTCTTGTTGGAAGTGATGTCCTGATACCATGAGTCAGGGTACCTGGGAAGAAAAAGAGCAATACCTATGAATGCTTAGAGAACACACAGCATTTCAAACAGAAAAACTTCCAAAACAGACTCCAACAAGAAACTGAGGAACTGGAATTAATTTTGAAATTGTACAATTTACCAGGGGCTAAATAGGACTTCCAAATGGTTCGCTCATTACAGTAATTGATTGCATTTCCTGAGTTAATTTCACTGACAACAGATTTCAAAAGGTGTATTTTTCTCCTAGTGATAATGGATCATCTACATTTAACAGCCCTCTTAGAATTGGTATGCTAATGTACAATTTTTTTTCTTTTTCTTTCTTTCTGTGTGTATAAATGCATCTTACTTCTGTTCCATTCTATGCATCCGATGAAGCTATAGCCCATGAAAGCTTATGCTGAAATAAACTAGTTAGTCTCTAAGGTGCTACAAGTATTCCTCGCTTTCTTTACGGATACAGACTAACACGGCTGCTATTCTTGAACATTTCAAACTGAGCCATGAGCCTGCAGTCAGGCCACCCTGTGGAATCTGGTAGGATTACAGCATAAACTGGGCCAGAATAAGACTTCAGTGGGAGACCTGCAATAAACACTCAGATGCTGAAGGAAGTAGTGTTGGCAGTCTAGTAGGTGGCACTCTTCTACAAGAGTAAATAGATATCCAAGATAGGGTGGAGCTAAAACTAAGGCCTCCACATGTAATCATTGAAGATCCCCGGACACTTTTTGTAAGAGTGTGGGTGTTAAGCCAGGTGTCTGGACCACATCCCAGCTTGCCACATTTCATTTATGCTACCAGTAACCCGCCTGACAAGGATTTCCCCCTCCCCTTCAAGTATTCCCTTACTCTCCAAGATTTCCCCCTTTATTACAAAGCTCTTTGTAAAATGCCCACAGTTCTCTTGTGGGCGGCTTTGGGATTCTTTAGGATGTAGTACTGAAGAAGCCAGAGAGTTTCTTTGTTTCTGCTGTTTATTCTCAAGACCCCCTGAATACTGATGGGCCATCGGGTGTATAGGTGACACAGGACTGGACAGGCAGTGGGTGATGATTGGGACTGAAGTTCATTGGCATATGGGGCAGCTGTCACAGTACCTGCCTATGCTCTCAGCTCTACCCTTTCACACCAATTGTTTATAGACAGTCTTTCCACGCGCCCCCTCCACCCTCCGTGGGACTGTTACATACTCTATTGGGAACCAGTCACCGCAGAGCTGTTTCACTATATCTATGTCATCGTGGCAGAGAAGACGCAGGTTTATGTCACTAACTGCAGTTGGAGGCACCTCCTCTGTCATTCACACCTGCAAAGGAAAAGGAAGCATATTAGGAAGGATGCACCTGAAAGCTTCAGGTTTGAAATCTGTTAGTATCAGGAACAAAGGCAACACGGGGGCTAGGAGTCTTCACTGCCAAGCAAGTCATTCTTAGGCCAATCTGAGTTCTTCATGGTATGGGGAGATAAAAATCATGATTTTAAAAAAAAAATGGATTTTTTTCATTTAAATTACAAATTTTTCTTTAAAAAAAATCAACCTATTTAAAATTAAATCTGAAGTTACTACAAAATATGTTAAATAAAAAAAAATATGCTGAATCCATGAGCCTCCATCAAAAAAAGCTTTGCGTTAAAGGTTGCTTTTCTAATACAGTGGAACCCCGCAATACTGCACCCCGCTATTGCACAAATCCACTTATAATGTGGGGCACGCGTGGCTCCAGATGGCGGTGGCGCGCGGCACTTTGATGTCGTGTGACCCCACAATACCACGACCCTGCGTTTACCACGATCGGGTATTTCTGGATCCCGATCGTCGCGGTATTCCGCGGGATCTGACTGTATAAAGACAGAATTAGGGGGAAAACTATGGCACAACAGGCCATGTACTGTATTAGGAGCTTGAGCCTGTGGAAGATCCAGGCCTGTGCTGATGGATGCAAGAGACTTGTAAAGTCATCACATGCACTGAGACCTGGCCTCTAACTCCAGGAGACACCATCTTGTATCTCATCAGGATCATCCGCTGAGCCCACCTGGGTGATCACACATTCCTATGTTATAGCTTCTCTGTACTTGAGCTGTGATTGGCTCAGTTCTCAAATTATTAATATTTATGATTCCACCCATCATGGATACTTACTCCAGTTATAGTGTACCCTCCTAAATGGCAAAAAATCAAATCCAGTGTAAAGGCTCTATTTAACTATAAAACAACGTTTTAACAATTCTCAACCAATAAAAAGCATCTTTCTTTAGAAAATAAAGGAAGTACAAATGGAAATATTGATTTAAACCATCAGTTTTAGTCAAAGTTTCCATTTAGTGATTTAAATCAGGATTTAAATGACTGATTTAAATCAATCCACCCCGAGAGAATGTTTAAATACACATCTTGACACCATCTCTTCCCACCCCAGAATCAGTGTAATTATAGCAAAACTATAATGCAAGTTTTCTAGGACAACATTGTCATATGTTCGCTCTGCCACCTATTGGCTGCTTTATTTAGGTACTAGGCCCAGGGAATAAAGCAGCCAATAGGTGGCAGAGCGAACATACACATCAGTATACACAAAGGCAGTGCTGAGCCAGGTTAGTCAGAACAAGTGTTCTCTACAAGATGCCACGTGGCAGGTGGTCTAGATCAGTGGTTTTCAAACTGTGGGTTGCGACCCAGTACTGGGATGCAGAATGTAAGGCACTGGGTCACAGCGGCCCTGGTCAGCAGTGCCAACCAGGCTGTTAAAAGTCCCGTCAGCAGTGCTGCCCGGCTAAGGCAGGCTGGTCCCTACCTGTTCTGACATCATGCTGCACCCTGGAAGCGGCCAGCAGCATGTCTGGCTCCTAGGCAGGGGGCTCTGCAAACTGCCCCCGCCCTGAGCACTGGCTCCTCCACACAGGGCTCCGAGCTGTGGACAGTCAGGTCTCATAGAATCATATGGAAGGGACCTCAGGGCGTCATCTAGTCCAACCCCCTGCTCAAAGCAGGACCAACCCCAACTAAATCATCCCAGCCAGGACTTTGTCAAGCCTGATTTTAAAATCCTCTAAGGAAGGTGATTCTACCACCTCCCTAGGTAACCCATTCCAGTGCTTCACCACCCTCCTAGTGAACAAGTTTTTCCTAATATTCAACCTAAACCTCCTCCACTGCAAATTGAGACCATCACACCTTTTTCTGTCCTCTGCTACCACTGAGAACAGTCTAGATCCATCCTCTTTGGAATCCCCTTTCAGGTAGTTGAAAGCAGCTATCAAATCCCCTCTCAGTCTTCTCTTCTGCAGATTAAATAATCCCAGTTTCCTCAGCCTCTCCTCATAAATCATGTGCTCCATCCCCCTAATCATTTTTGTTCCTTCCGCTGGACTCTTTCCAATTTTTTCACATCCTTTTTGTAGTGTGGGGCCTAAAACTGGACACAGTACTCCAGAGGAGGCCTCACCAATGCCAACTAGAGGGGAATGATCATGTCCCTCAGTCTGCTGGCAATGCCCCTACTTCATACAGCCCAAAATGCCATTAGCATACTCGGCAACAAGGGCACACTGTTGACTCATATCCAGCTTCTCATCCACTGTAACCCCTAGGTCCTTTTCTGCAGAACTGTTGCCTAGCCATTCGGTCCCTAGACTGTAGCAGCGCATTAGATTCTTCCGTCCTAAGTCCAGGACTCTGCACTTGTCCTTATTGAACCTCATCAGATTTCTTTAGATTGGTTTTTCCCTCAAAAAACATAAAAAAAAATCTGATTTTCTTTATTAAAAATAAACTGATTTTTATCTACCCTGATCCCCTGTAAGCAAACTCCCTGATCAGAATCCCAGAACTTATTCAGCTTAGGTATCCGTTTTTATTCTTGTTGCCCCCACATAAACTTAGATGGATGCCAACATTTTCTAGAGTCTCTTGTTTTTATTTCTTTTATAATAGCCATTGTATGTTGTTGGTAAATTGAGTTAAATACAAGAGCTGTGGTTAGAGAAATCTTCCTGGAGGAGGAGAAGTGGAGACTGCTGAGATATGTGACAGTTTCAATACAGCGCCATCTACACCACTTTATTACTAAGGGTATGTCTATACTACAAGTGCTACAGTGGCGCTGCTGCAGCGTAGACCCTTACTACAGCGATGGAAGGGGCTTTTCCATCACCGAAGTAAATCCACCTCACCAAAAGTCTTCCATTGACTTAGCTGCATCTACAGTGGAGAATTAGATCAACCTAACATACAGCACAGTGTGAAATTTTTCACACCCCTGACTGATGTAGCTATGTTTTAGGTGTAGACCAGGCCTAACATTGAAAAAGTGGAAGAGAAGTAACAGTGGAAGGAAATGAGTGTGGATAAAAGGGTAAAGAACAACTAGATTTCTTGGGTTAGTGTATCTTATAATTTAGGGAATGTTATCCTGATTTTCTCATGATCCAGCCATACAGCTGAATCAGTTAGTGCTACAAGTCATTCTTTAGTTGTGGAGGGTGCCAGACTTGAGAATTACTGTGAAACTTCATTACCAGGCCTGGCTGCTCTGCATGGGAAACATAACTGTTTAGCTGTTACCACTCAAGAAAGATCTTGGAGTCACTGTGGATAGTTCTCGGAAAACATCCCCTTAAAAAAAGCAAACAGAACCTTAAGAACCATTAGCAAAAAGTATAGATAATAAGACAGTAAATATCATAATGTCACTATATAAATCCATGATATGCCCACACCTTGAATACTGCATGCCATTCTGGTTGTCCCATCTCAAAAAAGATGAATTAGAAATAGAGAAGATACAGAGAAGAGCAACAAAAATGATTACCGGTATGGAGATAAAAAGACTGAGACTGTTCAGCCTGGAAAAGACAACAATAAAGGGGGATATGATAGAGATCTATAAAATCAAGAATTGTTTGGAGACGTGAATAAGGACGTGTTATTTACTCCTTCATACAACACAAGAATCAGATATCATCCAAGGAAATTAATAGGCAGCAGGTTTAAAACAAACTAAAGGAAATATTTCTTCACACAATGCACAGTCAACCTGTGGAACTTGTTGCCAGGAGATGTTGTGAAGGCCAAAAGAATAACTGGGTTCAAAAAAGAATGAGAGGAATTCATGAAAGATAGATCCATCAATGGCTATTAGTCAAGATGGTCAGCGATGCAACCCCATGCTCTGGGTGTTCCTAGACCTGACTGCCACAGCCTGGGACTGGATGACAGAGGATGGGTCATATGATGATTACCCTGTTCCATTCATCCCTCTGAAGCGGCTGTTACTTGGCACGGTCAGAAGACATGATACTGGGCTAGATGGACTATTGGTCTGACTCAGTATGGCCACTCTTATGTACAGCAGTTCACCCTTCCTTTAGTTTATCCTGCTTGTTCCTCTTCACTTCTTGTACACCACCAGGTCCAGCTAAAAACCCACTGGATGTTTTAAGAGGCAGGAGGAGAGTTTATGATAAGCTAAAACTGGTGCAGAGGACTTGTTTGAGCTTGAGACAAGAGATACGAACTTAGTTACTCTCTTTAGAAGTGATTCTTCCTTTCGAGAATCTCATGAGTCCCTCCCAAGGAATGTCTACACTACAACTGGGAGGTGTGATTCTCAATGTGGGAGGACAGACTTGTGCTAGCTAAGCTTGAAGTGGTGCCTAAAAATAGCAGTGTGGACGCTAAGGCACTGATGGCATCTTGGTCTAGCCACCCAAGTCCAACCTGACATGACCCCTGGGGTCTGACCATGGGTGTCTAGCAGAGCTGCCGCCAGTGCCGCAGCATCCTATCCATTGGAAGCTTCAGCAGATAGAGGAGTTAGTCAGTGCTTGACCTTTCTCCTAGAGATAGTTAATCTCAAACAGAATCAAGGCACTTGGGCTCACAGTCCAGGGAAACTTGCACTGCTGTACCTCTTCTCTGAATAAAAGCCTTCAGTGCTCCCAAAACTAATGTCTTTACCAACATTAAATCCCCTATAAAACAGTTATACAAATAAGTAGTAGACACTTCTTTCCTTCTATTGCCCCAAACTTCGCTCTGCCAGCTCCAATTACCATATATATGCACACAGCAGAACCTGGATCAAAATCTCAGAGCAGAATGCACAAAACCAGAGTCATTAACTCTCACCTTTGGTTTTCTTCCTGCTAAGGAAGATCAGAGTTTGAAACTGACTTCAGAAGGATGTTTTTGACTGTGCATTTCTTGACATCATCCAACCTATACAGTAAATGCTTCTTCACAGTAGTTACATATCTGAAGTCAAAACAATAGCCTTTAACCCGGCGGTTCTCAAACTGGGGGTCGCAACCCCTCGGGGGGTCGCCAGCCACCTCCCGAGGGGTCGTGAGCTCCTTGCACCGCTGAAAAGCCGCTGAATTGATTACTTCCACATTCGGCGGCTTTTCGGTGGACATACAAGGGTCCGCCGCGCCACCCAGGAACGGAAAAAAGGGTCGCGGTTCTCAAAAGTTTGAGAACGTTGCTTTAACCCTTTCACAGGCAAACCCCTGATACTGTGAACACTAGACTCCTTACACCAGAGATGGGCAAACTACAGCCCACCAGCCGTTTTAATCTGGCCCACTGGGAAGCAGGGTCGGGGGCCGCTCCACGCAGCTCCCAGAAGCAGCAGCATGGTCTCCCTTTAACTCCTACATGTAGAAGCAGCCAGGGAGCTCCGCTCTGCATGCTGCCCTCGCTCCAAGCACCTCCCCCACAGTTCGTATTGGCGAGGAACTGAAGCCAAGGGGAGCTATAGGGGCGGTGCCTGCAGACGGGGCATAAGTATGCAGAGCCATCTGACCGCACCTCCGCATGGGAGCTGGAGAAGGGACATGCTGCTGCTTCCGGGAGCCGCTTGAGGTAAGTGCTGCCTGGAGCCTGCACCTCTGACCCCCTCCAACTTCCTGTCCCAGCCCTGATCTTCTTCCCACCCTCCAAACCCCTCAGTCCCAGCTTATAGCACCTTCCTTCACCCCAAACTCCTCATCCCCAGTCACACTCCAAAGCCCTCACCCCCTCCCACTTCTGCACCCTACTTCCCTGTCCCAGCCCGGAGTCCCCTCCTGCACCCTGAACTCATTTCTGGCCTTGCCCCAGAGCCCACACCCCCTCCTGCACCCCAACCCCAATTTTGTGAGCATTCATGGCCCATCATACAATTTCTATTCCCAGACAAGTTTGCCCTTCCTTACACGGTCTTTCAATGGAGTAAAATATCAGTGCTATTGAGAATGTGAATTATCTTCCTGTCTTATCAATTTAAACCAAAACTTCACTAGCTCTTCTGCCCTGTAGCTACAGTTTTAAACTACATTATTGAATTGGTAGGGTGTGCTGGAGTCCATGCCCCACTAACAGTCTGTCTTCAAAGCAGGCTGCATGTGGCATAACTTTCTCCTGTCCCAGATACAGCATTCCCTCAGGGAATGATGAACAAGGATCACGAGGGGTTTTTTTCCCTGTTAAATCTATTCTGGCTAGATGGGGGGGGGGGGGGAAGGAGAGGGAAACTTACTTTGGGACAACAGTGTTAATGGGGGATGAAACAAGAGGGTCAGATTAAAGCCATGTCTGTTGCACAAGACCTGGCCACAAGAGAAGAGATTTATGCCAAGACTGAATACGGCAACTCTCCAATAAGCAGCTGCTCCTCCAAACCCAAGCCACTTATCATGCAAGCTGGCACTGCAAAATTAGAACAAGCAGTGACTAACAAACAAAAAAGCAGCTAGTCTCAATTCAGTCAGCAGTGCACACACTCAAAGGCTAGAATTTCATATCTGTCTAAAGGGGACAGGATCTAGAAATTCAAGGCTCAAGCTCCTGAGCAATTATTTGTAGTGGTAGTTCTGGAGCACTATCTGTGAATTAATAAAATCCACTCACTTAGCATCCAAATCATTATAAGAGACAGTGCCAAGTACCTGGTTATGGTTCTTAATACCTTGTTTGCCATAGCCTCCAGGAAGCTTAGAGAGAATATTCCACCCCTTCCCCCCCCCCGCCCCGGCAAACACATTCTCCTCCCAGATCCTGCATTTAAAATACAGCGTAAACCAGTGTTTCTCAAATTTTTATACTGCTGACCCCTTTCACATAGCAAGCCTCTGAAAGTGACACCCCCTTATAAATTAAAACATGTTAAAAAAGTGTTTTAATACCATTATAAATGCTGGAGGCAAAGCAGGGTTTGGGGTGGAGGCTGACAGTTCTAACGCGTGCTAATACATCCCAGAATGATGTTCGCTTTTTTTGCAACAGCGTTACACTGTTGACTTATATTTACTTTGTGATCCACTATGGCCCCCAGACCCTTTCCACAGTACTCCTTTCTAGGCAGTAATTTTCCAATTTGTATGTGTGCAACTGATTGTTCCTTCTTGAATGGAGTACAGGAACTCCTCGCTTAATGTTGTAGTTATGTTCCTGAAAAATGTGACTTTAAGCAAAATGATGTTAAGTGAACCCAATTTCTCCATAAGAATTAACATAAGGGAGGGGGGGGGTTAGGTTCCAGGGATTTTTTTTTTACCAGACCAAAAAAACCCAACTATATATATACACACACACAGTATACCTTTTAAACAATTTAATACTGTACACGGCAATGATGATTGTGAAGCTTGGTTGAGGTGAAGTTAGAGGATGGGATATTTCCCAGGGTATACCTTACTGATAAATTATGAACTAGCTTTTGGCTGAGCCCTCAAGTGTTAAGACGTTGTTAATGTAGCCTCACATTCTGAAAGGCAGCATGGAAGACAGAGACACACACACTGTGTGTGTGAGAGAGATGTGCATTGCTCCTTTAAGTATTCTGACCCCACTCTTATGTACATTGTCTTTGTAAGCGGATCAGGAAGTTGAGAGAGCAGCTGCTGCCCCAAGCTCTCTGTCTCTCTCAGTCCATGTCCCCACCCTGCTCTATATGGAGAAGGGGTAAGCGGGGTGCAGGAGCAGGGGAGAGGGAGACACCTTGACATTATTCCCCCACCCCGCACAGCAAGCAGAAGGATCCTGGCAGCAGCTTCAAGGCAGAGGGCAGGAGCAGCACATGGCAGTGGGGGGAGGGACAGCTGAACTGCCAGCAATTGATAGCCTGCTGAGCGGCTGCCAAACAGGGAACTTAGGGGAGCGAGGCGCTGATGGGCGATCCACCCTGGTTCCAAGACCCCACCAGCTAGCTGCAACGGGCTGCTCTTCCTGCAAGCAGTGGACAAAGCAGGCTGCTGCCAAACGACTTTATAAGGCAGGGGTGGGGAACCTTTTTTCTGCCAAGGGCCATTTATAATGTCATTCGCGGGCTGCTCCCCCCCGAGGAAGCCCAGGCTGGCAATGGGCGCTGAGACCCCAGGTGGCAAGGGGCCAGCGGGGGAAACCCCAAAGCAGTGGCAGGCGGAGTGCTTAGCCCTGCACTGCTTTGGGGTTTCCCCCGCTGGCCCCTTGCCAGCCGGGGTCCTGCCGCCTGCCCCAGTCAGCTCCCGCTATCAGCCTGGGTGTAGGGGGCGATCTTCCTTTATCCCCGTCCAGCCTCCCCCCATCTAACCGCCTTTCCTCCCCCACCCATGCCTGGCCCGGCCCATCCCACCGAACCCAACCTCCTCCCCCCCTCCCACTCCCAACCCAGCCTCTTGCCCCCCCATGCCTGACCCGCCCAGTCCAGCCTCCCCCCCTCAAAACCTCCTTCCCTCCCGCACCCACGCCTCGCCCACCCCATCCATCCTAGTCTCCTACCCCTCTCCCCACCCGCCCAGCCTGGCCTCCCCCCCCCGCCCCCTTGCCTGCCCCCCAGCCCAGCCTCCCCCCCATACTCCCTTTACCGTCGGCTCCCCGCGGCTCCTCCGTTTGCCGCCCGGCTAACGGTGGCCGCGCTGCGCCGGCAGCTCCCCCAGGCACGAGCCGCCCCCGCCTGGGGGGCCATGCGGCGCCGGCGGCTCCCCCAGGCACGAGCCGCCCCCCGCCTGGGGGGCCATGCGCATCCCTGGCTGGCGGCTGCGGCGCCTCCCCGGGCCCGCCGCGGGCCAGACAGAATTAATTGGCGGGCCGTATAAGGCCCACGGGCTGGAGGTTCTCCACCAGTTATAAGGGATCATTGCACAACTTTAAATGAGCATGTTTCCCTAATTGCTCAGCATCTTAACACCGAAAAAAATGTTAAAAAATAGTAAAGACCAAAGCAGACTGGGAAGAACTTCAAAAAGATCTCATAAAACTAAGTGACTGGGCAACAAAATGGCAAATGAAATTTAATGTGGATACATGTAAAGTACTGTAATGCATGTTGGGAAAAAAAACCCAACTATACATACGATGGGAGCTATTTTAGCTACAACTAATCAGGAAAAAGATCTTGGAGTCATTGTGGATAGTTCTCTGAAGACATCCACACAGTGTGCAGCGGCAGTCAAAAAGCAAACAGGATGCTAGGAATCATTAAAAAAGGGAGAGAGAATAAGACAAAGAATATCTTATTGCCCTTATATAAATCCATGGTGCGGCCACATCTTGAAAACTGCATACAGATGTGGTCTCCTCATCTCAAAAAGGATATACTGGCATTAGAAAAGGTTCAAAGAAGGGCAACTAAATTGATTAGGGGTTTTGAATGGGTCCCATATGAGGAGAGATTAAACTGGCTAGAACTTTTTAGCTTGGAAAAGAGGCGACTAAGGGGGGATATGATAGAGGTATATACAATTATGAGTGGTGTAGAGAAAGTAAATAAGGAAAAGTTATTTACTTGTTCCCATAACATCAGAAGTAGGGGCTACCAAATGAAAGCAATGGGCAGCAGGTTTAAAACAAATTAAAGGAAGTTCTTCACACAGCACACGGTCAACCTGTGGAACTCCTTGCCTGAGGAGGTTGTGAAGTCTAGGACTATAGCAGGGTTTAAAAGAGAACTAGATAAATTCATGGAGATTAAGTCCATTAATGGCTATTAGCCAGGTAGGGTAAGGTATGGTGTCCCTAGCCTCTGTTTGTCAGAGGTGGGTGATGGATGGCAGGAGAGAGTTCACTCATTCCGGGACATCTGGCATTGGGTGCTGTCGGTAGACAGGATACTGAGCTGGATGGACCTTTGGTCTGACCCAGTATGGCCATTCTTATGTTCAACTGACAGCATTCCAATGAAGGACAAGGCCCCCTGAAGTAATTTTCTACTGAATTTTCCTCATTGGTATAATCTTCATCTAAAAGCATCACTACAGTACTCTTCTCAGTTTCACACATTTTTTTCAGTGCTGGCTCTATTGGCTCATCCAATTCAGCCACAGCACTTGGATGCAAGTTGCAGAAGCGTTGATTTAGCAGCCATCTGGACAACTGGCGAAAGAAACTGCATGTGTATAGGACGGAGATCTAACAAGGAGGCAACAAGTGCAGGTTTGGCAGTTATGACAGGATCACTGGGTTTCATGCGATGCTCCAGAGAGTGAACAGCAGCCTTGAAATCAGTGACGTTTCCATTTTCAACAGGAGCTTCGGTTCTGAGGTCAGTTTGGATAAGTCGGACTGTTCAGCAGACATGGCAGTTGTAGCACATTTTTAAGTGGAAAGTAGCAATAAGATATCCTCTACTAATTACCAATACTCATCTTGTAGCTGAAGTGGTTGGGTATCAGATTGTTTTATTAAAGGGCTATCTGGAAGTGCAGCTGTTATAGTCCACCTTTGCTCACTGAGTCATATACTGAACCTGTCAAAATGAATACTAGCAAGTTTTACATGACTGGATCGGACAGTGTCGCTTAGCAAACGCCGCTTCAGGGTTTCTTTTGAATGCTTTTGCAGCCGCAGTGCTGTGGTGGCAGTGTGCAACTAGTCTACTTGCAGCTGCAAAATCACGATCCACACTACTTGAAGAAAACTCATAATTTACAGCTAACTGCAAAGTATGGGCAGAACAATTGACAGATTCCCATCCAGCATACTTTGGTGTATCATGTATACATGCCAAGATACTGCCTGACAGACCTTATCTTTTCACTGTTGCATTTAATTTTTCAGCAAGGTTTTCCACTATGTCTGATTCTGCCATATTTTCAGTTTGTAGAACCACAGATTAGTAAACTCCCAACTTTCAATATAATAGCAAGCGACAGTCATGTAGCTTTTTGTAGTTAATGCTGTCCAGCAGTTGATGGTGAAATCTATTTTAACAGTGTTTTCCAGTTTTTCCTGAACAGACTTCACACAGTCCTCATAGCACTTCTCTAGTTGTGAGGGTATAGTCTCTCACACAGGCACACAATATTCTGATTCTACCAAACTTATCAATGCATGAAAACCTGTATCCTCAATGACACTTCCAGGCAGCATATCTGTAGTGATCATGGTGCACAGCAACTCAGTTTTTCATCACACTGTGTGTTGCATTTTCTTGAACTACCAGAAACAATCGCTGTCAATGTTGTTTGATTTTTGCCTTCTTTTTCCACATTAAATAGTGGGATGTTTCAGCTTCAAATGGTTCAGCATTGCTCCGGTGCTGTTTGCAGCTCTGTCTTACACAGTTTACATTTAACTGCATCTTCTGTTATTTTTGTGAAATGTTTCCAGGCATTACTCCTTTTCGATCGCTCCATCTTCACTATGAAAAAGTAGTTACCAAAAACCACGATAACCTACATGATGCTGTTTCAAGGTTTAGTGCTACCAAAGTGTGATATCAGTCACATAGTAATGGTGCTAACAATGCAGAACCTAGTTCTATATACACTATGAAACTGTATTGCTGTGGCATTTCTAATGTGCACATTTGGTAAAATAATTTCGTGACATTGTAATATCAATCTGTTTTAAACATTTCCTGAATATATTAAAAGACTGATGCTTATTGGTTAACAGTTTAATATTTTCCATCCCTAGTCCTAACCTGTTGTAGCATTGCTGTGAACCAGTAAAAAATATATATGCAGCAATGTACCCCAGATGGCTGTGTTTCAGTAGCAGGTCAAAACAATTCTTGCATATATGTATACAGAACAAAAAGCAACTATGGATTTGCAATACTAAAATACAATCATACTAAGAAACAAAACAAATGCAGTGGAGGGATATACTACAGGCACAAATCCCAGGCTTAACAACAGCTGAAACATTGTAAAGTGCTATGAGATCCTTCAGACTGAGGATAACAGACAAACTAAAACTGCTCCACCTCAATATGTGGAAGTGAGCCCTTCAGAATGAGACTATACCTTAAAAACTTGTAGCTGCTGCCTAATTTAATTTTTAAAGCAAACTCTCCCTTCACATTATTATAGGGAAAATAAAGTTGTACCTTACAGAAGCTACCAAAGTACAGCCTGATAGCCTTAGAGCAGCAAACAGCACTTCCAACCAGGAATAAATATTTGAGAGCAACTATGCAGGAACCAGTAGGAAAATGTTTAATTTAAAATTAGTTCTATCCCCTTTAAACTTGATTTCTAGATTTTTGATTTTTTGCACTCAAGTTCATATTAGACAATGAGGATTTAAGCTGTCACACTCATACCAGATGGCTAATCAATTATGAAACCATAGCAAGTAAAAAAAAAACAACACACACACATCCATGATCACAATTATTAAGTAAATACACCCCTCTAAGGCAAAGACTAGTATTACTACCAAGTTTAGAAGTGAGGCAAGGGACACAGAAATTAGCTTGATTTTCTAAAGACCTGGACTGGACCACTGCAGACAATGGGAGCTACGTGAGTCCAACACCTCTGAAAATTGGGCCATCAGTGAGTGATTTGCACAGGGCTACATAGTGACTCAGTGACCAAACTGGGATTACAACTCGGGCACTTCTGTCTCAAACCACTGAAGACCTGACCCACATTCATCAGCCCAAGTCTTTCCATTAACTTTAGATTCCAAGATACTTGTATCACAGCAACAAGTGCCCCAGTTAGACTACGCTAGTTAATGCTGCCAGAAAAAGCTCACAAGTGATAGCAATAATTTCCATGAAATGGTGAAATCAAAGGAAGACATGAACTCCGGGAAGTGTTCCTCTGAGACCTGCAGGACGCGTGTGATCCTGGACCACAGATCGGATCCAATCGAGAAGAACGGAGCTGCCTGGCAGGGGCTCTCCCTGGACTCGAGACATCCCACTGCTGGCACCGAGGACACGGGACTGTTTGGCGGCGGGTGATTCGGAGATCGCTCCCTTTACCTCTTCCACAGCACGAGAGAAACCGCTGGACCGACCCCGCCGGGCGTCGCTCCGGATGGACTCTCCCGCCCGGGACAAGGCACCACAAGACGCGCGCTCTGTAGACAGTGCTGGGAAGCGGAGCCTCGAGCCCCCGGCGCTCCGGGCCGGGCCGGGAGGGACGCGCGGCTGCGGCGGGTCGCGCGCTCTCCGGGCCCGGCGGGAGCGCGGACTCGCTGAGGCGGGTCCCTCAGTCAGGCGGGGCCGAGCCTAGCGGGACCAGCGGCCGGGGCTTCAGCCTCACGTCACTCACCTCGAGCGAGGCGGCGGCTGCCTCGGCCTGCGGCGGGAACGCGGCGGCGGCGTCACTCAGCACATTCCGGGCCGGCGGAGGCTGCGGGGCCGCCTCCGAGGAACCAGCAGGAGCCGCAGCCCAGACACCTCCTCCCGGCCACCCCGCAGCAAGCCGCCGCCCCATTGGCTCCCCGGCCCCACGTGACACCCGGACCGCCGTCTTAGCCGGAACTCTGTTCGCGCATGCGCACCAGCTGATTGTCGGGGATCCCGCCCGGGCTGTGAGCGCCCCGCTGGTCAGAGGCCCGTGGCCGTCCCGCGGCTACAGCACGAGCCCCAAGGCCCCGCGCTGTCCCTGGGGCGGGGCCGGCCTGAGCTCTACTCGGGAGTTGGCTCTGGGCAGGAGCCCCCGCCCGGCCCTTGGAGTCACTCCCTGCCATACACCCGGCCCCAACCCCTGTAGCCCCGGCCTCCCGCCTGGGCGGAGGCTTCGCGGGTGTGTAGTTCCAAGGCTAGTGGTCAGTTCCCCTTCCCGCCCCATTTACTGCAACTCGCTGTAGTTCAGTCTATTTACATAAACCCACTTGGCCTCAGCACAGCTTCTCCCGTGAGTCAGGGATCAGTCAGGGATCGCTGGGGCACAGCAGGAACTCACGACTTTAACAGTCAACAAGCAGTTCACTTACCTAAAAATCATGTTGGGCACAGCTCCACGGGCACTAGCAAGCTTAAAGCACTGCCTTAAACCCCCTTCACAAGGGGGATAGCTACCAGCACTGGCCCATTGTCTGACATTTGCAGTGTTCAGGGGGGTATTTTTTACCCACAAAATCTTATGCCTAAATAAATCTGTTAATCTTTAAGGTGCCACGGGACTCCTAATTGTTTGTGTGGCTACAGCCTAACCCGGCTGCTACTCTGATACAAAACACTAATGTAGCTCATGCAGAATTCACATTTCTCTCTAGGTCTTCTAGAGACAAAAATCATGCATTCATCTAGAATTTTAAGATGAACATCTCCCCTTCATCCCCATTCACTGGGAAAATAGAGCCGGATAGAATTTCTGTGGTGAAAGAGCTGTGCCATTGGAACTTTGTAAACACACCTTGGAAGAATTTATTACAATCACAAAGTTGACATAACCCACTGCAAAAGTCAATGCATTTTAACAACAGGTGCAGAGACCCTTTTTCTTTCACCCCATAAGCCTCTGCTCCAGTAGCCATAGTGCTTCAAAGGTGGCTCAATGGCAACCAGTGCAGAGGTGTATGGGACAAATGATAAGATCCTGTTACTAGTGAGCAAATGGGCAGATAACTATGGACAACTGCTAATGACGAAAGGGTCACCATGCACAAACTGAGCACTACTGCTGTAAGCTATCTTGCTGGCTTTTCTAAGAACTGCACAGATTACTACATGACAGAAGATCATGTAAGCCCTTCTTGTGCCAGACACAGTTTGATGTGAGAGCAGCTTCTCTTACAATTCTACTCAGTCTACAGTAACCTTTGTCTTTTAAAGTTTAGCCAATGGCCAAAATGGGCCCCAATACACAGCAAGAATCCATCACCCACATGGAGAGCGCATCATGGGATATTCTACATTATTGAATACCATCATAAAAATTACTACAAACTTCACTGATAGATGTTAACAAAGTCCTGTGGCACCTTAAAGACTAACTATAAAGTTTTGAAGCATAAGCTTTCGTGGGCTAATACCCACTTCGACGAAGTGGGTATTAGCCCACGAAAGCTTATGCTTCAAAACTTTATAGTTAGTCTTTAAGGTGCCACAGGACTTTGTTAACTCTGCTATTCCAGACTAACACGGCTACCTCTCTGATTACTGATAGATGTGTAAATATGACATGCCAACTGGTTTAACATAGGAACGACAGCAGGGGTTCTTAACCTTTTTCTTTCTAAGCCCTCCCCCCACCCTTGTGCTATAAGAATTCACAGCAAACGTGCCTCAACAACAGTTTTTAGGCTGGCCCTGGTTTATTTTGATGGTCCCCCTTGAAACCTGTTCATGCCCCCCCCAGGGGCCCCTCGTTAAAAACCACTGAACTAGAGCATTTAAATTCCTTCTCTAACCAGTTGACAGCAGCATGGAATCCAGCTATGCATCATCATGCTATTCATATCCAGAACATCCTTTCTCAAACCCAAATCACCAAGAGGTATAGATTAATGGTCCTGCCACGAAACAGAAGTCCCCATTCACTTGATAGGTTAGTTGTCTGCTGATACCATCTAATTTGAAACTATAATCTTTCAAAGCCATGATAATAGGAAAGTTCTAATGTGAGGTTTTTAATTTGAGTGTCTGAAATAGGTCAGAGATACAAAATAAGAAAGAAATCCAAGAATTTTAATTAAAGAAAAAAAATGGAGGCCCATCCTTGAGCACAAATTTTGGAGAACAGGCTGCAGACAATGTAAAATCAAGTAACTACAGACAAAAACAAAATAAACATGGGTGTTACACATCAGGGTTATCACCACTTCCCCCTTTCAAGTAACCGTTCAAAGGAGATATGGTACAATGTGTATTGATAAATAACTTCATACTCCTTTATGCTCAGTAGTTCTTAGCTTCAGGGCCTTTTCATCTGGTTGGAGCTTCTACCAAGTGATTAATTTTATCTTTCCATGGAAAGAGAAGTAGACAAACATCAAGATTACTCTCCAGTTGTAATTTATTGAGTGAATTACAAGGGCCAAGCCCCAGCTTCCATCCCCTTGTCCTTTGATTTTAAAGTATAATTGGATAACTTATTGCCACACGTCTCTGTCCATTAGCATGACATCTGAAATATGTATAAAGAAAAAGCGATTGACTCCTTGCTTCCTCCTAAAGCCAAAGAAAGGGGCATAGATAATTGCATTATCGTCACTGTGCTAGAAAACTACCCAATTCTGAGTGGGGATACATTATATATTTCCCTGCAGTGATATAGAAGACAAAATGTATAATTTTGACTAGAACACTTTTCCAGAGAATACACCATTTCTAGGTGGTATTGGGAACCTACCTTCTCTGGAACAATATTGGTCTGTATTTTTTGTATGGCTGCAAATTAATTGCAGTAAAGATTAAACTGCTAAACATCAGTAACTAAGTTGTTGCTGTAAGCTGTTGATCTGTTTTTGCCAACCAGCATTAGTTAGTGATAGCAGATTTGATCTCTACATTTCACAAATATGTTGATTCGAATATGTGAAAAAGATATTCCAGAGGCCTACAAAAAAACCAAGAAGGTTACAATCGCAAAGGAAGCAAGTTCCTTCCTAGCAGAGGCCTAATAAAAATTGGATTTGCTGAACACCATTTGAGAGATAAAAGTGAGGCAAGCAATCACTTCTGACTCTTTTCTTTAGTGGTTTCCTCTCTCGGGAAGTGCTACCCTCCCCTACCTTGCACTTCAGAAGGAAGCATTCATAGTGCCAAAAATATACAGTGTACACAAACTCTGTTGGTACGGGTACAAATGTTTACAAAGAGAAAGAACAGGGGCAGGGGACTAAATTGCAAGTCTTGGCCTGGTTTTCCTTCTGTCCCTCACAAACGAGGAGTGAGAAAGTAGCTGGTTTCCCTACAGAGGCAGACAGATGTGTACCTGTGAGAAACATCAGATCAAGAAATACAGTGGTACTTCTCATTAGCTGAGTTAGAGTTGATATTTAAAAACCCCATACATTCCAGAGGGCTTGTTTTTGCGTCTCATCCATAAATATGGATTAATAAGAAACTGTCCATGTTTAGGGCTAGAGCAGCCTAGCATCTGCCTCTCCCTTACGCCTGAAGAAACTCCATCTTTTAGACATCACACAACACAATATTAAAGAGGAAAATATGGTTCCATAAATGTTTGGTTTCCTCTGTAAGGCTTCCCCAGTCAGGGGAAAATGGGTGTACGTTGTACAGTTCAAGTTAGGTCCTTTAGCGAATAGGCCTGTATGGGAAAGTCATGCCTGGTATAAATGTCTGCACAGGATGGGCTGGGAGTGCTGGATGAGCCGGATGTGCAGGTAACGCAGGGTGTGCTGCATGTGCAGGATAGCCCAGTGGAGGGGTGTGGATATGAGGATAAAATCCTGGTGGCAAAGCAGAATGGGTTGGTTGTTGCACTGGACCTGAAATCACCAGCTGGAGCAGGCTGTGAAAAGAAGATCCAGACAGATGTAAGTATTACTCCAATAATAAATTGTCCAAACAAGGAGCAGGTTGGCAGAAGGCCTGCTCCATGACAAGAAGAGTTACTAAAAAGCCCTTGCCAATGCGTAGCAACAAACATTGGAAAGTGCTTTAAGGAGACACGGTGGCAATTATCCTTAGGACATCCTGCAGACTGATGTGTATGGTGCAAGGTACATGCGCAGTGGTATTTTTCAAAGGAGCACCGTTCATGACAATCAATAGAGTTAAGTATTTTCAGTAATTCTGTTGAATAGCTGGCTTGTCAGGAAAGCGGGGGCTCTGGTTACCATCTCTCCAAAGGGCAATGCTCTGTGAGGATCTATAGCCAGGCTGCAGGAGAAAGGGCGAGGGCTCAGGTTTCAGAGGAATGATAAAAAGGATGATAAAAAGGACTGTCAATGGTTTATATAATCTAGGGTTAAAATACCCAAAATTGGCAAGGGTTCATTTTTAAAAAATAGGCAATGTTAAGGCCAACATTTTCAACCCCTAAAGTTAGACTCACTCCACACTTAGAAACCTAAATAGAAATGGCCTAATTTTCAGATATAGAAGCCTACCTTTAGATACCCAGGTTTTAATATTCTGGCTAATATTAAAAAGATAGAAAATCAGTAATGGTTACAACAACAAAAAACAAAAAACAGCACATTTAAGCATGGAGTCCAAGTACAATAAGGGGGAATTAGGGATGGGACACAGGTAATTTTCAAAATTGCATTTCACTTTCACCGTCTCGTTTGTCTAATTGACTTAATCCAGGCACTCATCCTGCAAACTGATCTGTGTGGATGGACCAAGAAGGAGCCTCACTGACTTTAATGAGGTCTGCCTGGCTTGGGGATTTGTACAGATTTTAAGGCCAGAAGGAATGATTAGATCATGACTTCCTGTATACCAGAAGTCAAACTATCTTGAATTATAGTTGGGAATCATTTAAGAATTTACTAGATTTCCCCAAAGCCATAATTCCACAACTGAGGAAGAAGACCATGCTGGTTTAGAGGGAATGTGAAGGCAGCTATAACCCCCCCCCCCATTTTTATTTATTTATTTTATATATTATATAGATATTAATTATATAATATAAAAATATAAATATATATAGGGCAGATATCTGCCTCAAACAAACATCTAGGAAATGCCTTCAAATATGTATGAAATTAAATACAAGTTTAGAAAGATCCCTTACTTGTTGTGTGGTAGCCGAGAGCACACTGTTCTCAAGTCATCTGAAATTCAAGAGGATACAAAACAAACAGTGTGGATAAAACAAAATAAAAGATTTTTCCCATCTACTCTTCACTGTGGGAAGTTTTTGTCAGATTTAATAAAATGACCAGTAGAGTCCCAAAATTTAATCCTTTCATGCATAAGATATGTATAGAGAACATTTCCCTATAACTTTTGCATCACAAACCATTTCACACACCATCCATCTGCAGCTGAGCATTCTCTCACGTGCCTTATATTTAAGTTAAATGGACAGAAATTCACATCTGTTGCAAGGCAGACAAACCCTAGCACAAAATTCTCAGTGGATTAAACAGGCAGAACTTTGCCCAACTGGGGCAGCAACACTGGCAACTCAACTAGAGCCAGGGGAGCAGCACTCGACTTATATAAGGGAAGACTGTTATAGTCATCTCATCTTTAACAAGAAGTAGAGTTAAAAATAGGAAACCTAAAGACATGCAATACAATACTCCATCTTGAGCAAGACAAGGAATGGACATTCAAAGTACCTCCTTATCAAGTATTCGACTGCTTCAGGTCATGCTGAGGTAGAAGAAACATGTTTGGGAATGGTTCAAGCAAGAAGGAAAAGCAGATCTTCAAAATCCCCGGTATCAAAGGCTACAAATTGGCTAGTTGTACTCTTAAGGGATTCCAATAACAGTCATGGGCAATGGCAGTCAAGATGTAGGCAACACCAGAAATATCACTAGCCAGTGCAAAGTGGCACTCACATTTTGTAAGGCACGAGGCTCTGCTTTTTCCCATTGTTGCAGCAGAACTCTGCTTGCAGCCCTTTCTGGTTTTTTTGTAATTATAACTGAACTTTATGTTGTTGTATCAAAGTTTGTTATTGACAAACAAGTGTGCTGCTCCTTCCTTCCTCTTCCCCAATTGCTACCTGGGGAGTAGGACACCAGTCCCAGCACTGCTTGTATCTTTATATGCCGCATTCCTCTGTGCACTGCTTCATTTACCCACCAAGGAAAGCTGCACCCTGCCGAGCAGGCTTGGAGGTGAAACACTCCTCAAGAGCTATTTTCATATTTGTGTTAAGAGACTCTGGTAACGGAAATTGGGACAAGCTCTAGTGGGGAAAACAGTTTCCAACAAATTAATAAGAATCCTACTCTAAGGAACATGGAGTCGTGAGGTCCTTTTAATGGTGGTTTAAACAAATTCCTCCCAATTCTATAGAAAACTGAATGCCCAAAAAAGTGATTAGCAGGTATTTATGCTGAATTCCCTTCATCTAGTAGTATAGCAATCCCCCCACAAAATGGGCCAAGTAAATAGTTAGGAAATAAATAAATTAAAAAAAAAGCTGTCCCTTTAAACTTTTTTTTTTTAAAGCACCTCACTTTTTGGTTTGTTACCATTACAAAACAGACCTAAGATTACTAGAACTAAAATCTTAGAAAAAAACCTAACTTATAGTTGGCTTTCTGCACTTGACAATACTGTGTACAATCAGTGTAATGGGTACTCAGAGGTGTTGATTCAAGTTCACACAGGTGCCTCAGGAAACACCTGTCTAGGAAAAAAGACTGGTCTCTGAACCCCTGGGTCTGGGTGAGAAGCCCTGAGCTGGGGAAGGTGTGTGATATTTCTGGTGTTCTGTTAACAATGTTCTGTTATAAAGCTTGCTTTGAGAAAATGGCATGATTGGCTGACCCTGTGTTTGGACTGAATCACTTGACCATGCATTTTTACTTCTTGTTTGTGTGGGTCTTTCAGAAATTTTTGGGCCACACAAATTGGTAGGCGGACTTCAGTTCCAGGTATTCCACCTGCCCCACTTTTCATACAGCTTTTAGATGTTGACTGGATTTTCAAATTGGTGTCCTTTAATAAACTCACCAAGATTCCTTAACAGGCCTCAAATTTATAATGATCCAAATGCTTAGCTAATGAAATAAGTTTACCATCTTGTGCAAAAAGTACTAAAAATGATGGGCCTGAGACATAAGAAACCCCACCCAAACAAATCTTGCTTCTCTCATGGGCCCTCATCCAGTGCAGAGAAACCATGAGTTGAGCAAACAGGATGGCATTTCCTTTTAAACAACTGAAAATGTGTCCTTCCCCAGAGCTCCTTTAGAGAACAGTGGTCCTGCCAGAGATCGTGTGGGGAGCAAACCAATAGTTCTTTTCAGTAATATGGACCCCATCCACACTGAGCCACAAACTGTTTTTTCCTACTCTGAAATGTCATGAAAACCTGTCTCCCGGTACCCAGAGCCAGATACACCAAAGTAAGATTTGACTTCTTTTAAAACTGCAGAACCAATATACCAGCCAAACAGTGAACTGGATTCTACTCTGGCTCATGAATCAGAATTGTTTACTAACTTCTAATTGCAATGCAAAACTGCCTCTGTTAATACCAGTACAGCCCCTTCGAAAGCATGAGCTGTACAATATAACTCAGGGCAGCATCTTTATTATATGTGATTCACATGCTCATAAGAACCTGGATCGACTTTCACATTCTAGGGTGCTGGAAGGGCTAGCATATATTTTTTAAAAGGGCAAGTTTACCTTGGAGTTATTGGGGCAAAATTTACACGTGCACAGCCATCCCCTCCCCATAAAATGCCATACTGTTGTAATGAGCCATACATTCAACCTGTAACCCGCCCTAGCCTACCCCTCATGACTGTAGGGATGCTAACGGGCCACTTCACCTTGAATGGTCCCTTGAAATACAGGTGGGTGAGGCAATATCTTTTATTGAACCAACTTCTGTTGATATGAGAGACAATCTTTCGAAGGAACACAGAGCTCTTCTTTTGAAGAAGAGTTCTGTGTAAGATCTCTAATATCTTGGGATTAATATAGCTATAACACCACTGCACATCTTCAAATGTGTTAACTACTTATGCTAAACAATCTGTTCCACCTTGTATTTAGCTGTGACACGGACACCTTTTCCCAGACCCAAAGAAAAGCCCTGTACAGCTTGAAAGCTTGCCTCTCTCACCAATAAAAGATATTACCTCACTCACCTTGTCACTCTAATTTTCAAAGGAGAATAGCCTGAATTCTCCTCTAACCTTTGCTGCAAGGATGTACAGTGGATGGCTGCACTGTAATTCTTGAATTCAACAGTTTTAAACCAATTTAGGAAACAGGATTTAAAGACATGCATCTGGAACCATCATTATCTAACTGTGTAGGACCTAAAGCAGGCCACAGACCCATCATCTTTGGAGTGTTTTGATGTCAACTATACCAGTCGGGCTCTGTTTATGGGCCCAGAAGAGGACAAACATACTCCATGTCAAAAAAACAAACTACAAACCATCAACACAGCTTGGCAGCAATGGTGCGAGTATGAACAGAAGATTCCCTCCCAAATCAACAATGTTTCTTCGTAGTCCATAGCACTTATTTTGAGCAATGGTCTTTCCTTTCCTACTCTCTATCCTGAGCTGTTTGCTACACCCAGCTTGTAGCTCTAACAATCTCTTGTTTCTGAAGACTTGTGGAATATTTCTTCTGTTGATGCATTTACCCATGTATTATCCCACCCTCACCCAGGGACAACCTACCCACATGCCAGAGAAAAGTGATCTCATTCCAGGCTCTTCACTAGCTGCTTTCAGCAACATACCTCGAGTGCACAGCAATGCTCCTGATGCCATGGCCACCTGCAGAGCCTGAGCCAATCTGTCTAGAGCCAGTTCAATCTCTTTGGAAGCATTGAGTGGATTGAGTTCGTCAGACAGTCTGTTAATTTCCTCAACAAGTGGAACTATGTGGTCAAAGGGCACTAGACCCAGTCGGCCATATAGGTTCTTCTCTGTTAAGTGCCCCTGAAGCATCATGAGAACCTGTAGGACGCTTAGATGCAGTTTGGAATAGAGCAGGTAGCAGTCTCTGTCAGCTCCAGTGGCTGAGTCCTTGGCAATTTTATTGGTCAGGTGACCATTTGGTAGCGGGGGCTTCTTTTTTCTTCTGTAAGCCAAGGGGGCCTTCACACACCAGCGGATCAGTCCAGTGAGGGGGGTGAGCTCTAAAAATCCTATTGGCAGGTTGGCTGCAATAGGAGTGTTTAAAAAGGTGATGAGTATCAAACGCGGGTCCTCAAAGATCCAGGAGACAACCATCTCGAGCAAGTCTGAAGGGGGGATGAGATCATCTGGAAAAAAATAAAAATGAGACACTGCTCAGCAAGTCCCCTTCTCTGGCACAGGGACAGCAATTTCAATTTCATTCTCCTCCCCTAGGCTTCATCTGTAAGTCTGGGTCCAGCCACCAGCTATAATCTTTATTCATGCATCACTCTCTGTCACAACTACTACAATTCTTTTTTCTTGTCTTCCTAAATCCTGGCTCTCTAACCTTCAGAATACTACAGTCAGATATCCTTACTCCAGGAAGTCTGGGCCAAATTACCACGAGCTCTAGTCCCCTCACTGGCTTTGTAGCCACATCTGAGCCTAGTTCGAGAAGACCCCTTCATTCCTTGCCCTTTGTCAAGACCATCAACAACAGGGCCAATCGTTACATGGACAGTTGTCTATTACAAACTAGACTGAGGTCACTCATCACTGTGTTGTACTTCTCAGTTTCCCCCACACACCAAAGGATAGGTGCTGCACCCAGCACCGTGTCTAGCAAAGCTATGGTGTCAAGTGCCATTAAAATGCCAACAAGTAGCTGAGAACACAAAACATGCTCATAACAGTCAGTGGGCACTGCAGCATTTGTTTCAAGAAGAGAATGCTGCCTATTTGCAGCTTACCTGAAGAAAGGTCATAAAGCGCGGTAACTGACGTTATGAACTGGCAGCAGAAGCGAGGACTGGTGCTGAATATTTGTTTCAATGTCTGGATGGAACCTGGCACCAAACAACAGTAGTCATCCACTAAGGCACGGGCTAACCTCACAGAGTAGATTGCAGGTGTTCGCTGAAAGAGATTTGCAGTACCAAGTGGTGACAAATACATCAAACCAGGACATAAGAAATTTTGCAGAGCCCAGCCCATGGGGAGTTGCAGAGTTTTTCACTAAGGCTCTGTTACATGAAACTATCAATTGGCTGGGTTTTTTTGTCTTTTTGCTGACTTTTGGTTGATTTATGTAAAACACAAAGATCAGGTGCCTCAGCTTTAGTTTCTGATGGCTGTGGCTAGCCCTCATTACATACGTTTCACTAGCTTATAGGATCCCAAGTGAGAATTATCCTGCAAAGAAGAAACCATCTTACTAATTATCATCATCTGGAGGGAGGGTAACTTCATTAAAATGGATACAAACACCACTTTGGAACAAGACAATCATTGTTTACCATGACTGTCACCTATTACGAACCCATCTATAAACCCCTTTTTAGCTTTACTGCATTAGAATGTAATAATAATTCTGTGCCAAAAAACAATAATAAAGAAACACCATCAACTTGAAATCTACTATCTATTCTAGTCAAACACGATTTAAAAGGTGTTTCAGACACTACATCTGCCCATGTCCCCCTGCCAGTTTTTTTATTTCAACTATTATTCTTCCCTATTTTCTAAAAAATGTTCTCTCGTTCATTACTGCATGAAAGATCTCGTTCATTACTGCAAACTGACCATTCCCAGACAGAAAGTATGTAAGGTGTAGGGTGCAAGTCAGTAAATGAATGGTAAAACCTTTGCAAGAATTTCTGGCCAAAGTTACACGTATCTGATACAGAGCCTGATGTCTCATCACCATGCTAACCTTTTCGCATGAAAGGGTTCTACTTTTATGAACTGAGTACAGCAATGTCCTCTATCCACTGCTGTCCAAGTCCTCCTAGCCAGAGTCCCTCACTTGACACTCCTGCTGATTCTGAAGACCATCCTGGCCCAGAGGAAGAAAGCCAAGCTCCCAAAGATTTCTGGAGGGTATCAGGATCAGGGCTCACCTGCCTAAAGTTCTCAGGAAAATGAGTGAGTGGGAGGTGTGTGAGAAATATGAGGGAAGTTCACCAGGACAGCACCGTTCCTGCAATGTCTTTTAAGCACCAAGTTTTTAACATGGAAACCTTTATGTACTTAAATGATCTGAAGGAGGCTGTGCACCACAGTAAGCCATCCCCTCAAAGTCTCCTGCCATCCACATTACACCCCTTCCTGTTCCTGCAGCCTTCAGGAGACCATTATGGAGAAACAGTTATACTGCAGACCTTAGGGAAGTGGGGGGTGGATTCCCCTCTGCTGCCCTTCTCCACTCCTCCATCCCCCTGTCTGAACAGCCGCCTGCTTCTGCACATCTCCTGAAGGATGGAGGGAATGAAAGCTCACTCCTGTGGACCTTAGGAGGCACATCAGGGTGGGGAGACATTAAGAGATCCACAGGACCGGGGGCATGAGAGCTCGGGAGGCTTGGAGAGCCACAGTTATGCCCTGCACAGACCTCAGTAGGGAGAATGTCACTGCACTGCCCTGTCAACTTCCCTAAGCTGCAGAGGAGTATGCAAGTGGAGGGTCCATGACTGTTGCATTGAAGGTGCAAGGTCTGTGAACTGATTTCTAGAGCCCACCTCTCAGCCCTAAACCTGCATTGCTTTGGCCACTAGAAAGCCCCTTTTCTTCAGCAAGTTCACCTAGTCAGTTTTAGGGGCCATCCTATCCATGTACCAGCTTTACCTGCAGCCAAGACGCAGCACATTCCAGAACAGGAACTCTGCACACAGCTACCGCCATGGAAACCAATTTTCCTAGCAAGACCATTCTGCCGTCATCTGCTTTGTTTCCTTGAGGGCTGAAAAGGGCTGAGAAAATGATCTGTCGGACTGAATCCTTGGTTTGCTCTTGGAAATAGCTGCACATGATCTCAAGGAGTTGAAGCTCCTGAAGAGAATTCAACCTCTAAAATACAAACCCAGAAAATAACAGAGTAAAACCCAATGTAGCATGTCCAGAAACAGAAGGAAGAGGCATATTCTCATAATAGTTTCTCCATCACACTTCAATCTCTTGACCATGGGCAAGCCTGGCCATACTTCTCCATGAACTGCCTGTAGAATAGGGTACACACATTGACAAGGGACCATATAAATTCTTTGGCGGAAAGACCAAACAGCAGCAGTCGAGTCTGAGGGCTAAGCAGCAGCAGAAATTCTGGCCTCCCAGACTTCAGAGCCTATTACACATGTAGCCTGACTTATCTTTCAGTTCTTGCATTCTCTCTGGTACAGCATGCACATGCTTGGTTCCGAGACAAACATTACATTTACTTATCAAGCTAGACAGTTTATTATAACAGCATGGAGCTTGTTGTCAAGGCAAAGGATAAAGTCTAGACAGAGGGCCAAGAGAACTCTCAAAAGAAACTAAACTAAAAATACAAAAAAAGGTCTAAAAGTGGCTCCTTTTCCTGGTTCTTCGGTGCCTATCATCTTTCTAGACCCTGATCCTGCACTCAGATCTACATGGGTGGACCCTTGCACCTACATGTAGCCCCAATTTAATCAGAGGGGTTCTTCAGAGATACAAGATTCCAAATGTGTAGATCTGATTGCAGGAACAGGAGCTAGATTGTAAATACAAGACAACTTCAAGACATTATCAGCCAATTCAAATGCAGTTGTATTTTTGCTCATAGGATCTGTTACCTACTTTAGGCTGGGAGTTGCGCTCTTTGGGAACCTGAAATATGAACTCTTCCAGCAACTCAATTGGGCCTTTGTCCACAATGGGAAGAGGTGCATTTTGGAGCTGACTGCTGAAGTAGATGTCCAAGTGATACAGCACTTCTTTGGCAGCACTCAGGGCATCCCGGCGGAGCAGGGAATGGCGAATGTCACTCATTGTGCTCCTGCAAAAAAAGGGACAAAAATGTGATGAGTAAACCTCAATATCATAGTATCTCACAGTTGGAAGGGATCTCAGGAGATCATCTAGTCCAACCCCCTGCTCAAAGCAGGAACAATCCCTATTTTTGCCCCATACTCCCAAATAGCCCCCTCAAGGATTGAACTCACAAGCTGGGTTTAGTAGGCCAATGCTCAAACCACTGAGCTATACCAGCCCTCCAAACAACAGTTGCTTCTGCCTCAGTTCTTCTGCCTCAAGGAAATGAGAGGCTTCTGCTTTTTTATGTGGAAATTCACTTGTATTTGCAGGAACAGCCGGGACTTAAAACGGCAGGGGTCTGTCACCCATTCACAAAAAGCCCTTGATTTTTGTTTTCTTTGGCCTACACCTCACTCTACTTTTATTTAAGCAAACAAGCAAAGTTAAGAAAAACAAAAGTGTTTCTCATACTGAAAACATTAACAGAGCTGGCTCCTGAATATTCTTTGGACTCTCCAGAAAACAATAAGCAACCCCTGAAGGATGTAGAATGAGCTGCTGTACTGCTGTCACAAAGACAACATCACAGCACAGAAGCAGGAAATATATATGTGCCTCAAATACAGCCAGTTTGTAGAAATGGGATGAGAAAAAACACTTCATTCTAAAACTAACCTAGGGTAGCACAAAAATGTCACCCTATGTATATCTGCAGCAGTGGTTCCCTTGAACAATTTATCAAACACCTAGTAGCCTGAAGCACCTGCATGTGGTGGAGAAGACCAGGGCCAGTGGCTCCAGAGCTCCTTCTGCAGCTCAGCTTTGGAGTGAAATATAGCTAGTTCTTGAGATTCACTGCTACAAAGTTCTAGACAGATACCGTGAAACTGACCAGTCATGTTAGCTTCAGTCTGGGCAGCTCTGTAAACCTCTCAAGAGCAGGCCAGGGCAGAGGACCTGTCTGCAGCCACAAGATAACATCAGAGTGCCAGTTACACACATGCCCCGTTTGGAAGGTTTTCTGGGCAGCTGCAAGGGCTAGAGATCTGGCTGGCAAATGAAAACTCAGATACTGCAGAAAGTGCGGGCATAGCCCCCCATCACTGCCACTGTCAGCGCCAATCGCATCAAAAACCCTGTAATGTTTCTGTGTCACTGCTTCAGGCTCTCTCCGAGGGTGCTAAGCACAGCAGTGTCTCTCCAGTTGGGGGGTAGGAGGCTAAAGCAAGGTAGAGCTGTACTGCACTCGCTGGGCTCAGTTACAGGCCCAGACTATGGGTGTCTGATACCCCCACATGACAGGAGTGTAACAGGCACGAAACCTGCTGTTTCTCCCTCCCACAGGTGCCACCTCCCCACGCATCCCCTGCCCTCCTCACGCCCGCCCCCAGGTGCCCCATCCTCTCGCCGTCCCCTGCCCTCCTCACCCCTCCCCCATCCTCTCACTGCCCCCAAATCCCCTTCCTCCCCCCCCCCCCGTCGAGGCTACTACCAGCCCCCGAGAAGCCACGAGGCGGCCCCACAGGCCCCGCGCGGTTGTTGGGCTCGGTCCGGGGCCTAGCTGAGCGCGCCCCCGCTCCCAGCCGCACCTCCTACCGGACCCGCTCAAGCGGGCATATCCGGGCGGCCTCCGCGGCGGGGCCGGGCTGAGGCGAGGGGAAACGACGGGGCCTTCCGCGGCCCAGGGCGGCGCAACGCGGGCGGGCGGCACGGAGGCCCGGCCGGGCCAAAAAGGGGGCTGGGGCGCGGCCATCCGCCCACAGCGCCACCTGCTGGCCGCGCCGCACCGGGCGCCCGAGAGGGGCGGGGCGAGGGGAGGAGTTTGTGGGGTCGTGCCCGGGGGGAGGAGGTGTGTAGGGCTGGTGGGCACGGGGGGGGGGGCACATTGCCTGGGGAGGAGAGAAGGAGGAGGGGCTGGGGGGACTGGTGCCCAGAGGAAAGGGGTATGTGGGGCTAGTGGTGTCCATGGGGAGAGGGAGTTGTGGGGTGGGTATCCCTGGGGAGAGGAGTGTGTGGGTTGATGCCCGGGAGGATGGGCAATACTCAAGGGGCCAGGGCCATGCTATCATGTGAGTGGAGGACACACAGAGGGCTGGTAAGAGGCTGCTCTTTATTTCCCCTGTGCTAGGTTGGCATTAGGAAGGGCTGGTGGCTCTTGTGTTTGTGGCATTGAGAGCAGCAGGGTGTGTCAAGTTACCTCCAGCCTGAGCACTGCAGTGCCATGCTCCCTGCTGACTCTCACAGGGACCGGAGCCGGCTCCAAACCCTGAGGCACCATAGGTCTGTTCTTTTACATTGCACCATGAAAGTTGGCTAAGCTAACCCCCAGCGAATACCGCTAGTGTAGGGGCCTCCTCCAGTGACATAGGGCTGAGCCATCCCCCTGTCCGCAGAGGGACATATCAGAGGTGTGGCTGGAGCAATGCTACAGGCTGGCTAATTTCAGTTGCTGGAATGGTCCCTAGGAGCCAGCGCAGCCCAACCCAGCCTAAATTATAGAAGCCCTTGGCATGCCCCTTTTTTATGCTGTGGGCTGGGCTGGCACTCGCCCAACTCCAGAATCCAGTGGCAGCAAAAGTGGTATACAGCCTGCAGCTCAGAGGTGGTGCTTGAGGATTTAGTCAAGGCAGGGTACCATTAGTGCTTGGATTGCAGGCTCTTCAGGATGGGAACTGGCTCTTTCTTATGTTTTTACACAGTTAGTACAATAGATGTGACCACAATACAAATAAATAATAATGAGAGCACTGTGTTTACTGTATTAGATATTTCTTCTTGGTAGTTAATAAGCAAATAATACTCAAATTTGCCTCAGTCATCACGGAGATACAGCCCAGGTGTTACATGCCAAAGCCCATAGACACTCTTTTCAGACACTGCTCATACAGCTTTCCTCTTTTTGAAACTGTAAAGGAAATACTGTCCCACCTAAAACAGGGGTGGGCAAACTTTTTGGCCCGAGAAACACATCGGGATTGCAGAATTGTATGGAGGGCCGGGTAGCGAAGGCTGTGCCTCCCCAAACAGCCTGGCCCCACCCCCACCTAACACCCACCCCCTGACTGCCCCCCTCAGAACTCCCAACCCATCCAACCACCCCCTTGCTCCTTGTCTCTTGACCGCCTCCTCCAGAGACTCCCTCATCCTTATCCCCCCAGGACTCCTCCTCCTGCCTCCTGACTGCCCCGACACCTATCCACACCCCCGCTCCCTCACAGACCCCCGGGACTCTCAGGCCTATCCAGCCTCCCCCATTCCCTAACCCCTGACTGCCTCCCCCCAGAACCTCTGCCCCATCCAACCGCCCCCTGCTCCCTGTCCCCTGGGACTCCCTGCCTCTTATCCAACCCTCTACTCCACTCCTCATCCCCTGCCCCCTTACCATGCCACTCAGAGCAGCGTGTCTGGCGTCCGCGTGGCCCGCTAGAACTAGACACGTTGCCGTGCCCCTGCTGGAGCTCACAGCCCTGCCCCCTTACCACACCGCTGCAGCGCTGCCTGGAAGTAGTGGTGGGCCAGAGTTCTGCCTGCGCAGTGGCATGGCTCCGGGGAGGGGGAAAGGCGGGGGCCGGGATGGTGAGAACCTCCCTGGCCAAGAGCTCAAGGGCCAGACAGGACGGTCCCATGGGTCCGGATGTGGCCCATAGGCTGTAGTTTGCCCACCCCGACTATGATTTGAGGACTTCAATAGCTCAGACATAGGTTAGAGGTTTATTACAGGGGTGGGTGGGTGAGCTTCTGTGGCCTGTGTTGTGCAGGAGGTCAGACTAGATGATCATAATGGTCCCTTCTGACTTTAAAGTCTATGAGACAGTGGCAACCACCAACTTCCAGTCCAATGATTAATTCATCTTTATCTGTCATAATGAGGTTCAGAATGATTAACTTTGTATTGGAAAATCATCCTGTTGGCCCAGGGTGGAAATGAATAAGTAACATAGCTATGAAAGGCTCTGGTCCAAATTATTATCACACCCTTGTGTACTTTGCAACAAGCCAGGCCTTGATCAGCAACAAAGTCCCTGGATTCCTCTTCCACTAGAAGAGGCAGGATGGATGTTCTGGGGCAGAGTCAAGTCATTTTAAGAATGGAGGCTTATGGAATGAAACCTGACCGGGAATGCTGCAGTCAGCACAGCAGACCCGTTGTTACTTATCCGATGCAATTCATTCCATGCTACCCCAACATTTTCCAAGGGCTCCAGATGTTTGTGTTGTCCCGGATCATGATCATTATTCAAAACTAACATTCCACGGCAATAGAGTGACCAGACAGCAAGTGTGAAAAATTGGGACAGCGGGTGGGGGGGTAACAGGAGCCTATATAAAAAAAAGACTCAAAAATCGGGACTGTCCCTATGAAATCGGGACATCTGGTCACCCTACACGGCAATGAATGGAGCTGCTCAGACCACTCACAGCTAGTATTTCCTGCTGCCTAGAAGCTCCAGCACCAGCAGCCGGCTCTGTGTCCTCTCTGGACCCTACATGGTTGGAAGATTTTCTTCCCACTTGGCTGTTTCAGGAGGCATGCGATGCCCTCTAGTGGCACAAGTTTGCACAGGCACCCTCCCAGCCCAGCATCCTATTTTACATTCTCCTTTCAAGGTAGATGAAACAATGGGGAACAGCGAGCAAGGGAATTAAGCACCAGATGGTGTTTTCAAGCCCTGGCCTGACTTGTGAAGAGGATGTAAGGGGGCCTGGCTGCAGCAGAAGCCCGTGACTCAGCCTAAATTTTCTCTCTCGCACTGGGAAAGAGCGTCCTGACATTGCAAAGAGCAGCTTTGCCATCTCTTGCCACTTGCGCTCCCTGCTGCACTGGCTCTACTCTGCTGCCAGGCCCCTCACTGGGAGGATCCAACCCCACCCTTGTGAGAAACTCACCAGCTGCAGTTCAAGGATGAAAAGCTCTTGGCAGATAAAGGGCTGTAAATAAAAGCAGCTGCTCCAGTCAGAGCAGCACTCACAGTGACCCAAGGAGAGGCAACATGGGGGGCAGCTGTGATGTGGCAGGGCTGGGAGCCGTGCAGAGAAGCAACATGCAGAGCCCCGGGGAGATGAGTTCCCTCATGTTGCATAACTGACCTGCCCAGCCCAGACAGGCCTCCACAGCTGCTGCCCTCAGAGATTCCGCACGCTTGGGGGTGGTCCAGCTATGGAGGCTTCTCCTGCTCCCGAGGTGGTGGGGTTGTGGGGAGCTGCACCAAGTTGGTAGGCTCTGGGTCTTGCTCTGCTCCCACTCATGTTGGTGTGCATGAGAACAGAGAGAAAGGAGAATCAGGTCCTGCTACCACCCAGAGCCTAGGGGAATGGGGCTGGGGGAGGGGGGAGCATCTGGACACATCCTCTGGGAGATGGGTTCTTCTTGACCATCATCTCAGGGAGGAAGATTTACAAATGGGCCATAGAGGCTGAGGTCTCCCTAGCTAACAGTGCAATTCAAAGAGGCATTTGGAGCTAAAGATTCACCCCTGCTCTGGAAAGTAGCAACTGGGGAGGCTGGAGGGTCCTGGGTAGGGACTAGGGAGTAAGCAGCCTAGGGCTGCCCGTTTGGGTTGGCCGTATTCCCAGAGGTCTCATCACATGAGGTAGCCTTTAATGAAAGATTAATTTTTAATTCCTGGAGACTCCAGAACAATCCTGGAGGGTTGGCGACCCTAAACCAGCCGGGCTCTAGGTCTGTAGGGGTAGGAGTTGCAGATGTGGGTGGAGACTGGGGAGACTGAGCCCCTTGAGAAGGGTGTGGTAGATCAAATGAGCCGAGGTCAGTAATAAAGATTAAATAAGATTGGTCCCAAAACTCCACTGGTAACCTCCCTCAGCCTGACAGTCCACCTTTCAGTAAGACCTGCTGTAGTCTCCCCTTTAACCAGTTCCTTATCCACCTTTCAGTTTTCATATTGATCCCATCTTTTCCAGCTTAACTAATAATTCCCCATGTGGCACCGTATCCAACACTTTACTGAAATCAAGGTAAATTAGTTCCACTGCATTTACTTTGTCTAAAAAATCTGTTACCTTCTCAAAGAAGATCAGCTTGGTTTGGCATGATCAACCTTTTGTAAAACCACGTTGTATTTTGTCCCAATTACCATTGACCACAGTGTTCTTAACTACTTTCTCCTTCAATTATTTTCCCAAGACCTTGCATACTGCAGATGACTTCTTCAATGGGGCCAGGATTTCACTGCTGGAGTGGGAGAAACCCGGGAGGAGCCGGGAATGCTCCGAGTTGGGATAGACTCTCCTAGTTTATTTTAGTGACTGTATGAACATAGTTCCTGTTAATGCTTCTCACAAGGAAAGACAGATGAGTCCTTATTCTGCCTTCACCTTCCACGGTGCCATAGTGAAGTCCTGATTGGATTTTATGGAGTCCCTGGCTCTTTACCCTTTCCAGAGCTCTGCTTGGGGTAAGAGGTGTTATATATATACATTTACTTTCCTTTGTTGTTGATTGGGGTTTAGGGGAATCAAGGGGTATCAGTGGCAGTATCAGACTTCCCCCAAAGGAGCTCTAGTTCAGGGCTTCAGCTCTGTGTTGAAAACCCCCGGGGCAACTGTTCTCTCCCCAGACACTACGGGGAAGAAACGTGCACATCTCTGTGTGTCTTACTGCCCCTCAGACATTACGACTCATGAAAATGGGCTTGCTTTGCTCCCAGCCATGGGGTACCATGGAGCTGCTTTCACTCTGCGTCTCTGGTTTAAACCAAGCAACCCACTTTTTATCCTGTTACCTGGGAAGTGACAGCAACATTTTCGATAATAGTTGAACCAATGTGCCAATGATTGAAATACTCCACCCCCTGCCTTTAACAGGGCATTGAGAAGGAAGCCTGGCTCATTGTGGGGATGTTGCCAATCCTACACATTCAAAAATCATATGTCAGGCTCCAAAATCTCACGAGATTGCCTTAAAAATCTCATGATTTTGAAGGGATAATCAACGCTGGGTTCTTTCTATTGATTTTGTGATTTTTGAGCTTTCTGGGTTTGTGTTTTCAAGCTTTTCTCTGCGACCACAAGGGCTGTTGTTATTGATTAGCATCGTTTCCTCAAGTTACGCTGGACCCCCATGGCTGGAGATATCATTATCAACGCTGATAGGAAGAGCTATTTTTTAACTGAGCAAACCTTTGCTTCCCTGAGAATGACCATATGGAGCCTATGCCGGGCCTTGAGCAAACAGTGGAATCCCACTTTGGCAAAGTCAGGACTTCACAAACTTTCATAAATAGGGGCCAGGGAATTTCTGCTCTCCATGGGGCGTAAGGAGCAACATCAAAGGTAAGTTGCACTTTCATTCCCTTCTTACAAATGTAGACTTCGGATGTTCCAGCTAATTTTCTGGAGATCAGATTTTTCTCCACCAGACAGATCTTCAGCTGGGGGTAAACCAGCCAATTAACAGTCGCTGAGGAGATATATGTTTTCTGAATTATAGTACTTCCCTATAGGCTCTGATCCTGACCTCCTTACTTCAGTGGAAGTTTTGTACCGAAAAGTTAGGTCGGTATAGCTACAGCACTCAGGGAAGGGGTGGTGGTGTGTGAAATTCACACCCCTGAGTGCCACAGCTACGATGACCCAATTCCTAGTGTAGACATGGCTAGGTCAACAGAAGACTTCTGTGACCCTAGCTACTGCTGCACAGAGAGGTGGATTTCCTAGAGTGATGGAAAACCCCCTTCTGTCACTGCAGGAAGCAGCTCCACTACAGTAGCACAGCTGCAGCGCCATAGCTGTGCCATTGTAGCACCCATAGCGTAGGTATGGCCTGAATAAAGAGGGTAGAAAAGGGCTCGTAGCGTTTCTCTTATATTTACAAACACCTTGGGTGGAATCCTAGCCCCACTGAAGTCAATAGCAAAATTTCCATTGATTCAATGGAGCCAAGACTTCACCCTTTATGCAAAAGTACCACATGTGCCATCTAGTGTCTTGGGACACCAATCAAAGGGCCAGCACAAGGTGGTGGCAAAACAGTGGTGATCTTCTACTGAAGGTACTGGCACAATTGTCCGGGTGGAAAGGTGCACGGGGAGGGAGCTTTTATAGAGGTGTCGAGAGCAATGACCATTGAATGAGCGTGTGAGATATTTTAACGGGAGCATGGGGAATCATTCCCAGGCAGCTGTTCAGGTGGAAGGGACAGTGCTGGCATAGCGTGCTGGGGGGTATGGCTGGGTTTACTGGAGTCAGTGCATCTGGATTGCCTCCATGGATTTCAATGGGCATTTTACCTGTGTAGGATGCTCAGGGGATGGCCCTGTGTTAATCCAGTGGCACAGGTGAACTGAGAACTGCACGGAAGTATGAGCAGCCCCAGGGAAGGCACTCCCTCCCTCCCCCATCCCTCCACCAAACAATCGAGCCTTTCTCTCAGGCGGAGTCACATTGGGGAGATGAATCCAGGGAATCTCAAGGGCGAACTGTGAGGAAGGGGGATGCTTTCCATATCGTTACCTGTGCCAGGTAACATCGCTGCATGGCACAGTGACTGAGGGCAGGTGAGTCAGTTCTTACTGTAACTCACCTCTTGGCCAATCCCTTGGGGCTTTGCTTCCCTTCCTCCCTGCAGGATGGGGGCCACGAAGCCGGCGCTGGCCTTGCTGTCCCTGGCCTACCTGCTGCGCACAGCTGCTGCCCTGAGACTCTGCGCTTTCAACATCAGGAGCTTTGGAGACAGCAAGATGTCCAACGAGACCATCGCAGACATCATCGTGAATGTGAGTGCTGGGGGGAGGTCCTATATACCAGCTGTGCTTGGGAGCTGGGAGTGCCCTGGACTCCATCAAACAGCTGGCCCAGGGGCTCTCAGAAGGGTGTTTTTAGTGAGTATGCAATCTCCTGGGCTGAAGGCTACTTAGAAACCCAACTGAAAGGGCAGCGATGAAGGGCCAAGTGCTAGGTTGTTTCTCTGCTTACTCCAGCATGATTGGCTAAGAGATGGTAAAGCTGCTTAGTATGATTCCTCCTCCATGGGGGTTATGCCCTAGACCTCTCAGTTACAAGTGTAGACAGCCTGAGCCATGCCCAGGAACCCCTGTGGGGAGACAATTTCCACCCACACTGAGAAGTGAAACCAAGGTCCAAGTGAGGAGATGATAGATCGGAGTGGGCACGCTTTTTGGCCTGAGGGCGAAACTGTATGGAGGGCTGGGTAGGGAAGACTGTGCCTCCCCAAACAGCCTGGCCCCCACCCTCTCTCACTTCCCGCCCTCTGACTGCCCCCCTCAGAACTCCTGACCCATCCAACTCCCCCTGCTCCCTGACTACTCCCATCCACATCCCCACCCCGACAGCCCCCCTGAGACCTTACCCCCTATCCGAGGCCCTCTCCTCCCTGTCTATCCCCCCACAGATCCCTATCCATCCCCCCCACAGACTGTCTGGGACTCCCACGCCTATCCAACCCCCCCCCCCATTCCCTGACCACCACACCCCAGAACCTCCGCCTCATCCAACAGCTCCCTGTCCCCTGACTGCCCCCAGGACCCTGTGCCCCTTATCCAATCCCCCCTGCCCCCATCCCCTTACCATGCCGCTCAGAGCAACAGGAGCTCACAGCCGCGCGGCCAGAGCCAGACACGCCACCCAGAGCACTGGCGTCATGTCATGCTGAGACTGCGGGGGGACAAGAGGGGAGGGGCTGGGGGTAGCCTCCTAAATGGGAGCTCAGGGCATGGGCAGGACAGTCCCATGGGCTGAAGTTTGCCCACCTCTGTGACAGATCAATGGATGGTTATATATGGGCACAGATGGTCTATCAGAACAAAAGAACAGTCACAGTGGATCAGACTAATGGTCCATCTAGCCAATATCCTGTTTTCCAATAGCGGCTGGTACCAGGTGCTTCAGAGGGAATGAACAGAACAAGGTAATTATTGAGTGATCCATTCCAGTTTCTGGCAGTCATCAGCCACATGGTCCCCTATAACACTGAGAAGTGAAACCAAGGTCCTAGACAGATAAATAGATCGATCAGTCATCTATCTGTACCCAACCACTGCTCCCAGTACAAAAAGGAAGGGGAAGGGTCGATGGGAAATCGGAACCCTGAGACTGACAGTTCCCAGGAACAATGGGGAGATGCCAATGCTCCAGGTCAGCCTCATTGACAGGTTGGGCAGGTTAATCAGGGAGTCAGGTGGCCAGGGGGTCCTGTCCTCTGTGTGAGCTGGAATTGCCTGGGTCAGACAGAATGGGGCCAAGCGAAGGAGAGAGAAGCAGCCCAGGGGGCTGGAGGCAGAGGGGGACTGGAGCTGGAGTAGTCCAGAGCTGGGTGTGGTGAGTAGCTGGGAAGAGTGAGGGGGGGACCTGGGCAGTGGGCCCAGTGCAGGGAGAAGCTCCCAGCCAGGAGGACTTGCAGGCCAGTCTCGGAGGGGGATCGTAACCGCGACGAGGTGAGGGTGACACCAGGAAGAAGGGTCCTGCCACGTAAAGCCTGAGAGTGTGTGGCCACCGCCAGTCCAACCCATGTCGCAGGAGCCACGTGGTGCAGCCCCCAACCCAGCGCTCCGGCCGGAGTGGGGCCTTGCCCACCCCTGTCCTAGCCTCTGCTCTAAGTGACCAACACAAGGTTGGGGGTCAACCCCCCCAGGAATCCTGGGCCCAGCATTATTGGGGTTATGAGGACACTGACACACAGGAGAATGGAAGGAGGGTCCTCGAGGGCAGGGAGGCCTCTGGGTAAAGGCAGTGAGTGCGAGGACCCAGATCATTTGGCTAGTTCATTTCACTGGGGTAGTGTATAAGTCAGGAAAGTTCCCCCCGATAGCAGGACCATTCCCCCGCTTACAGGTCTACCTAGCACCTTGGTTTGACTTCTCAGTGCGATAGGGGACCATGTGGCTAATGACTGCCAGAGACTGGGATGGATCACTCAGTGATTACCCTGTTCTGTTCAGTCCTCTGAAGCATCTGGCCCCAGCCAGTGTCAGAAGACAGGACACTGGGCTAGATGGACCATTATCTATCACCACTTCAGATTCCACAGTGTTTTTGGAGACAGAGGGTAACCCTGGCAGCCTGGCTGGCGTTCCCCATGGCAGTGAAACTCTCCCTGTGCAATCACTCCTGTTGGTCTCTGCTGGCTGATTTTGAACCCTTCTGGAAGAGCTGCAGTCTGAAAGCTGCCATTTCCACCTGTTCTCTTCTGTTTTCCCATCCAAGTCACCCCAGTGCTCAGCTCCTTCCCCCCAGCTCATGCAGAAAAGAGAGGAAAATGCCCAGCTCAGCCAGTGAGTGAAGGGGCATGTCAGCGCTGGGATACCACCTTGCAGCCTGGGCTTTTGCCGGGTGTTCTCAGTGATTTTTTGCAGTGTTTGTGAATCTCCCAGGGAAGCTGGGGAGAAAGGTGAGGGGTGTGAGTCACTGCACATGCAGCCTGTCCCAGGCTGGGCTTCACAGCGCAGCGCTTTGTGTTTCCCCCAGATCGTGCAGACGTATGACATCGCCGTGGTGCAGGAAGTACGGGACTCTGATCTGAGCGCAGTCAGGAAACTGGTGGACCGGCTCAACAGGTGATTTCCAAACCTACATGGAAGGGAGGGAGGGGGATGGGGGGAGGAAGAAGTGGAGGAGCCTAAAATATTTCTGTGGTTTGGAGTGTTTTAGAGCAGATATAAACAAGGCCCCTTGGGGTGCAGCACCCAGCCAGCCACACGGGGAAGGCTCCATTGCTGCCCTCAACAGCTTAGATGAGGGGAGCGTTAGAGCTGGGGCTCTGCAGGTAGATCTGCATAACTGACTCAGTGACAGTGTCACAGGGCACATCACTCACCACTGGTCCAGCACAGCCTTCCCATCACTCTGGGGATTAGCTTGAGGCTGACACCCTTGTCCATTTCACTCCAGCCACAGTCCACCTGCAACCCCTCTTCCAGCATGAGGTTCCACAGATCCTCGTCATGGCTCAGCCCTCCCGCCATGTCACTATCTGGGTTCCCCACTTCCAGGGGAGGTTTGGCTCCTCAACAGTCCTGCCACATGCCCAGTGGCAAGTAGGAGGACCCAGGCCCAGGATCTGGGTCCCAGCCCAGGATCCCTCCAAACCTCAGTCACTTGCCTCTACTATCACTGCATTTCCATGGGCCACTTCCCCTTCCTCAGTCTCACTAGCCCATCTGGAGCACCTTCTCTTCTCCCAGGTTCCTGCCTGCACTGCTGTATCCAAGGTACTATCAGGTTGCAGCCACCTCCCAACACAGTCCTCCCTCCTCAAGTTCCAGCCAGCTACTAACCCTGCTGTGCGCTGAGGCTCTTTTATATGGCCTGCCAGTCCCTGATTGGCCACTCCTCACAGTCCCTCTCCTATTGGCTGTTTTTCATGCAGCCTCCCTAGGGCTCTATTAACCCCTTCTGGCGAACACCCCATCACAGACACCCTTTTGGGCCTCTGGAGCTTTTCACCACATGGGCATCCCTGCCGGGCACCACACGCTGCCACTCTCACAAGTGAGCATGACATGGGGTACAGCAGTACTCGGGTGGCACATTTCAGGGCAATAATCTTGTATTCAAAAAACAGCACAAACAGAGGAGCACCAAACTCCCTGAGGACATCAGCAAGGTGCAGACACAGAGCAGGGCATGCCTAGATGCCAGGATTGAGTGGGATCCCTGGATGGCAGCTTTCCCCTGGGGTTACAGCATCTTCGTGGCTGCTCTAGTTTACACCACTGACTCCAATGCTACCCAGGCTTCCAGCTGGCAAAGGCAACAGGGTAGATTTTTGCCAACTGCTCCCATTTTGTAATGTGCAGGGGGCTTCCCAAAGGCAGCTAGCAGCCCTATGTGCTATGCCACCTACTTTGCAAGAGAGAATGGCCTCACCAGGGAAGGGGTGCAGTGCACAAGGGGTGACACACACATGATACCGCCTGTGCGAGTATCACAAGCTGAGCCCAGAGGAAACAGGGAATGAAGATCACAAGAGATGCCCCTTCCCCCCATTCCAATGGTTACTTACAAAAATACACTGGGTGTTTGCTGACAGGGCAGACACAAATTGTGGGGTCTGGAGCTTCCCTGCTCTGCCCCCTGCGCAGCCGTTTACACCAGTGCAAAGTGACTGTATGCACTGATTCTGATTTCATGTACTCAGGTATAAATGAGGGGTAACTCCATTACAGCCAATGGCAGCCATCCTGTGTGAAACCGGTGTGAGCTCAGAACTGGACCTTACCGTATGGGTGTGAATTGGTAACAAGGGACAAGAGCCACCAACCCCTCAGGAGAAGCCTGTGAAAGGGGCGGAGAGGACTAGAATGGGCTTGGGAAGTGCAGAGGGAGGGGACAGATCTCCAGCCCCAGACCAGGGGTAACATGACTCCAGCGAGGTCTGATTCTGCTGGTGGTGGTGACGTGGCGGGGGTCACAGGCACTCTGCGCCTCTGTGGCAGAGGGGTTCTGACCCGGCCTCTTCCACTCAGCTTCCCACGAACTCGGTTTGACTCCACTCCCATCACTCAGGTCTCTTCATTGGGCCCACAGCGAAGCTACAGTGAGTTGATCAGACTCAAGTGGAGGGGGTGAGGATAGGGTGTACTGGTATCAGGGCCGGCGACATGGGGGTACTACGGGTAGAGCTGTACCGGGCCCCGCACTTTAGGGGGGCCCCGGTACAGCTCTACCCGTAGTCATCCGGCGCGGCTCTCCCCCGGACGAGCGCGTGTCTCCGGCCGGAGCAGTGAGCCCGGCCGGCGGCAGCGGCTCAGTCCGGGGGAGAAAGGGCAGGGGGGGACGGAGGGAGCAGCAAGGACGGCTCCCGCCGCTCCCGGGCTCTCGCTGCCGCCAGCTGTCAGCTGGGGGGGGGGGGGGAGCGCCGGCTGGGCTGGGGGGGGGTGGCTGGGCTGGGGGCACCCCAGCCGCTGTCAGCTGGGGGGGGGAGCGCCGGCTGGGCTGGGGGGCCCCCCAAACTATCAGAGTAGGGGGCCCCCAAATTTCTGTCGCCGGCCCCGACTGGTACCGCCAATTCAAAGTGACCCAGCTGCACTCTTTTGTTATAGACATGTACACGTGCCATTGTATCCCCTGTCTGGGGATGGGCGTGCTCCCTTTGCAGGACCCAATCCCTGTACAGCAAGCACTGTCCATGCACAACTTTCTCTCTGCCTCAACTCACCTTCCAGGCTTCGCTTACCCGTTGTTATCTTGTCAGCGGTTCCCTGAGGGTCCCCCCTTTTCTTAGCCAGCCCAGACAGCCCGTTTCCAGCCTGCTGCTCCACTTACCTCCCTCAGACTGTCTCCCAAGAAATGGGGCCTCACCCCCGTCCAATTATTCATGTCAAGCCAGGCTACATAGAAGGGGCCCATGGGAATGATGCTCCCTGAGACACTCCCCCCCGCCACCCCAAGCCTGGCTTCACAGAATCGAGTGGCAAGGAGCCTGCATGGAGGGAGACGCCTCAGCCATAAAGCAGGCAGGCTCCTCCTTCGCTGACTGGAGGTGGGACGGGAATGGCGGGAGGTGGTGCAGGAACAGGGAGATGTGCTTACATGGGAACAGCCTTCCCTGCTCAGGCGCTGGTCTCACTGCCTGCCTCTCTGCCGCTCCCACTCTAGGGCATCTCTGCAGCCATACAGCTACGTGGTCAGCGAGCCCCTGGGCCGGAGCTCCTACAAGGAGCAGTACCTCTTCGTCTACAGGTAAGGACCCAGCAAACAGCCAGCGCTAGGGACAATACTGGGTGTTTTAAATATTTAATATTTAAAGCTTGGTAATATTTAAAAACTGGAACCTCCCCGGCCCTGCCCCTTCTCGTGAGGCTCCGCCCCTGCCATGCCTCTTCCCCCTGGCACCTTACCCCTGTCCACTCCTCTTCCGCCTTCCCTCCTGTCGCTCGCTGCTCTTCCCCTCCCATCCCTCTGCCCTGGTCAGGAGGGACTCACTTGCTTTGCTGGTGCTTGGAGCTGCAGATAAGAGGTGGCCCTGGCTGAATAGGGACTGGTGCAGGTGATGACTTGCCACCTGCCCCACCCACAGTAACGGGACATTAGGTGCTCGGTCAGTAGATCTGACTGGACTCTGTCAGTTCCCTTTTTCGACCGGACTTTCTGATAGAAAACCAGACACTTGGCCACCCCACCCTGGGCGCACCTGGGCCTGCACCAGAGTAGAGCCACCTGACCGTGTGTGGTCATTCCACCTCTCCTCCGGGCAGGACGGATGCGGTGTCGGTGGTGGACAGTTACTACTACGATGACGGCTGTGAGCCCTGCGGGAACGACACCTTCAGCAGGGAACCCTTCATTGTGAAGTTCTCCTCCCCTTACGCAGGTGAGCAGGCCCAGGGGTCTCTCTGCCCCATGGCACTGGGAGCAGCAGCACCCCAAGCCATCCTGCAGCTAGCTAGAGAAACCCCTGCTCCCCCACACACTGACCCCTCCCGCCAGGAGCCATTCTCATGGGGGCTGAACTCCACAGCAGCTGGGGACAAGCAGCGACAGTCCGGACCAGCGGGAGTCCAGCCCAGAGGCTTCCTTTGATGGCTGCTGCGTCGGCTCAAAGCCAACCAGGAGCACCTTTGTGGGTGGCACTGGCCCAGGAGAGGCCCACGCAGCCGCCTGGAGCTGCTAGCAACGTGGGACTTGCTAAGAGACCATAGCGTGAGCATGAGTAATGGGAGACCCTGGTTCAAGTGCTAGTCCTGCCTGATTCTGAGGGGGAGGGAAAGTGTCCACACACAGCATGGTCTTGGGAACCCCAGGGTGGAACAGTCCCAGATGTGTGTGAGAGAGAGATAAGCAGGAGGATGGGTGATGGCTCTGCACACAAATGGCTGGCTGTGTGACTTGTGTCTCTGGCAGAGGTGCAGGAGTTCGTTCTGGTGCCCCTGCATACGCCCCCCAGTGAGGCTGTGGCAGAGATCGACACCCTCTACGATGTCTACTCGGATGTCATCAACAAGTGGGGGACTGATGTAAGCAGCTGTATCTGGGGGCAAACCCAGCACCCGCCGTGTGATGAACTCACTGGCGTTCCCTCCCCTGCTTGCCTCGGCTGAGGTTGCTGGTGCCAGGATGGGACGTCAGCTGACTTGGCAGTGGAAGGTCCTGGCTAGTCTATTACTCATGGAGAACCCCCCCCCCCCCCACACACACACTTTCTGCACACAGCCGCTCTGTCTGCCTGGGACGGTGCAGGTTACCAGGAGCGGTCGGAGGGAATAGCCAGGCCTGCAGCTGGGCACTGAGCTCTGGAACTAACCTGCAGGGTTTGCGTCTGGGGAAGCGAATTGCTCTTCATCCATATCCACACACTGATGTGTGTCAAACAAAGCTGTGGAGAAGAGAGGCCCATCTGCACTGCCCCCAACCCCTTCAGCCCTGGGCCCATAGGCCTCAGAGCCACACCCCCACCCAGCACACAACCCCTCTAGGACCCTCGCCTTCCCATGGTCACTGTTTGCTCAGCCCCAGCCCCACCGTGGGCAGAGTGCCCAGGGACAGTCCAGGGCAAAGGGTTCGGGTAGGCTGCCATGAGAGAGGTTCTTGCCTTGCACGTGTGCTAGGCGTGGGGGCTTGCTTGGCTGCCCCCCCCCCCCCAACTGACCCGGCACTTCCTTGGCAGAACATCATCTTCCTGGGAGACTTCAATGCCGACTGCTCCTATGTGAGGCCGCAGGACTGGCCTTCCATCCGCCTGCGCACCAGCAGCGCCTTCCAGTGGCTCATCCCGGACAGCGCAGACACCACTGTGTCGTACACGGACTGCGCCTATGACCGGTGAGGAGAGTTGCTGCCGCTGGGCCTGGGCCTGGCAGCTGTGTGGAGAAGCCCAGGACTACATGGTCTGTGGGCTCCACATCAGCCCTTGGGGGTTGGGTTGGTGCTGAGGGAGATGAGCAGTGGGGCGTTGGGGAAGCCTGCGCTGCCCTTGCCCACTCTGTGCCTCTTCCACGGGTCAGTAGCGGGTTTCAGTCCCTGGGGCTCCCGGCCCCTCAGCAATGCAGTCACCAGGCAGGTGGGTACCGTGGCCACGGCGCATCAGAGACAGGATGACAGCAGCTCCAAGAGACAGCCCAGCGTGGCCAGTGCCAGCCCTGGGGACTGCAAATGGGGATGGGAGGAAAAGGGACAAGGACTCATAGACTTTAAGAGACCGTTATGATCATCTAGTCTGACCTCCTGCACAACGCAGGCCACAGAATGTCACCCACCCATTCCTGTAATAACCCCCTAACCTTTGTCTGAACTACTGAAGTCCTCAAATCAGGGTTTAAAGACTTCAAGGTACAGAGAATCCTCCAGCAAGTGACTCATGCCCCACGCTGCAGAGGAAGGCACAAAAACCCCCAGGGCCTCTGCCATTCTGCTCTGGGGGAAAATACCTTCCCGATCCCAAATATGACGATCAGCTAAACCTTGAGCACGTGGGCAAGACTCACTAGCTAGAAAAGAATTCTCTGTAGTAACTCAGATCCCATCCCGTCCAACATCCCATCACAGGCCTTTGGGCCCCTGTCACGGAGTGCCCGGGTGATGGTCTGGAACTTGCCCCCTATGAAGCCAGTTAGGACTCCGAGGGAAAACGTCCTCTCTTCGTACACAGCCTGTCTCCAAGGCCAGGAGCTTTAGAGGTTCCCGTTTACACCTTCCTGGGTCTGACCTCGGAGCATTCAGCACCTTCTGCCCCTCCGTGCGCTTCCCCCAGAGAGTCTGCCCGGGTGGGGTTCTGGGGGAGCCCGTGGATTCTGCACCCCACTCCAGTCAGACGTGACTCTCAGCCAGCCAGTAAAACAGACGTTTATTCAATGACCGGTACCTGGTCTAACAGACCAGACAGTGAACGTGAGCCCTCAGCTGGATCCATTTTGGGGGCCAGAGAGCCAGATAGCTCCTCTGCCCTTCCCTGCCTGACTCCAGCTAGCTTCAGACCGAAAACTCCTCTTTCCAGCCACACCCCTGCTTCCCTTTTGTCTTTGCTTCCCCAGGCAGATCAGGTGACCTCCCTTCCCCCCCCCCGGGGTCAAGTTACAGCTTCAGGTATGGACACCTGCAGAGAGGATTCAGAGGAAACAGTAAAGAGCATTTCTACTCCGTCACAGCCCCATCTACCACAAATAGTCAAAGATCAATTAATTGCCAAAATCATGTTATCTCATCATACCCAGGGCTGGCTCCAGGCAACAGCACTCCAAGCGTGTGCCCAGGGCAGCAAGCTGTGGGGTGCGGCCTGACATTCGCCGTCAGGGCGGCGGTTAGGCTGTCTTCGGTGGCATGCCTGCAGGAGGTCCACCACTGCCGCCAATTCGGTGGCATTTCAGCGGTGAGGATAACAAGGCCGCGGGACCCATCGACCTCCCGCAGAAATGCCACCGATTCCGAGGTAGACCGGACCACCTGCAGGCGTGCCGCGGAACGTCCACGCTTGGGGCGGCAAAAACCTTAGAGCCACCCCTGATCATACCATCTCCTCCATAAACTTATCAAGCTTCATCTTGAAGCCAGATATGTTTTTTGCCCCCCACTGCTCCCCTGGGAAGGCTGTTCCAGAACTTCACTCCTCTGATGGTTAAAAACCTTCATCTAATTTCAAGTCTAAACTTCCTGCTGGCTAGCTTATGTCCATTTGTTCTTGTGTCCACATTGGTACTGAGTTTAAATAATTCCTCTCCCTCTCCCTCCCTCTGATATCCAATCAGATCTCTAAGGAGAGGACTGCAGGTGGGCAGTTCCCTAACATGGAAGGCATCACTCGCAGGATCACATGTGGGAATACTCAGCGACCCCCTCATCTGGGGAAAACCACAGCCTCTGGCACAGACCCTAAAGAGACTGGCTGTAGCCCAGTCAGGACACTCATAGAGTGCTGGGGGGAGCTGACAGGGTGGCTTGGTTTGTGCTTGCCCTGTGCCGTGAGTGTGCGCTCCCCACATACTTGGGTGCGACAGGCAGCCCGACTCTCTCCAGAAGGTTCTGGAATCAGGTGCTGCTGGAACTTGGCCCCGCATTCAGCTGTCACCTGCCTCCACTGAGTGCAGGTCCTGCACAAGGTGGAGCTGGCTAAGAGCCTGGGGTTGCTCTTGGGGGCACTAGCTGCTGGGGAGAGGGATTTCCCCCCCAGGACTGCACAAACCAAGCCACTCTGTCAGCTCTCTCCCTTGCTCCACTACTCAGAGAAGCTGGTGAGGAACCTCGCCAGCAGCGCAGCCATCGCTGGCCCTGGGCTCCAGCCTGGCTCTGGGGCGGGTGTGATCCCAAAGCCCAGCTGCCCGAGAAGCGCAGTGCTTAACCTTAGCCCCGTGTGGTGTGTCACAGGATTGTGGTGAGTGGCTCCCAGCTGCAGCGCTGTGTGGTGGCCAAATCTGCCAAGGTCAACAACTTCCAGGAGACTTTCCACCTGCAGCTCGAGGATGTAAGTGAAGCCAACATCCTGCCTGTGTGCTCACAGAGACAATAGCTGCAAGCTAGCCTGGGGACAGCGAGAGCTGGTCAGGTCTGGGGCCAAGCTCAGGGGTCACTGCACTGAGCTTTGCGGGGAGTCTCCCAGAGTTAAAGGCTAGTCCAGCTCAGCTACACCGAGGCCTGCTCTAGACATAGGTGTTGTCCTGCTACAATTGTGTGGGTTTTGGGGGTGATTTGTTTACTGATCTAGTTACGGGAGCAGGTACTTGTGTGGGTGCAGTTATACCAATATAAAGGGGCTGGATAGCTTATTCCCCGTCTCAGCTGGGAAGAGCTATCCAGGCGTAAGCACTTTTAGACCAGTCTAACTCCATCCACACTAGGGGGCAAAAGGGGTACTGCTATGGGCCTGGTTCTCCATTGTCCCACAGCTTAGGCTCTGTGATTTCTCCCCTTTGTGTCCAGGCCCTGAAGGTCAGTGACCATTTCCCGGTGGAAGTGACTCTGAGGGCTCTTTGAGGCTCACCCGTTCCTGCCTTGCTCCACCCCTACAAAACCAGGAGATGTAGCTACCAGCAAAGCTACCGCATTCACATTCCCTTTGACGCTGCTGACTGCAGTGCCAACACCTCCAGATGAGCTCCCAAGGCTGAAGCTCAGTGTCTATGATTATAGCCAAATACCAGCCTCCTAGCACCTACCTGATGCTCTTGGCACATCCTCATGGCTGGTCACAAACCCACCAATCTAGGTGCTGCGTCAAATGGCTCACCAGCATCACTTACTGGGTACCTGGATGATGGCACATCCACGCCATGCCATTGGGAGATCCCTTCATGCAATGTAGATAGTTAGCTTTGAAATCTTTGATCTCAGGGCATCCTGGAGCGTTATGCTGGGCAACAGGACTGGGGGGAGCTGATTTTGTGGCCAATGGGTGTATGCAATTAACATAGAATGAATGAGGGGCAGTTTTATAAGTGCTTGATGATTGGCTAGAAGCCAACTCTCGAATCGTGGGATATTTGGTGATTTTCATAAAGCCCTAGCTCTTGGAGTCATGTGATTATAGAAGAATCTCGGATTTAATTAAAAGAACCAGGTTCCAGCCTTCATGCATGTGGAGAAAAGCTGGAAGATGTGACTGACCCCTGAGTGCTCAAACCCCACCAGGCCAATAAGTAGAACCCACCACCGATTACTTTTTAAAGCCAGTCTCATGATTTGGGGGCCTGGCTCATGAACTCTGAACACTTAACATGGAACATAAGAACGGCCACACTTGGTCAGAACAATGGTCTGTCTAGCTCAGTATCCTGTCGTGGCTGGTGCCAGACGCTTCAGAGGCAATGAACAGAACAGGGCAATTATCGATGACCCATCTCCTGTTGTCCAGTCCCAGCATCTGGCAGTTGGAGGTTTAGGGACATCCAGTGCATGGGGTTGCATCCATAGCCATTGAGGGACCTGACCTCCATGAACTCCCTGAACCTGATTGTTCTTGTAACTGTCTGTCCGCATGGACAGTGTTCACCCTGCATTGTGGTGTCCCATCCCGATTTCGGGACAGAGATTCTATTCTGTGTCTAATATGGCTTGGCTTTTATAACCCCCTCCCCCCCCCCCCGCACTAATGATACTATGTATATAATATGGAATAATAAGGGGGAGTGCTGGTCATCTGCAATTTGATACTATTACATGCAATCAGTATGTAATCAAAGGGCCTGGAGAATCAAATGGATCCATCTGTATCTGCTTCAAAGTGGTTTGGGGGGGGGGGGGTGTCATTTATGCTTTTGAAGGCCTCTGCCATCTGAGCTGCTAGCTTCTGTAATGAGGGGCATTTCTTTGCTGACGGCAGGGTCCCTATTCAACAAATGCTATTGCAACAGCAAGACTCCAGCTCAGCCCCAGGAGGGAAGGGACTAGACCGGGGCTGTGGGAACAGGACAAGATTTGGGATGGGGGAGGCATGTGGCTCACTGGACACTGTTGCAGGGGGTTTATCTCGTTGCCGGAAGAAACGAGGCCTCACACAGGTGGCTAGTTGGAAAGTGGTGAGTTTATTGGAGGGAGCGGCATTTCATGCTGGGGGGCTTATCTGCCAGCACGGCCGCAATACAAGATGTCTGACACACCCAGGCAATGTCCAGAGAAGCCCAAAGAGGAAGCCCAACCCAAAAAGGTGTGTCAGCACAGATATACCCATGCTCATTTGCATCTCATACATACTCATCTCGTTAATAGCAAGCTGCAAACTGATTGGTCAGCACTTGTTGGTTACGCAGTCCTGTCTTAGTTTCCCCATTTAGTTTCCCACGCATTCATTCTCACACAGACAGGGTAAACACTCATGCAGCTGGGAACTGGTTCCCAAACACACAGATAACAAGAAGGTCATTCTCAGACTAATACCATCATTATGCACTCTCCTGGAGTTGACTTAGAAGCGTAACTGCGCCTTCTAGTGGTTGCCCGTCACAATGTCTTCCGGTCCTAACAGACCCATAGTGGAAACACATCTTTCTGTCTATTGCAGTCAGTCACTCAGCTCCCATAGTGCACAAAGGGCCCCCAGAACAGCTCAGCAGTGACCCTGAGTGAATGAAACCAACCCCCATCTAGGCTGCTGTGAGCATCCTATTTATTTGGTGGGTACCTAGCATCTTGGAGAGCCTTCTGGGTGCTGGGGGAGCTGTAATGCAGTGAGTGTGTGTGTGTTCCACACACCTGCTAGGGTTTTACTGACGTGTTACAAAACATTTTATTTTAGAACAAATTAAACCATGGCCAATGATTCTTCTAATTTATTAAATAAGGCATCAAAATGTCCCACTGAACCAGGATGGCCAGGGATCACCCATCTCTGAGTGTCCCTAGCCTCTATTTGCCAAAAGCTGGGAGTAGACGCCAGGGGATGGCTCACTCGATGATTGCCTGTTCTGTTCATTCACTTCACTCTGAAGCATTTGGATTGGCCACTGTCGGAAGACAGGATACTAGGTTAGCTAGACCATTGAGCTGACCTAGTGTGGCCGTTCTTATGTGCTTTATTCCTTGTGATAGGAAAAAATGGGAAAAAAATTTCTTCTCCCCCATGTTCATGATCTTTGTTCCTGGAATGAGTTTCCTGCTACATCTCCCCTGGCCCTCTGGGTGGCAGTGGAGATTGTTTGCATCTGGCTACGTCAGAGTTGGACATCTGCACATAACCCTTGTGCCAGGGGGTGTCAGCAGCACCAAGGACTGGGTTCAATATCTAGAGGTTCCTATTAACATTACAGAACCAGATCCTGCTCAAGTCCCTACCTAGAAATCTGGGAAAACTAACCCCCCACATGCTGGGCCCATAAAGAGGCAAAGCAAACGTTCATTAATAGGAAGAGGGAACGCTGCATGAATTTGGGAAACCCTACAGCAGTGAGTCAAAAGCGTGCAAACCATAAGTAATCCCCCACCCCGCCTCCATTTTCTACTGTGCCGTGTGGAAGTCCTACAGACAAATATCCCTTTAACACAGCACTCCGCTTTCCCTCTGCTGTGCCCCATCCACAGCTGGTTGTCCCAGGTCAGCGTAGTCCCAGAATTCAGGGGAGTATTCACATGAGTTCAGGGGTCAAGCAATGTCTCTGCTGCTGCCTGCCACTCACTGATGCCCCTATGTCTCGCTGCCGGAACCTGACTGCTGCTGCAGCCTCTGTGCTGCCTTTCACACCAGGTCTAAGGTTCAGCCCCCCTGGACTTGCCCATCAGTGATTTCAGCCCTAACGATCACTCAGCAGAAACAAAGACTCTCAATTCATTTGGATCAGTTCTATCTTTAAACACTCAAGAGGTCAAATGTGACCTAAACTACCAACACTAAAGCCCCACCACCACCTAAGAGCATCTGTTCCCATCTCCCTTTGCCTTTCACTTGCATTTAACATCGAAACCCCTGCTTCATTTAGGGTGACCACCTCAGTCAAGGCACAATAAATACAGTTCTGCTGCCTCTTATTCATACAATCAGGATATTAACTTTTCATCACCCCTGCATTCAAAGCTAAACCAAAAGAGCCAAAACTGATCACTTTGACAGAGTAGATGTGGCTATGCAAATATAGGCTGCTCCTGAGGTCTTTCCCCCCAGTTCATCAATAGATGGGAGGGAGAGCTCATTCAGACCCTGGTTTTTACACACCCATTCACACCCATATACATACACCCCCTCACACACACACACCTAGAGCCTGTCTGTGCGTGCTTGATGCTGGCAGTAGCATCCGCCTCTCAGCGATGTTGCCACATGCCCACAGCCAACCCTGTGGCAGTGCCTTTGCCCAAACTGGGGCCCACATAGATCCACAAATGCTCATGTGCTAGTAGCTTTGAGACATGGTCCCCACTCCAGGGCAGCCCCTGCTGCTGAAAGATGCTGGAGCCCAAAGCTTTCCCTCTCCCCAGATCAAGCTTCCTGCACATGGTTCAGTCCTGCCCTGGGGAGACTCCCTGTGGAGTCAACACTAATTACCTGTGTCTTGCAAAAAGTGTTAGTTTTGCATCATTGAATGAAAGATACAAATGGATTTTCAGTGGTATTATTAAAAACCAAACCAATTCATCTTAAACCTACAAAACAAGTTTATAAACCAGGAGTCTTGCTTTAGGTCCTTAAAATCTTATTTACACACACACACACACACACACACACACACACACACACACACGTCCTCTTTTTCTTAACATCCCTTGTACTGCTCTAATAATTTCGACACAGATTACATTCCCTTTTCTACATTTGGAGGCATTTAAATTCCAATGGAAAACTCTTATGTTCTTTCAGTGATTTTGACTAAACTGTCCAAAGTCAAATGATTTAAATCAGATTGTCTCTTTGCCTGGATTATTTACAGACCTTCCTTTGGAAAAGGGCCCATTATTCCTTCAGAATGGCTACAAAGAAACTAAGAATTCTCTTCCTATAACACTTTTCCTTTTTTAACATTGTCATCACTTTCCGCTGTTCAATTCCCTCCAGCCTCTGCAGAGTTAACTTCTCAGTCTCTTTCCTTAAATCATTTGCTTATCTCCCAAAATAACACCATCATCTCAGATATCATCCTTCCAAGTATCCTACCAGGGATCTGAATTCCCCACACCTGTACTTACTCCTTTCCTTACTTCTGCCACTATGAGCCTTGGGGCTTCCAACCTGTTTTCCACTCTCTTTATCTGTTGCCTGCCTGCTTGTCTGGGCCCAGCAGGGCCGGCGACAGAAATTTGGGGGCCCCCTACTCTGATAGTTTGGGGCCCCCCCAGCCCAGCCGGGGCCCCCCAGCCCAGCCGGTGCTCCCCCTCCCCAGCTGACAGCGGCTGGGGGGGCCCCAGCCCAGCTGGCCCCCCCAGCCCAGCTGGCCCCCCCAGCCCTGCCGCCCCCCCCCCAGCTGACAGCGGCTGGGGGGCCCCCAGCCCAGCCGGCGCTCCCCCCCCCCCAGCTGACAGCGGCTGGGGGCTCCCCAGCCCAGCCGCCCCCCCCCCAGCCCAGCCGGCACTCCCCCCCCCCAGCCCAGCCGGCGCTTCCCCCGCCCCCCCCAGCTGGCGGCAGCGAGAGCCGAGAGCCGGGGAGCAGCGTGAGCCGCCCTTGCTGCTCCCTCCCCCCCCCCTTCTCTCCCGGACTGAGCCGCTGCCGCCGGCCGGGGGAGAGCCACGCCGGATGACTACGGTTAGAGCTGTACGGGGCCCCCTAAAGTGCGGGGCCCGGTACAGCTCTACCCGAAGTACCCCCCTGTCGCCGGCCCTGGGGCCCAGTAGTGCTTTCCGTGCTGAAAGGTCCCTTCCCATGGGCAAAGGCTTTGTCCAACTACCCATTTAGCAAAGGGGGTGGGCTTCTCAACTAGCCGCCACCCCTCCTGGTCCCTTTTCTTCATTCGCTTTCTCTCTTGTTGCTCTGGGGTGGTCAGTCAGATAGGTAGCGACCCTTCTGACAGAAAGCACAGGTACACATGCAGAGCCAGGGGAGGAAAGTGAGTGTCTGCTGCTTGGGACTATGCAAAGTACTGGGAGGTACCTGAGTTCTGCCGCCTGTGAGAGGTAGTATGGCCTAGTCAGTGGAGAGAGCATTGGCCTGCTGCTCCTCTGACACCAGGCAACCTTTGACAAGTCACTGTAGCCGCTCTTTGCCTCAGCTTCCCCACCTGTAGCATGGGCCTAATTATTCCTCCTTTGTAAAAGCACTACTGAAGAGCCAAGTGTTACTATTATGCGGGATGTGGGACGTGAGTGTTGGTCTCCACAGGGCAGAAGGAGGCAGCAAATTCCCCAGGGAGCGAGCAACTCGCAGTGTGTGGTGGGTGGAGAAGAGCACCACGCAGGTGTCTGTGCCCCTTGCTGGATTGAAGCTGGTGGGCTCACCCAAGGAGCGTGGGGCCCTGAGCGTGAGAAGGTCAGAGAGGGGCTTTCTCCCAGGGGTTTGCTCCCCCTCTCCTCTGGTGCTGATGGTGATGTGTCCTCTGAGCCAGCGGCACTCTTCTCTGCTTACTGCCCCTTTGGCGCAATCAAGGAGATTCAGATATTTCAATAGTCTCAGAGCTGGGTGGCTACTTAGCAGAGAGCAATTATCCTGGTGGATTCGGCCTTCTGTTTGGCCTGCAGAATAGCCACAGAGTTTGAGCTCCTTGGGCTTAGCCTGTTGCGAGGGTTTGTGGGTTCCGGGGCCAGAGCAAGTGGGGGGACCTCCCCATCCCTTTCGCCTGCAGTCCCTCCGGCCTTCTTCCCCACACTCCTACCAGGCAGTAGGGTTGAGCCCAAGGGCTTACACTGTTCCCCACAGGGGCAAAGCAAGGCAAGCCCCCGTGCCCCACCCCTGCTTCCCGGCAGGAGTGGTGGGTGGACCAAGCCAAGCCCCGGTGACCTGACCCCCCTCCCCGGCAGGAGTGGCGGGCAAGTAGACTGGGGTCAGGGTGCGGTGTGTGCCCATTTTTCTGGGGGCCCCCAATTGGCTGGGGTCCCTGGACATGGGCCCCATTGGCCGAGTGGCTAATCCACTACTGGCTGGCATCACACCATCATGTATGTATTAGAATTGTTCCCTGCAAGGGACGCTCCGGGTTCCTGGTCAGGGCTCCTGGTCAGTTGGCAATACCAACTGGTACAACAGTATTGGTTATGTGTCATTGGCCAGCTCAGGCACAGGGTTTTGTTTCTGTCCCTCCACCCCATTGGAGGAGTATGCCAGCGCTTCAGACCCAGAAGAAACCTGCCTGCTCAGGAGAGTGGGAAATGTGCTCTCTGTCAGTAAAATTAATCTGTTGCTCAAAGGTAGCGGGATGTGATTTTTTCGAACCAACTCCTTTGCATGAGGCTGTGACAATAAATAGAGAAATGGGTGCGGTTCCTCCAGGGAGTGGCACCTACCTGTAGGGAAACAGCCCATCCAGGAGTGTGTCTGCACTTACAATGCTTCTGCGTAGACACCCCCTGTATGGACAGAAGGGGTTCTCCCTGCATTTTAGGTAATCCACCTCCCCAAGAGATTTTTGACACCCCTGATGGATGTAGTTAAACCAATCTAATTTTCTTGAGTAGAGCAGGCCTAGGTGTGGCAGATTGGCTCATTAGAGGAGATTAGAGAGCCCAGGCTTTGGCAGGCCCTTTCACTGGTTCTAGTGCAGGGGTGGATTTGTCTATTTTGGGGGAGGGATAGCTCAGTGGTTTGAGCATTGGCCTGCTAAACCCACAGTTGTGAGTTCAATCATTTAGGGGCTATGGGGCAAAAATGGGATTGGTCCAGTTAAGTCTCTGTGTTTTTTCATCTCCCAGACAGAAACGGAGGGGTCGGGAGGGTTACTCTTGGGGGGGGGGGGAGGTCAAGGTGCCCTTCCCCATAGTCTTGGGGTAATCACTGAGTGGTGGCAGCAGGACCCCAATCCCCAACTGGTAGAGTGTGGGTTTTGGGGGGAAAGGATTTAACTTAGGCTGGGAAAGTAGCTTACAGTTATTTGGTCTTGCGTATAAGAGACCCCCCTCTTTACCCCAGTGTTTAGAGTGAGGGAGTATTCTCTCTTACATGGTTGGCACAGCTGTGGGATAAGTTGTGAACCCCGAAAGTATTAGACAAAAAATATAGCTTGTGGTATAAGCAGAGTTTGGCTGGGAATCTAAATTGGATTTTTGTCTCTGAGAAAGCAATTTGCCTCTGTGTGAGAGGAAATTGGTCAGCTCAGCTTGCAAATTGGTAAACTGAGAACAGGGCAGCTTGGTAAGGATTCATATGGTAATGACTGTAAACAAAGCAGTCAGCCAAAGCAGGAAAACCAGTTTCTGGAAGCAGGAGAACAATAGAATTTTCAGAGCTGCTTTGAAGTAGACAGAATAAGTATCTGTTAAGTACTCCGTAAGCATAACAGAGAGAAATTAAGCAGAGACCCTTGAATAGAGTGTCAGGTAACAGGAAACTCAGAGCAGGTAGATTGCTCCCTTTGCTGGGAAGAAGGAAAGTGACACCCTAAATTAACCATTTTTTGGGTACAGAATTTATGTAAATTCAATCTGTTATTTTAGCTGTAAGATAACTGCAGGAAAGCTAAGATGACAAGCAATAAGACCCAAAAGGATATAGAATACGCCAAATTACAAGCGGTGAGGGAAGAGAGGGAGCATGAAAGGCAAATAGCAATCAAAAAACTGAAACTCCAAAGGGCAGAAGCTGCACACCGAAGGGAAATGGAGAAACTGAAAGCTAAGCTAGAAAAACTACAGGTTGAGTGGGAGGAGTGGATAAAGGAAGAGGAAGACGAAAAAACAGACAACACGCTCTGGACTTGGCACAGGCTAAGCAAGCTGACACACCCATCTCTGTTCCTGAACCTTCCACCAGGGGTCCAACTGTGTTACCAGAAGCCCTGACGGAGGTAGGGGAGCCAGATACCCTGCCAACGACTGGAACAGCCATGGAGGATCCAGCCCCACACACCCAACCAAAGCTAGTTCCGGGACCGGAACTGGCAAAGGAACCAACCCCAGAACCATTGCCTGCACTGAGCCCATCATTTGCAACCCCATCTACCACCCCAACACCAGAGGGCAATCTCGAACCGGCCCTGACAACAGCAGCTGAACCAACCCAAGAGGCTCCGCCGGAGCCTGAAGTACAACACGGTGCAGCAGCGGAGAGCGGTCCACCACCAACGGAACCAACCCCATCACCTACATCACTTCCAGAGGAACCCAACCCAAGTCCACAACCCAGTGAGGAACTGATGTCTCCTGCATCAAGAGAACAGTTCCAGTCCGAACAGGAAGCAGATGAAAGTCTCCAGGAAACTTGGATGGCGGCACGGAGCAATCCACCGCCTCTCAGCTCTACCAATTGATCCCGATTTGTGGTCGAAAAGGGACTTTTATACAGGGAGGCTCTTGCTAGTGGACACCCAGAAGACTGGCAGTCTCAGAGACAGTTGGTAGTTCCAACTAAGTACCGGGCAAGGCTCCTAAACTTAGCCCATGATCACCCTAGTGGTCATGCCGGGGTGAACAGAACCAAGGACCGGGTGGGGAGGTCTTTCCACTGGAAGGGAATGGGCAAGGACATTGCTCAGTATGTCCGATCCTGTGGGATGTGCCAAAGGGTGGAAAAACACCAAGACTAGGTGAAGGCCCCTCTCCAGCCACTAATCATAATTGAGGTTCCATTTCAGCGAGTAGCTGTGGATATTCTGGGTCCTTTCCCAAAAAAGACACCCAGAGGAAAGCAGTACATACTGACTTTCATGGACTTTGCTACCCAATGGCCCGAAACTGTAGCTCTAAGCAACACCAGGGCTGTGAGTGTGTACCAGGCATTAACAGACATTTTTGCCAGGGTAGATTGGCCCGCCAACATCCTTACAGATTCAGGAACCAATTTCCTGTCCGGGACTATAAAAAATCTGTGGGAACCTCATGGGGTGAACCACTTGGTTGCCACTCCTTACCACCATCAAACCAATGGCATGGTGGAGAAGTTTAATGGAACTTTGGGGGCCATGATACAGAAATTCATCAATGAACACTCCAATGATTGGGATCTAGTGTTACAGCAGTTGCTCTTTGCCTACAGGGCTGTACCACATCCCAGCTTAGGGTTCTCACCCTTTGAACTTGTGTATGGCCGCGAGGTTAAGGGGCCATTACAGTTGGTGAAACAACAATGGGAGGGGTTTACACCTTCTCCAGGGACTAACATTCTGGACTTTTTAACCAACTTGCAAAACACCCTCCGAACCTCTTAAGCCCTTGCTAAAGAAAACCTGAAGGATGCTCAGGAAGAGCAAAAGGCCTGGTATGACAAACATGCCAGAGAACGTTCCTTTAAAGTAGGGGACCAGGTAATGGTCTTAAAGGCGCTCCAGGCCCATAAGATGGAAGTGTCATGGGAAGGACCCTTTATGGTCAAAGAGCGCCTGGGAGCAGTTAACTACCTGGTAGCATCCCCTACCTCACACCAAAAGCCTAAAGTGTACCATGTAAACTCTCTAAAGCCTTTTTATTCCAGGGACTCAAAAGTTTGTCAGTTTACAGCCCAGGAAAGCGATGACGCTGAGTGTCCGGACAGTGTCTACTACGAAGGGAACCGTGACGGTGGCGTGGAAGAGGTAAACTTCTCCATGAGTCACGGATGCCTACAGCGCCAGTAGATCAAGGACCTGTGCACCAGCTTCGCGCCACTATTCTCAACCACCCCAGGCCAAACTGAACGGGCATACCACTCCATTGACACAGGTGATGCCCACCCAATTAGAGCCAAACCTTACTGTTAAATAGGCCTCATCAGAGTGACTTACCTTGGACTCCAGGTGGGTCAAGGAACTATCAATCCCCTACAGGCCAAAGTGGATGCTATCCAAAAGTGGCCTGTCCCCAAGTCCAAGAAACAGGTCCAATCCTTCTTAGGCTTGGCCGGATACTACCAGCGATTTGTACCACACTAAAGCCAAATCACCGCCCCACTGACTGACTTAAATCGAAAAACCAGCCAAATCCAGTCCAGTGGACTGAGCCATGTCAAAAGGCCTTTGACCAGCTTAAAGCGACCCTTATGTCTGACGCTGTGCTCAGGGCCCCAGACTTCGACCAACCGTTCCTAGTAACCACCGATGCCTCTGACCGTGGTGTGGGAGCAGTGTTAATGGAGAAAGGACCCGACCAACAGTTGCACCTGGTCGTGTTTCTCAGCAAGAAGCTGTCTGAGAGGGAGAGCCACTGGTCCATTCCCGAAAAGGAATGCTACGCCATCGTGTATGCTCTGGAAAAGCTACATCCGTACGTTTGGGAACGACAGTTCCAGCTCCAGACCGACCATGCTGCGCTGAAGTGGCTTCATAGTGTCACCAACAAGAACAAAAAACTTCTCCGTTGGAGTTTAGCTCTCCAGGATTTTGATTTTGACATACAACACATTGCAGGAACTTCTAATAAAGTAGCTGATGCACTCTCCCGTGAAAGTTTCCCAGAATAAATTAGTTAGAACTGTCCTTGGAATGTGGGGACCTACTGTTAGCTTTATTGTAAGCAGTAGTATTTTTAGAGATGTATGTGTTTAACTCTGTTTTTTCCTAGAGCTCCAGGAAGAAATCGCATCCAGTGACCCTCCGCCACCGTTTGCGATTTGGGGGGCATGTCATAAGCATGAAGTGCCTTAGAATAGCTATTTTTCCTGTAAAGGGTTAAACCTGAAGCCCAAAAAGACGATGAAGTCAAAAGCTCTCATTTCTATGGGAGGGCAGGGCTGGCGACAGGGGGGTACTACGGGTAGAGCTGTACTGGGCCCCGGACTTAAGGGGGGGGCCCTTAAGTCCGGGGCCCAGTACAGCTCTACCCGTAGTACCCCCCTGTCACCGGGCCTGGTGCGGGATCTTGCGCTCCTGCGGCTGGTCACAGCAGTGGCGTCTCCATCGCCAGCCGCAGGGTCTCGCACGGTTCCGGGGGGAAAGGGCGCGCGGGAGCCGGGTGTGGGGGGAGAGCAGCAAGGGCGGCTCACACCGCTCCCGGGCTCTCGCTCTCTCGGGCCACGGCTCGCGCTCCTGCAGGACCCCGCCGGGCACGAGAGCGCAGCGAAGGGCGAGTGCCAGCAGCGAGCGCCCAGGCGGTGGCAATGCTCGGAGGCTCGCACTGCCCCCAGCCACTGTCAGCTGGGTGGGGGAAGCGCCGGCTGGTATGTCTGGTAGCCGGCGGGGACGAGGCCAGGCTGGGCGGATGGGGAGGGGAGGAGATTAGGCTGGGGGAGGAGATTTGGTTGGGTGGCCCGGGTCAGGCAGGGTGGGAAGGAGAATGGGCGGGGGAGGGCTGGGGGGCCCAAACGATCATAGTAGGGGGCCCCCAATTATCAGACTAGGGGGCCCCCAAACGATCAGAGTAGGGGGCCCCAAAATTTCTGTCACCGGCCCTGTAGGAGGGGGGAGTGTTTTTAGTTCAGTTCGTCCGAGGATTTTGGGCTGACTCCATCTTTCTCTAGCTATGGAGATTCATCTCCTCCTTTTCCTTCATAAATTCATAAGTTAGACTAAAAGTAAGTAGAGCTATTGATTGCATAAGCTTTGTACTTGATCTCTGGTGTCCTTAAATTGTAAAGCTCAGCAGAGAGAGAAATCCCAGGGAAAGGGGGCTGGTTTAGGCAAGAAGACTCAAGATAGGAAGCTTTATACCTGTGAAGTCTGTATAAGCTGTATGGTTTTTCTCTTTTCTTTATTAAATCTTATTTGGTTATACAAAGGGTCTGATTATTTCCCTTGGAGTGGTCCTGGCTTTGGATCTGGCACAGCTTATAGCTAGCAGGGTCTTTGTGTTTAAACTCTCTCCTCGATAGCTAGAGGGGGAGGGTAGAGCAAAGTCTCTGTGTTTTCCATCTTCCAGATAGAAAGGAAGGGGTTGGGAGGGTTACTCTCGGGGGGGGGGGTGTCAAGGTGCCCCACCCCATAGTCTTGGGGTACCTCACTTTGATGGTGGCAGCAAAAATTCCAAGCCCCAACTGGTAAAGTTTGGGGCTTGGGGGAAAAGATTTAACTTAGGCTGGGAAAGTAGCTTAAAGTTATTTGGTCCACAGCATAAGAGACCCCACACCTTTACCCTAAAGTTTAGAGTGGGGGGAGGAATATTCTCTTACAAGGGGGTTGTGCATTGTAAAGCACAAGTTAATCGTGCAGCTCAGCAGAAGCTGGAGGATTTGGCTGCTTGGAGACAGATGAAAGATTCCTGATCCAGGATGGGGTTGAGGGAGAATCTGGGAGCATCTGGAGTGGTCACTGCGCATCCCCAAGACTCTTGTCCTTGACCAGACGGGGGTCTTCACAATTGGGTTCCCCATCCGGGGACTGGAGACAGAGGGAAGTGGAGCAGAGTCCAAGAGAGGAATTGGACTGTGAGAGGCTGCAAGAGCCTGGAAGAGTGCTGCAGGAGAAGCAGCAGTGTGAACTGGGAATGGTGAAGCCAAAGGGCCCAAGGGACTTCCGAGGGGCGAGTGGGGATAGACCCCTGGATGCCAGTTCCGCAGGGAGCCTCAATACTAAATTGGGGTCCCTGGTGAAGGGATGGGGGGATGGGAATGTCCACCTCACTGCTGATGAGCAGGCTGACAACTTGAACTAGGGGAACCCTGCGGAAAAGCCCCGGTGTCTAGCTCCCTGCTCAGTCCCAAGGCTATCCACGCCATTAGCCAGATGGGTGAGGTGGTGAACAGACTCCCACCCCTGTCCCCGACCTGTATGTCTGTGTGGAGTCCCCTGGGTTCAAGTCAGGTGGTGTGGCAGGGCCCCCCCCCCCGGGCACCCCAGACTCAAGTCCTTTGAGCAGTTCTCACTGGCTGGGTTTGGTGTCTCGCCGGTGACGGAGGGAAACTCCCTCCTGCTTCCCTGCCTGCTGGCAGCCTCTCTGTATCTGCCTCTCCTTTACCTCCTTCTGCTTTCAGAAAACTCACTCTTCTAACTCCTACTGCCTCCAAATGCACTCCTCAACTCCCACACCCCTCTCTGGGGGGGGGGGAAAGTCTCTTTAAAGGGCTCTGACAGCCTCCTTAACCGGTCTCAGCTGCCCCTGCTTCTGGCTGCGGCAGCCTTGCTCAGCTGGACCTAATTTAACCTGCAGTTACCCCTCTCACCACAACCTTTCAGCCCTGGGTTTACCACACATCTCCCCCCCCCCCCTGCTCAACACCATGGGGTTGGGCTACTTGGGTCGCTGAGCAGTGTACCCTTGACAGGCCGTCCACATTTCCGTGCAGGAGGCCGGATCTATGTTGCACGCGGAAGTGGAAGGGTTGTAGCGAGAGGAACCATCTGGTAACCCTTGCGTTTTTGTCTTTATTTTGGTGCATCCACTTCAGCGGAGCATGGTCCGTGACCAGGTGTCACGCTACTGGAATAATTTGGTATCATATAGATCATTGGGGTACCAAATATTATGTGAAGGGGGTCATAACAGATGTCTATGACCATATGTGTGTATCTATTTTGGAACTGAAGTTATGGATATTGGATAAAAGGTGCCTGTACTTCGAACTTAGGCTTGGCTCCTGTGAAATCTCAGACACGCTGGTGCTAACTCGAGCCCATTAAAGGGCCATCAACTGCACAATGAACTGTGTCCACACCCAAGGAGAGGAGCCTCCCCAGGTATGGGACATGCCTGGGCAAAAACTGAATCATTGAGAGTCTGGTAATTGGACCATGTGGCTGTGAACCTTCAGTTTGCAGCCAGACTCTGCATAAGGAGGAGGAGGGTCTTCACCCACAGGAGGAAGTCTATAAAGCCTGGAAGAACGTTCTCCATTTTGTCTTCTACCTCCAGCCTTCAGCCTGCCTTGTTTCCAGCTTTGGATGGAACTTTGCTTCTCAGGGAACTCTGGACAAAGGTGCTGACCCATTTCTGCAGGGGATGCTTTCCAAAGACTTAGATTGAAACCTGCAGTTTATTCTACAGCTGCAAGACTGAACCAAGAGATGTACTATGTGCTTGTGTCTGAATATTTATAGTTTTTCAGTAACTTAACAACAAAAAATTAAAAAGTATTTAAATTAAAAAATTACTGCATGTAATTGATTTCTTTTAACCATTCTTAACCCTCACCTATACCTTTTTCCTTTTATAATAAACCTTTAGATTTTAGATTCTAAAGGATTGGCTACAGCGTGATTTGTGGTAAGATCTCATTTGTATATTGACCTGGGTCTGGGGCCAGATTCTTTGGAATTGGGAAGAACCGTTTTCTTTATTTGGGGTGTTGGTTTTCATAACCATTGATCCCCAGGACAGGTGGCTGCTGGTGGTGATATTGGGAATCTGGAGTGTCTTAAGGGGATTGCTTGTGTGACTTGTGGTTAGCCAGTGGGGTGAGACCAAAGTCTTTTCTGTTTGGCTGGTTTGGTTTGCCTTAGTGTGAAGAAACCCCAGCTTTGGGCTGTAGTTGCCCTTTTGGAAGCAATCTGTCCTGATCTGACACTCACAGTTAGACCCCACCAGGAACAGCACCGTCACAGAAGCATTGGAGAGACGGGAGAGACTTAACAAGATGAAACAAGAAACTGCCAAACTTCGGCTCCAAGTTCAAAGAGCAAGAGAAGAACATCAGAAATTATATCCTCTTGAAAGTCCATTTTATAACAGTATTGGGAGGCGGTATTACCCTGTGCAGTTTTCTGTGTTTAGCCCATTATGCTATGACCAGGGGGAGGGGGATTCTCACCTGGGGGGAAATAGCTGTTTGTCTGGGGAGGCTTTCTCCAAGTGTTTGTCTGTGCAAGAAAGCAGTTTGCCTGTGGATGAAGTTTCTAAATGTCTGTCTAATGTCTCAGAAGTGAATCTGGAATTAGGTACAGTGCAGGAAGAACTTATAAATCAGGAAAGGGTTTCTCTGGAACAGGTTGCAGTGAATGGTCAGGGTAAAGCCCTAACTGAGGAAGGAAAGGGTGAAATAGTTTTGGCTGGTGCAGCTTGTGAGAGTGAACCTGCAAAAAGCCACAGTGTATCTGTGGGCAGTGGCAATGTGCCTGATGAGGAAGGTTTATACAAGCCTAGGCAGCCTGTTGAGCAGATGGCTTTGTCTAGTCAGAAGTTTGGGAAGACAAGGATAGTGGAAGAGAAGTGTCCCTATGCCTTACCTGTGTCCTGTGTGGAGAAGTGTGACAGTGAAGGGAGTGTGCCTGTGTCTGTCAGGGGTATTGACTTGCCTATGGAGGAAGCTACCTCAGTCTCCAAGCAGTTGTCTGTGTGCTGGGACAGGGAAAGTGAAATCCCAAGCTGTGGGTCTAGTGAAGGAGAGTGTGTCTCTAAATCTTCTTTGTCTGTGGAGCAGACAGAAAGTGCCTGTCAGCCTGGGATGGTTGAGAGTGGGGCATTTGTTTCAGAGTTGGTTTTGGATTCAGCTAAAGCTCAGAAAGGAAATGGTCCTGAGTTTGTGTCTGCTGGGAAGGAAGGCTCTATAACTAGGTGTAATCTGGTTAATGTCTTAGCAAGAGCCCAGAGACCAAACGATTCTGGTGCTTATACTTTGCCTGTTGCTAGTGTGTTGCTGGAAAAGGGTGTAGCAACTCTGTCTAATCAGAGTAATATCCTAGCCAGGGCACAAGGAGAGCAGAAAGGTGATTTGGGTGTGTTACCTACCACCAGCTTGACAACAGGGAGCAAGGAGGAAATAATTCTTAAGCTAATATCTGGCAAAGGGAAGGAGAATGACTCTGACCTCTTGTTCAGTGAGTCTGAGTTTGCCTGAAAGGGGATTTTGTAGAAATCCGCCTGAGGCAATCATGAATGTAAGTAAAGCCCAGAAAGAGTCTGTTGCTCAGAAAGGCGTTCCTTGGGAACAAGCCCTAGGTGAAGGGGGTAAGGACAGAATTTCTGTGAGGGGTGAAATGTTGCCTAAAGGAGTTCCTGAGGGAAAAATATGTAGGCAGTTTGATGCAGTTAAGAAGTGTGAAAGTAACTGGACCGGGGAAGTTTCAGTTCCTAACAGCCAGGAGTTTTCTATAGTAAATGGATCTACAGATTTTCCTGTGGAAAAGTTCAGTGGGGATAGCTGTGAGGAGGAATTGGGAGAGCCCTATGACCAAGTGGCTGTGTTTAACCAGCTTGTTGGGGAGACACGGTTGTTCAGAGAGATGTCTCCAGGCTAATTCTGCAGGTGAACAGTTTGTGTCTCAGGCTCAGAAAGATGACTGGGTAAATGTATCACCAAATCAGCCAGGAAATTCTTTTAAGCAAAAGAGAGCAGAATTTGACCCTTCAGGGCAAGGAGGGAAAAGAGAATTTAACTTTGCAAAGGAAAACCACAAAGTGACCCTAGGAGGCTGTGACAGACCGCTCTCTCACCCCCCTCAGGAACAGGCAGGAAACCCTTTTTTGCTCCAAACAGTGCTCTTTAATTTACAGTGCAGGACCCCACCACCAATATATTCAGCTTAAAACAGTGCAGTCCTTTTAGTTACAGCTCTACAGCTTCAGCTCTGAGTAGCTCATTTAACATACAACTCTAAGTAGCTCATTAACATATAGCTCTGAATATACAACTCTAAACAGCTACAGGGGGAGGCTGAGTCCACTACCTCCGGATGGGACTCCCTCCCCAACTGCACCCGCAGAGTGAGTATTAAACAGCTTTAGATACAGCTCTGGATAGCTCAACAAACATACCACTCTGGATCGCTCATGCCACCCCCCCTGGGCTTCCTTCCTGGCAGCCTTATATCCCCCAGAGGAGGCTGCCAGGTGCAACTCATGCAGGCTGATTGCCCTGCAAGCCAGGTGGCTAATTAGCCTTCCTGCAAGGGAGGTTTGCAGAGGGCCTTTCTCCCTCTTAAAGGGGCGGCAGGCTGGGTCAAGCCCACCCTGCCACAAGGCCAAAATTCTAATGGTATTGACCCAAAGGCATGGATTGACAAACCTAATTGTAAATGGACACTTACAATGGAATTGTTGTTGTTACTAATGGTGATTTGTGTAACTACTGTGTTATTACCTGAAACTGTAAAATTGTACAATGGGCCTAGTCTTGTAAAAAATCCTTTGGACATGTCAAGAGAAATACAGGGGAACACACTTTATGTAAAGAGGCCTTGTTCTATTGATGTGTCACAGTTAAGGCCTGTGAACAGTGGTGAGACTTTCCAAAGGAAAAAGACATTCCACACCTGATGGGCAATGTAAAAAGGGAAACTGAGGCACACTACCATATTGTTTCCATGGCTAAGTGCCAAGATTGCTGTGCTATGGACAACATTGATATCTATATTAATTTGATGGTACTTGGGTTCCAAACATTTGCCAGAGCTTGTATGTATAAAGTAGCTGTT